>JANIJH010000005.1:12483561-12498070 GCA_024520975.1 Erythroxylum areolatum | reverse complement strand
TTATGCAGATGTTCTCCCCAAAAAGTGTCGGTGATCAACAGGAGACGGAGCACACGTGAAAGTTATTGCAATACTGATACATACATTGTTTGTTTGTTCTTTTTAGCTAAATTGTACATGTTATTCTTAGCCAAGAGAAGCCACTTTTGTGTACTATGTGCAGCTGCTACGCTACTTCTGATTTTCATGCCCTACAGTACAACTTTCTTGTTATTTGTTTTGTGAACGGAATAAAGTGTGAAATGGATGAATATGTAACTTTATTCATTCTAAATTTTTTTTATTATTAAAAAGTATTTATAAAATCACATTAGATCTAAGGATGTCAATTTTGGTTTGAACTGGTTCAGCTCGTTCTTGACCCGAAGTTTCAGGGTCATGGGCCAAAATTATTTGGCGTGACCGTGGCCCATCCGACCATCAAGCCTTGACCTGGCCCATTCCCTTAGCCTCATGGGCCGGGCCATCCAGCCTTGACCTGATTCATTGATATCTTTGATTAAATCAGTTATTTAAACTTTATAAAGTATTTAATATTTGATAACAACATCTAGTAGGAATATAGACATGAGAGTTAGAGAAATTTACTATTATGCAATTTTATCCTAGAGATTATTTTTAAAATATTTAATACTTGATTATACAAATTTAATTAAAAAGTAAATATTTTTTAACTGTTTATTTTATTAAAAAGTTACGGATCACATGTTATCTTTTTTTTTAAAATGATGACTCTCTTTAAACTCGCAAAGTGAGGAGCTGCGTATTAAAAACAGTCAAAGTCGTATTAATTTGAAGCTTAAACAGCCTTACGCACTATGTAGATAAAGTATTATCTACATAGTCATATGACAAAGTCATATGGCCCATTCCCTTAGCCCGATGGGCCGGGCCATCCAACCTTGACCTGATATCTTTGATTAAATCAGTTATTTAAATTTTATAAAGTATTTAATATTTGATAACAGCATCTAGTAGGAATATAGATATGAGAGTTAGAGAAATTTACTATTATGCAATTTTGTCCTAGAGATTATTTTTAAAATATTTAATTCTTGATTATACAAATTTATTTAAAAAGTACATATTTTTTAACTGTTTATTTTATTAAAAAGTTACGGATCACATATTATCTTTTAAGAAAAAATGACGACTCTCTTTGAATTCGCAAAGTGAGGAGCTGCGTATTAAAAACAGTAAGTCATATTAATTTGAAGCTTAAACAGCCTTACGCACTATGTAGATATATAATAAAGTTGTATCGGGAGTAACTGACACTTCTCTCTCAACAAACACTAAGAAAACTTGACCTTGAGCACCTATTCGTTTTGAGCCAACCGATTCGTATAGCTTTTCGCTTCTTCAGGTTTCCTCGGTTTAATTTGTTCAGGTTGCGGAGGTAACTAGTTATTTCTGATGCTTCTTTTATTCGATTTCGTTTAATTTTCTGGATTTGGATCCATCCTAATCTGAAATTTTCTGTTGTCTGCTGATGCAGTAACAGAGCGCACGAGAGCAAATTCCTCAATCCTATTCTCTGCACCAAATATGGTTAACTTCGAAATGAACGATCGGAAAAGTAAGTTCTTTCATTTGAATTTTCCTTCTCATTTACAGATTTCCTTACTTATTAGTTTTCCACTTCTTCTATTATCTTCGGATTTTTGTTTTCGCCTCCATCTTGACTTAAGCATAATTCCATTCGATGCATAAATTTCGAATTTGAGAGAGGAAGAAGTTTTTCTCTGGCGCGGTGGAATTTTATGATTGATTTTCAGCTAATGAGAAATGAATAGGAAGCAAAAGGCCTAAAAGAAATAAAATTAGTAGAAAGCTAGAGAAGAAGAGGTCAAACGTTGAATTAGAACAGTCTTTTAGAAAGTTGAATCTACGTTGAGGTAAATACTTGGTGATCCAGAGGTTAATTGATCTCATCATAGCTTTTAGTTTTTATTTCCTGTGATGAGACACTTGCAATATTTGGGTTTCCTATTGAACTCTATGTGTTTTTATTTAGTATTTCTTAGATATTGAGTGTATGCGCATATATGATCCGTGTATAACACCATGGCCTATTTAAACACACACACAGACACAAGCATGTACATATATACATATGTATTGTCTTTTCAGGGTGAATGGCAATTAACTGATACATGCAACTCCACAATAGAGATTTGGAATCATGACTTCAGTAGTATAGGTATCTCTTGGGTTTAGCTTTTGCTTGTTCTAGAGTGTCCTTATTGCATTTTTTGCACTACATGAATTTTATGTTGTTGTTATATGAATTTTATGTTGTGTCTGATTTAATGAAATGATGGAACTTTTGGCAATTCATTTTTCCAATGCCTGTGATTTTTTGCCTTTTTTGCATTGCAACTTTTTGTTCAAAATGTTTCTCATATCTTCTTGTTCACTTTCTGTGATTTGTTCATCAAACTTGATTATTTTTAGTAGTCTCTTTTTATCCAATTAGTTCATTGATTAGCCATATAGGTTGTGCTGCTCTGGCTACTTACTTTGTTGGTGAAAAGAGGCTTATGCTGGTAAATCCTATTATACCTCGATAAACTGTACACATAAAAGTGAAAAATTGATGATTAGGCATCTTCTACCTCATAACTTGGTGTGAACTGAAGCCATTTTGCTCTACTTGTTACCATGCCATAAAATAGTCTTTTACTTTCTCAATGCACCATGATATGGTCACACCAAAATTTGAGAAACTCATTATCTTCCTTATTCTTGTTTTATGATTCACTTGGCTATTCCATGTTTTAATACTTTTACCGGGAAAAAAAACAGAGATCGGGCTAGGATTGACAGGATTTGGCATATTCTTCTCATTCCTGGGTATTATCTTTTTCTTTGATAAGGGACTACTTGCAATGGGAAATGTAAGTGCCTTGCTGCAAATGTCCTTAGTTATTCACTTGATCTGTTGTTATTAACCTATGAGATACGGTATAACATGTCCATATTTCCAATGTTACTTTTACCAGATCCTCTTTGTCTCTGGAGTGAGTCTAACAATTGGCCCAAAGTCGACAATGCAGTTCTTCATGAAACGTCAAAATTTTAAGGTCAGTTGACCTTTTCTACTCACCTCAGTTCAAACTGACGTAGATGTGATTGTTGGATTGATAAACTGTTTTCATCACTTGTGCTGTCATTTCCTGTAGGGAACTCTTTCATTTGGTGCTGGCTTCTTCTTTGTCGTCATAGGATGGCCAATTATTGGTATGATTTTGGAGGCATATGGGTTCATTGTTCTCTTCAGGTCTGTTGGTATTATGCCTAATTTTTTTCTCGAAACTGTGCTTATTTTTCATGACTAACATGGTGATTGGCATTTTATGCAGTGGCTTTTGGCCAACATTGGCTGTCTTCCTGCAAAGGATTCCATTGCTTGGTTGGATATTACAACAACCATTTGTCCGATCGGTATGTCCAACTTTTTCTTTATTATTTACTATTCTTGTCCTAATGGCTTAGGGATTGTAGATATTTTTCCTTTACCTTTTTATTTTGTTTGCTTTTCTGGTTCGGCCTGGCACCCTTGCAGTCAGTGGACAAAGGAATCTGCATTATAAAAGCAGAAAAGTGAATCATCTGATAAATACATAGAAGATAAATTTTAGGAATTTTAAAATAAATCACAAGAAAATTGGATTTGGTCTCTCAGATTGTTTTTATGAAGAAAAAAAAGCTACTTCTACATGAGGTCAATTTATATAATTCATGTTGATGGTCATGTCCAACCTCTTAACTGCTAAAATGTTGGTAAGCTTCGTGCCAAAATATCATGGAAAGGCTGAAGGATGTTTTGATAAAACCACCGAGTCATCGTGAAGTATGATGCGTTGTTCTGATGGATCTTGTTTATGATCAGATGCAAATAACAAAAGCAAGATCAATGATTAATTCTCTTTTCACAAGTTCCTCCTCCCTTCCCATCCTTGCTTCGTTAGACATGGTTCTTATGTTCTAAATGAAAGTGAATATTTTACCAGTTCGTTTTCCTATGCTGTTCTTCGCTCATTAAATTTGGTGTAAATCCTGGTCAAGTTGGTGGGAACTAATTTTGATGTGATTTATGAGGTGTTGTAAACAATAAATAGGTCTCAGAATTTTGTCAATCCTACAGGGATATGAGGTTTCTCATGCTCATCTAGTCAAATAGTACGACAGTTAAGATGGTGAATGATTCACTGCGTGGTTGGACTCATGTCCACCTACCTCACACTTGCATGCAGATTTATTGCAGAAAGAATGTATAAACACACTGGCATATTGATGTTGGGATAGAACCTTTGCGATGGAGATGAGTTTTAAGAGTCTTCATTAAGTGTTGGATATGGCTATAGAGACAACAGTACAACTCAATTTGATTTGATGCTCCAAATCTTTAAATACGGTACATAGCTTCACTTTAACAAGTTTCTGTTCATCATTGATGTGCAGTTTTTTGATCGCAACCGGGGTAGAAGAGTACCTGTGTGAATGGAACATTGGTAGGAAGTGCAGTGAAGCTCCAAATAGGTTCACTTCGTGATTCTTGCGAAAATGATAGGGCCCAGAAGTTTTGGCTCATGTTAAAGACGGGTTGCTATGTAGCTATGGAAATGTGCGACTGGAATACAGACATATATGTCTGTAAGTCACTGTAAACATAGGCTAATCCAAAATCCAACGAAAAGTTTTTCTTTTTTGGGTTCTGTTTGCTAGCCAAAACACAATATTTTCATTCGATAGCAACTGTCTTGTTCCAATATAAAAGGAAATGAAAGCAAATTTTGGGCTTATGCCATTTGTAGTGTTTGGCTATTTGCTTAGGTGGAATAACATGAACCCATGCACAAACGTCGACCTCTACCTTTTTCTCCTGTTTATGCCAATATATAAATATTTGCTATGAGTGAAGATGTGCAACACATTCATTTGAGACAGGTTTTCCATTCTGCCTGGGTAGATCAATAAAAACTAGCATAAGGCGTTTGACATGACTAAAATGTCTTTAGATGATAATGACTATTGGTTTTTCTGATGACATTCTTTTGATTAGTTTTATCTACTTTTGTTGAACTGAGCTTAGAGGTCTTCATCAAAATAATTAAATTCAATATAGCTGAAATTTGACAATTATAATCCCTCAAGCTCCTAATCCTACTACTCCCCTCATCATAAATGTCAGAAACTGCCCCAATTTATCTGGTTGCTGAAATGCGAATGGGAACAATATCTGGTGGCATCCCTGACTTCCTGGTTCTCTACTCCCTCTAGATACTGAAAGCTTAGGACTACTTACTCTTGGAAGATGGTGTTGGTGGAAGCTTCTTTGATGGTTTTTTTCTTAGATCTTTACAGTCGACGATATAGTTTGATGAGCCTTTCTCCTCCGCTGTCCCTAGTTTTCTCAATCTAGACATACTTCTGGTGACAACGCCTGTGCTCGAGTTAGTGAATTTGTCTGAGGCAGAATCTGACTGCACATCTATATTACTCTTCTTCTGATTAGGCTTAGCCTTCTTGCAAGCCTTTGAGCTCTCACTTTCGTCTTCTGACTGGGCTGCTGCTTGAGTATGTTTGCTAGTAGTGCTGCAGAAGTTCTGCAATATATGATCCAACGAGAAAATGTTGGAATCCAGACGCAGAAAAAAGTCACTTATCCTTCTTGCAGGGAGGTCATCTATTGATACTGATGGAGAAGTGCTTGATCCTGCACCTGATGACACACTGTTTATCTGATGTCCAGATGTTCTTGCTGGAACATCTTCCTTTGAAGATTCTTCAACACAACTCCAAGTGGCATAGTCTTTCCAGTAATATGGAAATCCCAGCAAGAAATGACTACAAACCTGTTCAACTTAACAGTTTCACATTTACATCTGTACAAGCTGCTAGTGTTAATCTTAAATAAATAATCAACAAGATCTCAGCAAATGTTATAATATTAATTTACATTTAAAAAATCATAATATTAAGTTTTTAAACATAAAGAGTCGTATCAGATTAATATTTTTAGTATATAACTACTATATATCGTATTTATATCATACTATAATCATAAATATTTTAATTTATTAAATAATAAAATTCATATATATTATATAAAAAATATTAATATGATATAATAAGCTACATTATTCATATTAATAGAAAATTTAACATTAGATTATTATTATTACTATTATTATTTTATTAAAATTATAAATTTAATTTTTTATAAAGTTAAATATTTAAATCTAAATTCTTATAAAAATATTCAACAAAATACTAAAAAATATAATATTCATCCTCTTATAATTTTTTTAAAATAATTTATATTTTCATAAGTCATTTTGGATATCAACACTTAATACTAAATAGTTATAATATCAGTTGATGTTATCTAATGATTAAATCAGCTCATATTTAACTATCAACTAATCGCGAATAAAATCAGTTAACCGATGTTTGGGGGCATATACCTCAAGCGAGAAACCATTTTGAAGAGTCCGGAATCTATTTATTAAGCCTGTGACTGTGATTTTGATGCAGTCTATTGTCTCAAGAGTGTTGGTGTTGATTCTTCTGGAAATTGCTGCTGAACAAAAGACTCTTGCCCCCTGTTTCCTGTGGTACAGTCCAAAAAAGATCAGCTAAGCTTAATTTGGTGGCTAATCAACAGTGAAAACTTAGAAGAACAAAAAGCTTTAACGAAAGAAAGTAGAAAATATCAAAGAATTAACTTAACATTCTATGAGAAAGAACGAAAGATACGATCACCAAAGAAACACTTACTCCCTATCAGCAAACCCCGCAACAGCTAATCCATTGCCATCAGCCCTGGCCAGCCACCAGTCATAGAGTAACACCTGACCTCCCAAAACCCCAAAAGGGACATCAAAAAGAGCCCCTTGAGATCCATTAAAAGAAAAAAGGGGGAAAAAAAACAACGGAAGAGAAGGTAGAGATTACAGATTTAAGGAATAAGGAGGAGACAGGAGTGCGTGAGGTGCATGCGAGAGGCTTCTGCTCCTGGTTCGCATTTGATTGAGGGAAAGGTGAAGTCTTGCTCTTGCTTGTTTCGGTATTATCTTCTGATTGCCCACCAATAATCACTGTCTCTCTTCTTCTTTCTTTTCTTTGTTTCGGGTGGTCGTCGGTGGTAGCTGTGGAGGTGGCGGTGGCGGTCATTTCAACGGGAAATTAGGCGGGAACAACCTTGGAGTGTCAACACGTCCGTCTGTTTCGCTTATTATAAGGTTGGCGGCCCACGTGCCCTACACGTGATGATTTGTTTTGTGATTTTGACATTCATTCATAATCACAAGAAAAGACAGATGATCTCAAAACCAAAGCTATGTGAATTCATTTTTTCTTACGGTATCTTAATGATTGAATTTGAAATCTTATCATGTTCTCTGTCTTTTATCTTGAGTTGTGATACATAACATTACTACAATAAAGCAAACCTCTATACATTAATGATGTTGGTTTAATGTATACAGCAATCATTAGACTTCATTCTATCAAACCATCATTGCATATCTAGAAACAGTAATCAGAATCAAGGATGAACATTTGGTAGAAATGTAAGACCAGGAATAATCAATAAACAACCATAAGAAGAGTTACAATAACAATCAAGTTCCAAAGTGCCTTCAGTAATTCCTTGCACACAGATTGTATAATGGATGAGGCAATCTTCAGCCGTAAGCTGAAATCCGCTTCTCTGTAAACATTCAGCTGCAATGCTTCACATTTCAGATTGTCCAAAATACCTGCCTGAAATTGTTGCAAGAATGTTCATCATTACAACCTCATCATCGACTTCAGACTTCACAGCACGTAAGTTAGCGCATTTCCGGAGCAAGCTTCTAAGTGCAGCACATGTATCAGCATCTAGAGGCGTATCAACTGCTGCACATAAAGCAAAAAGCCACATGCAGTCATTCTTCGACAGACTGCTCGCAGTTTCTGCCAGGCTTATGCGTTTCCTCAGCATTGAAACCCGAGCAACAGAATCCATTGATAGAATTTGAGATAATGTAGGATAGTCGCATGAACTGTCCGTTGGATTCTGAGAGGGCGTTGAGACTCTACCCCGTTTAACATTCATGGGCGAAGCAGTGTTCTCAAGGCTGGAAGGAAGAGGACTACAGGAAAGGACTTCGTAATGTTGGTGTTCACCCAACTCTTCAAGAGCTTTACTCTCACGAAGATGGCTGGATGCATCCACCTCAAGAAGTTTAAACATCGTTTGCAGCTTATGAGAAATTTTACTGCTGGAACCCTCATACTGTGAGAAAAACTGATGACAGATGAAAAGAATACAAGTCAGTTCACTCAAATCAAAATTGTTAAGAGGAATATAATTCTGTCTCCTAACAAAGTAAACCACTATATTTGATCCTTTTCATTTTTATATTTCAATAAGCAATTGAATCTTAACAGATTGTTCAGGTCTCAAGTTTCTGCAGTGACACAACTGTTATCAACTCTGTAAATAATTTGCAATGAGCTAATGTTCCAACTTCTGGTTACACTGAAGAATCAATTAAAAGCATTTGAAATTGATTCATTCTGCCATAAGCACAAAGGAACCAATCAAAGCTTGTCCAATTTTCAGATAACGCAAGAAGAAAAATACAGCTTCTCCATTAGAAATGGTACCAGTCGTAGTTCTGAAAAATCAGTAAGAAATGCATCCTCCCACTCCTTAGATGGCATTAAATGTTATGGAGTTGGGGCAATGTCAGGAATCTGGGGCATATAAACTCCTTAGATGGCATTAAATGTTGTGGAGTTAGGGCAATGTCAGGAATCTGGGGCATATAAACAGTTTGTTCTTTTCTAATTTTGTTCTCATCAAGCTTCGCCACAGTGACTTTTGGAATATGAGCAGCTTCCCACCTAAACAAATGAGGAAAGAATATAAAGTACTGAATTTGCATTATGAAGTACAAAGGGTTCTGAAAAAATTACAGCAGAGAATAGTACCTGACACGCCTTAGATATTCTAATCCATCTTCTGGGGGTCCAGAATCAAAATTTGGTTCTCCTTCTACAAGAAAAGCAGGCCTCTGAATGCTTTCATAGTACTCATCACTGTCTTCTTCACTATACTCTTCCAAACCATCTTCCCCTCCAACACTGTAACTATCAGAGTCCAAGAGAGAAATATTTTCTACCTCATGTTCTTTCATATTCCTTATTTTATCATCCTCATTTATGGAACAATTGTCTCCTGGAATTATAAACAATATTTAGATTCATTTAACCATTGCTCAAAACAAAAATAGAAGCCAGTGCGGTTCTCACACATACACATAAACAAAGAAACAGAGAGAGAGTATTAAACAGATAACAGTGAGCTGTACTAAATTTCTCCCCATTCAAGAACAAAGTAATAGTGAGTAACATCACTTTATTAGCTCTAGTTAGAAACGAATGCAACAAATCCTATGGTATTCAAAGAGAGTATCTTTGCTAGATACTACTCTCTAGGTTAGTCAAAAGAAGGATTAAATGTACAAAGACCATATACAAGTCATATATACAAGACAAATAGTCGTTTACCCAAGTAAACTGTCTAGCAGATGTTTTGAGATTTTTCACGGAAGGATTTTACAGATAGCTTTAGACTTATTCTTCAATGCACATATATGTTCAAAGGATTCCATCTTCCCCTTGCCACAACAACACCTGTCCATAACATAAATGAATCAAATTGACAAATTAGAGCCCAATTTGGAAGGGGACCAAAGGAGAAAGAAAGCAGTTTGATTCAATGGATGCCGATGTTTTTGAAGGATATATCAGTTACATTCCAAAGAAGAAAACACTAAAAACACAAGGAGGGAAAGGAAGGAAAAAGCAAATCAGACAAGGAAAGAAGACTACAAATGATCCACAAAGGAAGTGGAAAGGAAAGGAGAAAGGGTAAACTAGCACTAAAATCAAGAGCTACTAGTTTGCCCTGACGAGTAATCGATGTTACTGAAGATTAGGGTACAATAGTTTAAGTATTGATATTTCAGTCAAAACATCAGTACACCAAAGGGGAAGGAGTTGAAAGGAGCTAGACACCATTTTCAGGGATTCAAACAAGGCGAAGATTGTGAAGTGGCATAATAATAAAGTGGAAACTCATGCATAGGCTCTTCTATGCAGAACCCTCCACTTCCTCCAATAAAAGAAAACCCAAGACAACATTAAAGAAAAAGAATGATTGCTGAAACACAGCAAAGGTTTCCAATCCACCCATTTTTGCAGTTCAACCACCCACAGAAGAATAGTTTAACCTAGCCCAATAGGCTGTTATATCAGTTAAATATTACAAAGTGAGATTAAAACTTAATCAACCACTGAGAGATATTAACCATACCTGATAAAAATAAAATATTTTTACACAAATAAATACCGAATCAATGAGGTCTCTACCACTAGGCATTCCAAAGGGAAACTTTTATTGAAACATAATCTCATTGACCAAAGTGGAAACTCAACCATCATTCAAGCAATCAATTCATATTGCATCTACTTCAAAAATTCTCTTGTCAAAGAACAACCCAGCATGAAGACGAAGAAGGAGATCACAGTGTACCAAATAGAATGAAATATCCAGACTAGTGGTAGAGGGAGCGAGAAGGAGACCCAAAAAATCTCAAACACAATCAACAAATCAAAAATGGACAGCGAAATGAAAGGCAAAGAAGGGGAGAAAAATGAACCAAAAAAAATACTGACCTGTGACTGCGGAGACGAACCAGAGGGAAGAAGAGCGCAAGAGACAATTGTTTTGTGAGAGTGATTTTTTTAGGTTGCAGAAGATTTGAGGGTATTTCTGTCATTTCGTTATATGTTTTGTTTTTGTCCTTAGGACAAGAATTTTTGTACCACAGTCTTGAGAGGGACAAAAAATTTTTGTCCTTGTCCTCCGAAGACGGAACAAAAACAAGTGATGACAGCAAGCAAACACTACAAAGGATAGAAATTTTGTGTCCTTGTCCTCCATCCTCACCTTTGAGGACGCTAACCAAACACTACGAAAGAATGGGCACCATGGGATCCATTTATCACAGAAAGAACAAAAATATCTGGTTTCATCTTCCTAATTAAGGCAAGGACAACATCCCTTGATCAGCTCAATTCGTCAGTTTCATTATGTAGGTGCTTGAACCGGTTTAGACAATTAACTGCAGGCACTTTATCTCATAGTCAGTTTTAAGTTCTCAATTGGGATTTTCTCCCAATGCTGTGCAGGAACAGGATTGTACTTGAATGGAACATTGAAGCAATCATAATATTTAGCTAGACAGCGTCCATTCTCCTCAATCATTTCTGCTAGGATTTTAGGTTTTTTAATTTTTAATTTTTAATTTTTAGAATTTAATTTTATGCATACCATTAAATAATATATGTGTCTTACACTGTCACAAAAAGGTAATTTGATGTGCCAGATAACAAAAAGTCATTTATGTAAAAAATAAAAAATTTGAGTATTTTATTGCTACTTTTTATGAGTCAAGTAAATATTATAAAATTAAGTAAGAATGGACATTTCTTTTTATAATTAACCCTATATTTAACATATGGAGGAAGGATATGTAATAAAAACATAACTTGTAAAAACATAATGAAATAAGAATAATAAGAAAATTTTAATAAAATTTGGTTAATCAGATAAGTTAAATCTTTAAAATTTAAGAATATTTGATTTTATATCGATTTATTTTCTTCTAATAAAGATTACAAATTTCACACATATATATGATTTACATAGGTATAACTAATTATAAAGTTTAACTAATATAACTTCATACAATTTTTCTCTTTTAATAAATTTAACCTAATTTGAACATGATTTTATTAAAGTTTAAAATCCTTTCTAAATATGAAATTCACCAATAATATTTTTTTTCATTGCGAACATGGTCATGTCTTACATCGTGTTTTTATGGATTCTTTTTGAAACATGAATATAAGGTCTAATATGCATACAACCTAGGTCTAGGATTGGTATGGAAGCTCGAATCTATTCGACCCCACCCAACTCAACCCAACCCAAAATTTATAGACGCTACTCAATTTGGCCTATGCATTTTAATTTATGAAACGACATCATTTTACTCTAGGTAAAATGACATCGTTTAGCACCTCTCTTGTCTCTTTCTAGGTTATTTATTCTCTTCTCTTCTTCAACATTGTAGATTAATCTACAGTGTAGTGAAGCTTGAAGATGTTCCTCTCCCTCCTGCATCTTTGCTTGCTACTCGACCTTACTTCCTCTACCCTAGCTTTCTTCCTCTTCCCTCACATTCAATCTCCACTCTTTAGAACAACTACTTCACTCTCCTTTATTGCATTATGCATTTCATTTTCTGGTTTTCCTCAATTAATCTCATGTATTTTTGGCAAGTATTACAACCAGGGGTGTGCATATACCTATTTGATATACAACTATTAATTATTTGTGAACTCTTCAAATATCTATGTTAGTCGTGTTCTGATTTATTTTTTTAATTCTTTACTTGGTATCAATCTTTTGAGTCTTAATATTGTTGTTGTTATTGCATTTTATGATTATACGAGAGGTTTCTTACATTCTAATGGCTTATTATGCTTTCCATAAAAAAATCAATGTCAACTTGTCCATTTTAAGCTCTTTAGCCAATCTTAATACTTGGTTGGGTCATATAGAAATTATCATTTACTTATACAAGTTCTTGTTTTGGACATACTTAATTAGAGTTTATATGTTATTAATTTCAATTTTGTTATCTTTTAATAAATCTAATATATAGTTATTGACTATTTTGTTTTTAATACAATAGACCTATATGTCAAAATTTTATTCAATGCATCCTTATAATGAGAGCATCCTTCACCCATATTATTGATCTAGAAAAATTTTCTTTAAGATGATTGTTGGTTACATTTTTTTTGGAGGAACTCTTAACAATTATTTGCTTATGAGCAAAAGTTTAAAAAATGATGTTTTTTATAGAGATATTTTATAAATGGAAGACTTAGAGGTGGAGAAAATCTTGTTATTTGATTTCAATTTTAGTAGTGCAACTTTTGAAATTGAGATAAATCTTTTCATTCCCATTATAAAAACATGTAAATGAACTTGATCTTGACTAAAATTCTAACAAGAATGTAACTTGTCAATAATAAAGAAAAATGTAGTTATCCTAAAAGGAAATTAAAAGGGAGGTTTGGTGGAGGGTGTTTAACAAAATTTCCATTTTTTATGGTTTCACCATTACTACGCTAAAAGGAAGTTAAAAGGGAGATTTATTACTAGAGTGTTATGCTAATTACTATGATCCATATAATAAATACAATTCGACTATTTGAAGTTTTATGTTAAGCTTCAATATGTTGTATGTTATGCTAATTTACGAGAACCAATTTTTGTTGTTTATCAAACTTCTCTACTCTTGATATATTTGAATCAGTATAAAATATTATTCATTACCATTCAAATTAATCAATTTGCATATGAGGTTATGCATTTTGCATGATTAATGATGTTTTAATGTATTAAAGTATCTTGAAGTGTTAGACCCCGATCTTTTAATGGAATTTAGAAATATCAAATGTATGAAATGAATGTTTTTGTATATTTATATTGTGTTATAGATTTGCATACTATATTGTGTTCAAAAAGGGAACTTGTGTGTTCTGAGTTCAGAAGAAATTCTGTATAAATCTATGATGATTTTGACTAAGATGTCTTAATAAAAGTTATAGATGATCCTCTTAGCTTTCCGACGCCATATAGTATGCAAATTTAGGAGATTGGAGTTAAGAGTTTTGATTGATACAAGTTATGATGTTGCATAAGATTTGTGTTTGTGATAGCTTTGCTGTATGTTTGAAATTTGAGGTTTTGATGAACCAATTAAGTTGAGATTTGAGAAGTTTGTGAATTGAATTTGTTGTTTGGATTGTTATGAAATGTTTAGGCATTTGAATAAAAATCTTTTTGCCATTTATTTCAAAAGTTTCTTAGTAGAAAATTTTGCAAATTTCTTACTTCTCAATCTTTTTAAAAATCATTGCTAAAATAATTTCAATCACAGCACTACTGAAAATCCACAAATAGCTTATTTCTCAATCAAAATCATGTAAATCTTAATTTCTTTCATATTTCTTAAACATCATCCAAATCATGCAATGCATCACACTTATAAACAAAACAAAACACATAACACATCAAATAGTTTGGTTCGGTCCAAAACAGAACGTACTGCACATTCCCGCATAGCGGTCCTGTGTAACTGTGAATGGAACGTATACCTTCCCACATCGCGGTCCAGTGTAGCTATGAATTATGGGAGTCCGAGATCAGAACTCTAGTGCCACTAGCGGGCAGCCGAGAGAAGGCTTTAAAACAGACAAGTATACACTCGTCCCACTTATGGGACCTGACTAAACCCACATAACACATAATTCGAAACCGAAAAATTCGGATTGCCCGAAGGCACTTTTCGAAAATCTTGATTTTCAA
>JANIJH010000005.1:12445746-12473684 GCA_024520975.1 Erythroxylum areolatum | reverse complement strand
ATGGATTTGCATGAGTTTGAAACAAGATGGTTATAAGAAAAAGAAAAAAATTTATACCGGATTTAGAATGTCTTAAGATTTCCAACGCAAACGTTTTCTTCGATAATTGTGTTCGGATTTCGGGTTCAGATTTGATTTCACCTTATGTTTCGTTTCTTTGCTTTGATTCGATTCATATTCGTTCGTATTTGTATTCGATTTCGATTTCGATTTGCTTCCGCTTTCGTTTTGCGTTTTGCTTTGTTCTCCGCTTCTTTCGTATACGTTTTCCGGTTGGGATCCGGTTTCCGGATCGGGTCCCAACAACCCTAGTCTATTAGTATAAATAATTTTAAAGTGATGTACTTAGCAAATTTTGATCTATTTTTTAAGAAGATTTTCTCTTAAATCAGGATTCCAAAACAATTGAACCCTAGTTTATCATTGAACCCTAAGCTCTCTACTTTCGTTTTCAATTATTTATTATGAATCTTTCATATACTACACCAAGTTGCTATCAGAGCCTAGTTTATCATGGTTGGTCGTGGTAGAGGTAGAGGTAGAGGTAGAGGTAGTAAAAGAAATCAAAGGCAGCAAAATGAGTTGGCTGAGTTGAGGCAAATGGTTAAATATTTGTCACGTGTTGTACAAGCAATACAACAACTACTCGTGAAAGCCCAAATGGAGAATCTAAAGGTGGCCATACCTTTAGACACTCCAGAAGGTACTCTAAAGGATGAAAACAAAAATTAAGAAGAAAACCCTTTCCATACAATAAGACCTACAATTGGCATGTACAAGATGCATAGGAGGAATGGTTGATACATGCGTTAAATCTGAATAGGGGTGGAATTAAGATTGAACTTTTTGATTTTTATGGAAGATTACATGCTAAAGATTATACGTACTAAGAGGCTAATTTAGAAACATATTTTGAATGGAAGCATATAGCAGAACCAAGGAAGGTATTGTTTGTGAAGCTAAAATTAAAAGGGATGGCACTTCAATGATGGAAGAGAGTAGAAAAACAATAAGCCCGATAAGGTAAGCCCAAAATTTGCATTTGGGAATACATGAAGGCTAAATTGAAAAAACAATTTTTACCTACTGATTATGTCATAGAGTTATATGAAAAGTTTCATTCATTGAAGCAAAATATTAAAATCATCGAAGAGTATACTTTAGAATTTAATGACTTATCTCTAAAAGTTGGTTTAAATGAAATGAATGAGTAGATGGCTTCTTGTTATCTTGTTGGTTTAAACCAATCCATTAAAGATGAGATGGGTGTGGTCGGTTTGTTCAATCTTGAAGATGCTCGAAAATATGCCTTAATGGTAGAGAAACATATGTTGCATTATGGTGATAGGAAACCTATATTTGGCAGACTTGGGACTACTTCACAAACTGCCATTGATGTTATCCAAGAATTTAAGAGTGAGCAAACAGCCCTTAAAAGTGGAAGAAACTATGGCCCACAATGTATTAAGAGTGGGGGAAATGTAGCTCAGGTTAATAGAGTTGACAAGGGCAAGAATGTTGCGAAAATAGAATAACAAGGCAACTCTAGTCCTAGGACTACAAAATAAGGCAATGGTCACAAATTCGTGGTTTTACTTGTGGAGAAAAGAGACATATTTCTTATCAATGCCCACAAAGAAGAGTCAATTTGGTTGAAGGAGAAGAATTAGATGAGTTCCAAGAACCTACTTACAATAATTGCAATGATGAAAGAGACGAAGTAAATGTTTACCCTGTTGTAGGAGAGTCTTTGGTTATTCATCAAGTAATGACAACTATATTTCTTGATGAAAAAGAAGATTGAAGGCTACTTAGCACTTTTAGAACCCGTTTCTTTATGGAGGCAAGGTTGTATCTCAATTATTTATGGAGGCAACATGGAGAATGTTATCTCTAAGGATGCTACGCAGCACTTTTAGAACCCGTGTTCTTTATGGAGGCAAGGTTTGTATCTCAATTATTGATGGAGGCAACATGTAAAATGTTATCTCTAAGGATGCAGTGGAGAAGTTGAAGTTGCAAACTGAGAAGCACCCTCACCCCTACAAAATTAGGTGGCTAAAAAAAGGTAATGAAGTTCTTGTTACTACTATATATGTTGTTAAATTTATTATGGGATAAAACTTAGAGGATGAAGTTTTATGTGATGTTGTACCTATATATAGATGTTAGCCATATTCTGTTGAGGAGACCTTGGCTGTATGATAATGATGTAGAACTTCATGCTAAGCCTAATACCTATTCTTTTTATAAAGGGGTTAAAAGATATACACTACACCCCCTCAAAGAAGAAATAAACGGCCTTATCCATCTATCTAAGGGTGACAAATTGAATGGAATTGTGTCAACCATGAAATTTAAAGAAGAGAGCATGGAAATGGGAGTAATTTATGCCTTGGTAAGCAAGGTTGTACAAGCTACCTAAGGTTAAAAATCAAGTACAGACTCATTTGAAATTCAACAACTGTTGAAAGAATTTAGAGAATTAATTGGTGATGAATTTTACAAGGGTTACTACCTAAACGAATCATTCAACATTCCATTGATTTAGTTCCCGGAGCAAGTTTACCGAATCAGCCAACATATAGGATACCTATAAGGATGGGATAGGCTGATCTTGCCAAATTTTTTAAAACAAAAAGTGTAAATAACATATTTTTTTAATTGGGTCTGAGGCTGAGTTACCCAAGCCCAAATCTACTCAGTGCCTAACTCTTTTAAATAAACAATATCGTTTTGCTTAAAAGAGTTAAGCCTTGGGCTAGTCTGGTCCTAGGCAACCCAGGGTCAAACCCAATTGAAAACACTTGAGTCTAGGCCTATGAGCTAGCCCATTGCCATCCCTAGATGCCTCCAGTATAATAAACTGTAGTACAAAAGCAAGTGGAAGAGTTAATTAAAAAAAGTTTGATATGAGATAGTAAGAGTCGCTTACCCGGCTCTACTTGCACCAAAAAAGGATGGGAGTTAGAGGATGTGTATGGACAACAGTGCTATAAATAAGATCATAGTTAAAGATTGATTCCCATTCCACAATTAGAAGACATGCTTAATCAACCAGCTGGTGCAAAAGTATTTTTAAAGATTGACCTTAGAAGCAGTTATCATTAAATTAGATTGAGAGAAGGAGATGAGTGGAAGACTATCTTTAAGACACCTAATGGGTTTTATGAGTGGCTAGTCATGCCTTTTGGGCTCTCCAATGCACTAAGTACATTCATAAGGGTTATGATAGAGGTATTAAAACCTTTCTTAAACTCATTTATTGTTGTTTATTTTGATGATATCTTGATTTATAGCAGAAATAAGGAGGAGCATTTAATTCACTTGCACAAACTAGTAATGACCCTTAAAGAAGAGAAACTTTTTTATCAACTTGAAGAAGTGTACATTCATGAAAAAATAAAGTGGTGCTTTTGGGGTTTATAGTTTCTACCCAGGGGTTAAAACCAGACCCTAAAAAAGTTCTTGCAATTAAAGAATGGCCAATCCCTCAAACAATCAAAGACATTCAAAGTTTCCATGGTCTAACCTCATCTTATAAAAGGTTCATCAATAACTTCTACTCTATCATAAACCTAGTCACTGAATGCTTGAAAGTCAGTAGCTTTGTGTAGACAAAATTTGCCCAGTAAGCCTGAACAAATTAAAAGTCACATGAATGAAGCATCACTACTTCTGCTGCTAAACTTTGAGAAGTTGATTGTTATGGAATTTGATGCATCTCATTCGGGTATTAGGGCACTCCTTGGCTAAGAAGGAAGACTAGTAGAGTTTTTTTTTTTTTTGGTGAAAATTTGTCTGATGCAAAACGTAAATACTTTACCTATGACTAGAATTTTATGCATTGATGTGGGCTATTCTTCATTGGGAGCATTATCTAGAATACGAGGAGTTTTTGGTTTATTCTGACCACTAGGCCTTATGCTATTTGAATCCCAAGAAGAAACTTAGTAAGCGTTATGCTAAATGGAATTCCTTCCTAAATGAGTTCAATTTTACTTTAAAATACAAGATTGGAGACTCTGATATGGTGGCTGATGCTTTAAGTAGGTGTTCCCTACTGTTAGTAGTCATGAGAACTTAAATTACTAGTTTTGAAGAACTAAAAAATCAGCACTAGAATTATCCATAATTATGCCATATAGTTAAATAATTACAAGGGTTAACAAAAGCAGAAAATTTTCCTTATAGACTACATGATGGTTATTTGTTTAGGGGTAACAAATTGGGCATTCCAGAGGGTTCTCTACGAGTGCAAATTATCAAGGAACTTCATGATAATAGTTTGGAAGGACATTTTAGTAGAGATAAGACCTTAAGTATGGTGATTAATTGTTATTTTTGGCCCAAAATGTTAAAGGACGTAGACAAATTTATGAAGAGGTGCGCCACTTGCCAATTTAGCAAAGGTACTTCTCAAAACATAGGGTTATACACCCCTTTACCAAAACCAGAAATCACTTGGGTTCATTTGGGCATGAATTTTGTCTTGGGTCTTCCAAAATCAACAAAGGGATATGATTCGACTCTTATAGTAGTGAATTGGTTTTCAAAGATGGCACATTTTCTTTCATATTCAAAAACTTATGATGCTTCTCACATTGCTGAGTTATTTTTTAGGGAGGTGATTAGATTACGTTATGTTCCCTCTTTTATTGTTTTTGATCGGGGTGTTAAATTTATAGGGCATTTTTGGAGATCCTTGTGGAGCAAACTTGGTACTGAGTTGAAGTACTCCAGCACCTGCCATCCTCAACCTGATGGCCAAACGGAGGTAGTAAATTGTAGCTTGAGAAATTTATAGAGATGCCTTATTGGTAATTATGTGAAGTCTTGGGATTTTTTCATACCACAGGCAAATTTGCTTACAATAATTCTGCAAATAGGAATATATAAAAAAAACTCCTTTTGAAGTAACCTATGGGTAGAAACCACAACATGTGCTTGACTTAGTACCATTACGACCAGAAGTTAAGAGTGAGTGATGATGGAATAACCTTTGCTAAACATATTTAGCAAGTTCATAAAGAAGATAGGGAAGCCTTGAAAAACAACAATGCATTATATGCAACAGCCTTTAATCAACACTTTTGAGCTCAAGAATATAAGGAAGGAGATATGGTGTTAGTGCGCCTAAGGCAGGAATGTTTCCCTAAAGGTATTTATCACAAGTTTGGACAATATAAAGTGTTGAAGAAAATAGGATCTAATGCCTACTTGATTGAGCTGTCTATTGGACTATAAATTAGTCCCATCTTTAACATAGCTGACTTGTATCCTTTTAAGGGATTTAATGAGGAAATCAACCCTATTGTAGAGCAAATTAGCCATTTTCCAAAAAAATAATATGAAATTGTTCAGGAGGTGATTGATATCAAGGAAGTTAGATTAAGGCGTAGGGTTCAATATCAACATTTCTTTATTAAATGGTTGGGTAAGTCAACAACTGAAAGTACTTAGGTTTTAGAAGATGATTTGAAGAAATTGATCCAGAGACGTATGCTAAGGTTTCAAAGATTTTTGCCATATACATGAGCATCATTTCAAGAGGGGGAGAACGATGTAGGAGCATTTCTTAAATTTTTTTAATTTATTTGTTTCGGTTGTTGGACATATGTTTTATGTTATTTTTGTTTTAAATTTTGTCTTAAATAGTCACATGACTAGAATATGATCTTTTAATAAAATATTAGGTTTAACCCTCTTTTAGCTTTAGATTAGTTGGGTTAAACCTATTAGTCTAAGAAACCCTAGTCTATTAGTATAAATAATTCTATAGTGAAGTACTCATCAATTTTTGATCTATTTTCTAAGAAGATTTTCTCTTAAATCAGGGTTCCGACACAATTGAACCCTAGTTTATCATTCAACCCTAAGCTCTCTACCTTTCCTTTTCAATTATTTACTGTCAGTCTTTCTTATACTACATCATATATTAAACCACATATTTTTCATAGGTATACTTAGTTTTGTATTCTTTTATTTTCTTTATATTATTTGATATTTTGTCCCTTTTATTATATTTTTTCAAGGATCACCGAAAATGGATGGAATTCACATCAGGAATACAAACATCTTGCTTATAAATCAAGGAAGTATTAGTTCACCTTACCTTTTCTTCATTTTAATTATTTTCCAATGATTTTGTACTTATTAGGTACATTGGGGACAGTTTATATCTTTAAGTATTAAGAAGGGGTATTGTAATTTTTTATACGCTCTTAATTATAATTCAAGCATATTCTAGTTATTATTTGTTGATTCTAATTTATAAAAATCTTTAATATGATGATTCTTATCTTGAAATTTTTTGAGTTGTGAATCATATAATTAAGCTATAATACAAAAGGAACATGGGTTTTTTCTTACTACATTATGAATAAGTGTTTTAACTATAAATTTGGATGAAAGCACATAGGATTTTCACATTTAAGCCTAAATTGTAAGCGTTTGGGCATATGTGCAATTATCATCATTATTATACTAAATTTTCATTTGTTGTGCATTTATAATGCATAATTGGATTATTCTAGAACTTTTATTTATTATGCATGTTGAGACCATACCTTTCAAACTAGAGATATTAAGATGAAAAAGTACCTAGATTACACCTTTGTTTGAGTCTTTTCTTTGATTTTACCTTACCCTATTTTCATTCTTTAGGTGTAACCAAATTTGAGCGTTAGCTTTTTCTTTGGATTACTTCAACCATGTTATAAGTCAATAAACTATTGTTGTTGTTAGCCAAGATATTTACTTTTTTATCTTGAAGGATTGTATTTACTTGATTGTATAAAATTCTGACTAGATAAAGAAGCATCAAGAATGAAGAAAGGCACAGGATTATGTATTCATGATTATATCTTCTCATTTTTTTACTTATCACTTTCTTTATTTATTCTCCTTATAAGCTCGTGAGTAGTTAATTTAGAAATATCTTGAAACGACTCAATTAGATTCAAAGAAAAGAAAAAAAAAAGAGAAGAATAAGAAAAATATGTTCTTAAATGTTGTAATTGTGAGAAGGAGAAAATGAAGATAATTGTGCTATTCAAGACTTATTTTATACCTTACTTGCCTTTTATTGAGAAATTCAATAGATTGAATCATATTTTTGTATGGTCTTATTTATGCTAATTCTTTCGTGTTATTAACTAAAAATTTATCATTACCATATCTTTGCCTAAACCTCATTACATTATGATTTAAAGACCTTTTAATTTTTGACTCTAGTTTTTTCTATAATGGTGGAGATGTGATATATTAGCAAATATATAGTTAAAATTCCTTCTATACATTAATTTTATAGTTCCATTGATTTTTACCATAAACGCTTTGAGTGAATTAAGTAAATCTTTTATGTGAGGAGGTTAAATCCTATAACAATTGATTCCAGAAAGGATGGCAATGTATTATATATGGTGTTTATTTATGAAAATTTATACTTTGAATGTTTAATTCTAATTGTATTTTGGTTTATTTCTCAAGGCATGACATTCTAAGTGTGAATAGATAGGTTGACATAGAGGGAGGTGGCTATTTAGAATGGTTGATGAATTTGAATTGTTATTTTCTTAAGGATAAACAAATGCCTAAGTGTGGATAAGTTGATGAGTGTTGATTTGGTCATAGTTTTAGGCTTATATTTAGTACATTGTTCTTTTTTGTATTTTTATTTGGTATTTAATTTGTTTATATTTTGTTTTTAGAGTCTAATTCATTTATTTGGAGAAAAAAAGAAATGAATTTAAACATGTTTGGAGTAATTAGGAGCAATTTTTTACTAAGTTATGGAGTGTATGACAAGTATATGGCTCATTTGAAGAGTTAGGAGAAATGTTGATTGGTTTCTACAAAATATGCTTATATTAATGAGGAACATGCCCACATTGAGTGATAAGTAGGTCGTGCTAATATTACATGATCATGTTCGTGTATATGTTAGCTTCGAAAAAGATTCACACATATGTTTAAAGTGCAAGTATATTTCTTAGAATCTAAATTTTAAATTTTAAAAATCAAAATTAAGTGGTAAAAGTAGAAAGGAAGATCGAAAAAAACAATTGGAAAACCCAAGATGACATAAAGTACGAAAAATAACCAAGAAGTTCTTTAAAGATTAAAAGGATTTCATCATGTTATGCTCGATTTTATGTTCTCTTTAGATTTGATGTTAAATTAGATATGACTAGGAACTACATTTCTTTTTTGGTATCTAGATTAGATGAAAGGATTAGCCTTGCAGTTATTTTATTTTATTTTAACTTATTCTTTAGTTTTATTGAGATTTAACTTATGTATTTTTATTATTCTTGAATTAATATTGCCTATATGTTAGTTCACGTGTGATTTTATGTAATTGAATTAAGAAATTCTTTATATGAGTAGATCTAATATAGTTGAAAGGAGTTATATACAAATGTAAAGATAGACAGGATTAAGGTTAAACTTAATATTGAAATTCATAAATCGACTAATATAATTCTGGGAGTTTTAATCTGGTAAAGCAAATCCCAAAATGGCATTTTAAATATAGTTAATCACTTTCATCTTAAATTATCGATCAAATAATAAAAAATGGATAATACTAGTAATCGTAATCTCTATGGAATCAACACTTAGTATTTAATATCTTATATTATAGAAGGATAAGTGCACTTGTCTAGAATATTATATGATAAGGGATTGATATATATCAATATCACACTAGACCATCAAATTCTTTCAAATTAGATAATTTTTAAGTAGGTCATGTTCATATGAAACTCAAATTAAATAATTCTTTACCATCTTCATATTATTATAATCAAAGTACATTATTTGATGAATTAATAATTTAAAATAAAATATATATTATAATAAATTTTACATAATACTTTTGTTTACAAAATCTTTGGTAATTTGGAAGACTTAAACCCACAACCTCTAACATTATAAACATTATCTAACATCTTGAATTCTTGAATTCTAGTATGTTTATCAAAAGGCAAGGAATCTATTATCTAACCAAGAAAGAAGGGCTATAATCTTCTTAAAAGTGAAATTTAAATAGATAAAAGAGCTATATCATAGCAATAATTGATATTAAGGACTCTCAAAATGCATATTACGTAATATGTACATAATTGAATGGGTAAGTATTTTGGACCAAAAGGAACAATAAACATATCTTCTCACAACTAATCCACTTCCTCAGCTGGTCAAAGTTGGAATTCTTTCAACGGAAGTAAAGAGATAACATTGGCCTAGTGATTGGTCAGGCTTACTATGCCTTTAAATATATTCACCAACTCTAAAATTCATATTTTCTATAGTTTGACGAAAGATATCAATGAATTATTTATTGAGATGCATAATAATAAAAATATAGGCAAATAGAAAAAATTAATAATTAAAATTTTTAAACTGTTTAATCAGTTTAGTGGTAAAAACCTTGAAACATTTAGCTTTTTAATTTAATTTTTAACTTTTTGATTCGATTTATTTTAATATCTTTTGGTGTTAAAGACTAATCAATTTATTAATTAATTAGTCAATTTTTATAAATTAATAAATTATTATAAACTAAAATAAATCAATTAATTTTTATTTAATAATTTTATTTTCAATTAAACTTTAATTTTTCAAAAAATATATTTCAATTATATTTTAAATTTTTTAATTTTATTTAATCCTTAACTAATTTTATGAAATTCTAATATCAGTTAATTTTTTTATATCTTAAAATTTTTATCTTATAAGTTTAATTTCACTCCTCTTAAAACATTCATAAAAGCTCATTGAACATAAGCTTTATTATAGTTTAATATCGACAATCCAATGCGTCTTCTTTCTCAAAATTTCTAATTATCTCAATATGATTTTTTTTCAGAAAATCAGAAATCTCCTAAAATTAAACAAAGTTATTCTCATGAGCATATTATGTTCTAACGTACACTACAAGGCATAAATAAATGGAGGGAGCTGAAGTCAAAGTGTGCGTGCTTTTCCGACCTTTCTCAACAACTCCTCGCGTATTCATATTATGATCTCAAAACTCCATTGCTGATTCTCTCTGTCTCTGCTTTGACCTTCCATTTTCACTTTCTAACTCCATAGTTTTTGATCTCCATCTTTCAAAAACTAAAAAAATTAGTGATAAAACAAAGTTTCGATAACCATCATGCTCACGCTGGTGGACTGTTCCAACTGCCGTACACCGTTGCAGCTGCCACCAGGAGCCACCTCCATCCGCTGCGCCGTCTGCCGTGCCGTCACCCTCATCGCCGACCCTCGATCCTGCCCACCTCCGCCTTCCTCCACCTCTCACCACCCCTACCATCGTCCTCCTCCGGCACCGTCCCCGTCGCCTTATAATAATCACTTGCCTTCTGGTCCAGCGCAGTCTGTCCACGGCAAAAAACGGGCAGTAATATGCGGGATCTCTTATAGGAACACCAGGCACGAGCTTAAGGGTTGCATTAATGACGCTAAGTATATGAAGTACTTGTTGGTCAACAGGTTTAAGTTTCCTGAATCATCCATTGTAATTCTCACTGGTATATAGTTTATAGTTGATTTCTTTCCTTATTTCAAGTTGTGGGGTTGCTATTGTTTTCTTTGCTTAAGGATCGAGTTACATAAAATTATCGATGCTTGTATGTTAATGCTTGATTTTGGTTGCACAAAGTTCATATTAGCTATTAAATTCCAAGTAAATATACAATTGTTAGGTAAGTGATTTAAAAGACAACCATAATGCTTTGTTGAAGCTTTTGATTCTTACATGTGGAAGCAGTGGAACGATAGTTTTGGCTTCTTCATTCTTTAAGGAACTGACTGAACTGTCACTGTATCTTCTAAACTGTGTACTTGAATTCGGTGAATTATCACTTTGATGCATATCAATCTTTTCTATATTCAGCTTACTTCTCTCCTTTGTGTGATTTTACCTGTTCATTTGACGAACTTTCGTAAGAAAAAGAAGTTGTACTTTTCACAAAATTTTTAGACTGAGCTTTAGAGGGCTGAAAATTGTTTTTCAATTGGTCACTTTCCTGACGAATTTCTTATTTATATGATAATAATTTATTTAGTTCTTCACTAGTAGTTCACATTGATCACTTAATGCAACAATGGTTTTCTGCATTTCAATTTGTAGAAGAAGAAACTGATTGTTATAGGATTCCAACCAAACACAACATGAGAATGGCATTGCACTGGCTTGTACAAGGCTGTCAACCTGGTGATTCCCTAGTTTTCCATTTCTCTGGTCATGGTTCACAGCAGAGGAATTACAGTGGAGATGAAGTGGATGGATATGATGAAACACTTTGTCCAGTAGACTTTGAAACTCAAGGAATGCTCGTCGATGATGAGATCAATGCCACCATTGTTAGACCTCTTCCCCGCGGGGCTAAACTTCACGCAATCGTCGATGCTTGCCATAGTGGGACAGTTTTAGACTTGCCATTTCTCTGCAGAATGGACGGGTTAGTCTCTGCCGTTTCTTTTGGTGATACTAAACTCGTTGAAGCTGAATAAAATGGATGGAAACTAGACAAAGTAATAGAATAAATCTATCTCCAAACCACTGCCAATGAAGCATTCCTTGAAGGGGATGTTTCTGGTCGAGTGCTTTTTAATATATGCTCACACTGTGAATCTAGGAGTGGGAGATATGCTTGGGAGGACCATCGTCCTCCATCAGGAACATGGAAAGGAACAAGCGGTGGGGAAGTCTTCTCATTCAGTGGCTGTGATGATGATCAAACCTCTGCTGACACTTCGGTAAAAGAATAGCTAGATAGACATCTAATGTTCCTTCTTCCCAAAACTTGTGATGTTAATTCATTCTTCTACTTCATTGTATAGGCACTATCAAAGGTTACTTCGACTGGTGCAATGACTTATTCTTTTATCCAAGCCATTGAGCGTGGACATGGAACTACGTACGGGAATATGCTAAATGCAATGCGATCGACCATTCGCAATACAACCAATGAACTTGATGGTGGTATTGTTACATCTCTTTTGACAATGCTCTTGACAGGGGGAATTGGTGGAGCGAGACAGGTAATTCTGATACGATTTTCTGCTTCTTATCAATTTTCTGCAAGTTCGTAGCAGTACAAGAAAATAGGAAAAGGATTAACATAACCTGCTCGCAGCAATATTCATACAATTTTCCACACACTGATATGACATTATTGGTCAGACAAAATGATGTTGCAGCTGGCCTAAGCTCCCCTGCATAATTTATGTTCTGGATCTCTGATCCCATCCATCACAACACATAAAGGAGTGTAAAGTTTTGCACTTTACACGACATTAATAGGCTGATGCTGCCTGTGTAATGTTTTTGCCTTTGAAATTGTCTAACAATCTGTTCAAATCTTGTTGCAGGAACCTCAACTAACTGCTAATGAACCATTTGATGTATACTCAAAACCCTTCGCCCTGTGACTATTATTAATGCTTCTAATTTGATTTGCATCCAACTGCTCGAGAAGATTGATCTGATTTTAGATGTCTTTATTGTGATATTATCATCTTTGCTTTACTTGATAAAGCTTATGCTGATTAATCATAGGGCTGCATGCTCTCAAAAAAAAATTTAATTCTAAGGAAAGAAAGTCAACTTTGAGCTGTTTATTAGCATGGAGAAGCTAAAGAATGCGGTTTTCACAAGGCTGATTAATTTGGCAACAATCATCAAGTAAAGAAAACTAAAGCTACAGGCTTTTGTGCTTGATAATGGCCAACCTTCTTGACGTAGAAGTAATGCTAATTCACAAAAGTGTAGCTTTACTGAAACAACTTGATGAAATTTCAGTTAGTCATTAAGGGTAAAATGTATCGTTACAGAGGGATCCACAGGAAAAGAAAAGCAAATAATAGAAACAAATTCACCATTATAACCCCATCTCTTGTCAATTTATGGCCTTCACAAAATCAGCAGCCTGAAGCCGTAACAGCAAGCAACGGAGATATATCACCGCCAATAATCAGTTCAATCCAAGCCTAGACATCGAATCTCATATATGAAAAATCAAGAAATATACAGTTAAAAACCCGCAAGCAAATGAAACTGAACTGTGCAGGAGCTGCAGAAATTTGAACACAATAAAATGCAATCTTCAGTATTAGCTATCTGAAGCAGGAGCAGGAGAAGGCGCAGCAGCCTTGAGAAGTGGTTGGAGAGCCTTAACCACAATGCTCATATTTGGCCGGAACTCAGCTTCATACTGCACACACAATGCTGCCACAGCTGCCAACTGTACAATATGGTAATCACAATATAAGCAGCCGGAACTGCAATTACTTTGCAGATAAAAAAAAATGCAGCTTTACAGAATGTAGTAGAAAATATCCATCAAAAGATGCTACCTTGGCAACTCCTTTAGGAGGATACTCTCCCTTCAGCTTTGGATCAACACATTGCTTAACTTTGTCTTCGCTCAGCCTTGGAGTAGCCTACAACACAGTATGCTCTCGTCATATTACATAGACAAAAGAAGCAGTGAACATGTAAAATAGTAAATAAAGCACAGAAGTGGTAAAACAGAAGAAGGCAGATGACACACCCAGGTGACAAGACTCTGCTGTCCACGAGGCATCGTGTGGTCAACAGGTTTCCTCCCAGTTAAAAGCTCCAGAAGTACCACACCAAAACTATATACATCACTCTTCTGTGTTAATTGTCCAGTCATCGCATATCTGCAGAATAGTTATACAAGATAAGTCGCATGATTCACAATCAACTGCAACCCAAAAATAAAATTAGAGGAAGTATCATTAAGGACATTTAGATGAGGGGGAAAGACTGATATACATATATATATATATATATAACTATCACAAAGTAACTCAAAGAAGTAGTGAAAAAGAGGAAAGAGGTAGAAAAAGATATGAAGACTTAGATAAGCATACTCTGGAGCATGATATCCAAAAGTTCCTAAGACTCGAGTAGAATGAAGGCGAGCAGCCATATCAGGAGCCTGATTTGAGAGGTTGAAATCGGCAATCTTGGCTTTGAAGTCTTCAAAGAGTAGCACGTTGCTGGATCTGATATCCCTATGAATTATAGGAGGTTGCACTTTCTCGTGCAAGTACTCCAAACCCCTTGCTGCATCAACTGCAATTCTCACTCGCTGTATCCAGTCAAGAACTGGACCTGGCTGAGCCCCCTGAACTCCTTTTCTACCTGTCATTGCAAGTGGGCAGAAGGAAATAAAAAGTTAAAAGAAGAGAAAAAGATAATCCCAAAATGTTTTTGAAGGGAAAGTTTCTAACAGGTTAATGAAGAAATAGAAGTGATGACAAATGATACCATGCAATATGTCATGTAGAGATCCCATTGTCGCAAATTCATATGCAAGCACTCGGAGATTTCCTTCGACACAATAGCCCAGCAACTCTACAACATTTTCATGCTTCATTCTTGACACCACAGAAACCTGAAATTTGAACAGGGACGTATATTAAAATAATATTTTCAGCAGATCAATACCAACAGAGCAAATTAGAAAGAATCGGAAAAATTGCAATAATATCATTTCTCCATAAACTATGGAAAACCTGAGTCAAGAACTCAATATTTGATTCTGGTTCTGATGCCACATCAAGCTTTTTAACAGCCACAGCTTTTCCACTATCTAAGCTTGCATAATAGACTCTTCCATAAGATCCTTCGCCAATCAATGCTTTGGAACCAAAATTATCCGTCTTCTCTTTAAGTTCATCCAAAGACAACGCAGGCACTTCAATTGGTGGTATTTCTTTCTGCACATCAGATTTGACAGGGGCTGATACCTTCGAGCCTTTTGGGTACCCTACAATGCAAAAAATAGGCAACACAGGTTTTAGAATAAAACAGCATAAAACTAACAATTGATATACAACCAAGGAAAAACGTAACACAAAAACATGCTTCAGATGAAATGGTAAGATGTGCAACATTTTCAAGCATATGGCTTCTAGAAGAATACAACTACAGGAAGAAGAAACACAAAATAAGCAAATTTTAGTGGTGGCATTTGTTCATTTACTTTTTTTTTTATCAGCAAGTTTGAATGAATGAACATCTGAGATGGGTGTAATCCAAATTCCAAAGAAAGAGGCCACATTTCAGAGACTAGGATCATCCTTCTTCACGGTGCATTGAACTGAGAGTAAAATGTTCAAACCGTACTATTAATAAGAACAATCCAAGCCTTTTCCTCTATACCTCCAAAAGCTTTGGTACACCAATATGTTAACACCATTGCCCTTCCACAAAAATATAAGACCAAAAAAAAAATCCCTAAAGGTAGTCCCGCACAAATGATATCCCAATGCTTTCAATTCCAACCAGGAATCTGACAACATGCATTTTGGTCAAACAAGGTATATTTCAACTCCCTTTTCATGCAGTTTTTCACTAAATAGTGCAATCAAATTAATCACCCAAATGTAAAAATTCTAGAATCAATTAGCCACATTCATAATTTTGAGTTGTATGATAGATCAGTATTAATACTTTGTTGTCTCCAGCCTGATCTCGTAGAACTGGAAATCAGTATTGATTTAAACTGTTGGTGAACATACATCAGTTCTATATACAATATTGATGCACTTGCAAAAAGATCCAGAAAAAGAGCCAGGTAAATAAAAATTCGATATTCAAAAAATTCAAAGAAAATATAGAAGTCATCCACACTAGTGGATTTGATTTTCAATTGGCTTTTTCATCGTCCCCTTTGGTCAACATATGTCCATTGCAAGTAACTTCTACAGAAATGTTAGAGAAGAAATCAGAGAAACATACCATCTCCATTATTCATCGGACTTCTTAGGTGCTCATGCTCGTGTGATGGGTATGACTCCTCCACTTGACATGTGCAACAAAGCCACCTCCGCATCTTGTCTCTCTTCCTCAAATATAAGTCGTCTTCAGACCTCGCTTTCCCCAAACGTACAAAGTCACCAGATCGAGGCGCATATGCCTGTATATTATTCAATTCCGTTCAACACTAAACAAAAGCCCAGAAAGTTCCATTTGAGAACGTATTTATGGATGACAAAAAAAACCAAGCATTATCGGTGTTGGACCATATACATGGCTTAACTACAATAATTCATGGAGTCGCTAGCAAAAGAACACCAATGGAAACAAACACTGTAGAAGGTAAACCTCTGTTACATTGCATCTACGTTATTTTAAGAAATCAAAACAAGCCGGCGTCTTCAATTAAGAAGGCTTTCAAGACGAACGTATAATCAAACAAAACGCAACTACGTTTCAAACAAAAGATTTTCTGAAATAAAAAGCATCAAAATAACAAAACCAAGAGCCAATTGACACTTTATACATTAACTAAAGTTTTCCAAAACGCAAAAACAACAAAATGAAAAAGGCACATCAACCTAACCGATCCATTTAATGCCTCTAAATCAGTTAACTTATACATCCCCAAAGAACGGAAATTGAAATAGGCCCAACAATGCTTACCTCAACTTGACGATTCTGATAATTGCGTTCCATCGGAAAGAAAAATAAATAAATAAATAAAAGTAAAGAATCTATAAAAACCCAAGAATCGAGAAAGCTGAAACTTCCAAAAGAACTCAATATATATGACGGGTATTAACGAAGAAAAGAAGAAAAGTGGCCAAATATTTACAAAGGGCGAGGGAGAGAAGACGACAGAGAAGCCCCAAACACACGAACAAGAGGGAATGAAAACGAAGCCAAAGAGTAAAACAAGAAAGGGGACCCTTTAACTGAAATTCGTTCGTTGACAGGTCACAAAACCGCCGAAATTACAGGACTAACCATTAGAAGAAAAAAAGAAAAGAGACCCAAAAATAACACACAAGGGGTTAATTAGAAATGGGGAAAAGATTGTACCTTTAGTGTTAATCTTATATCTACACGTCTCTCCCTGGCTGTTCCCCTCTTTTCAGGTTTTGGATGTGAGAGTTTGGTGGATTTTGGTTGTATAGAATGAATTATAGGGAAATAGAGAGAGACAGGTAAGCTTGCTTTCGAGAGAAGGAAAAGGAAAGGCAAAGACAGATAGGCTACGCGGCGGTGGAGGTGGTGACCAAGATCAACGAAATATCTATGCGACACCTTTATCTTTTTTACTATATCATAATACGTCTCCTTGTTTTTGAGTAGTCATGAGTCATATGTAAGGATTCTTGGTCATAAAAGATGAAAACAAAGCTTGTACTTTTGATGCTCATATCACTCACTCGTTCAACTAATGGACCATAGAGGTTCGTTCTCTCTCCCTTCATGCAACGGATGCCGATGATTCAAGGTAAAATTAAGAAAGTGTGATACTAGTAATGGATTACATGACCACGTTGCCTACCACCACCCCTTCAACCATCATTAGCCTTTTGCTTTTTCTTTCTCTCGATTGAATTTTTCCGTTGGGATTTCTCTACCGGATTATGATCTTAGTGATCACTTCATACGCCGTGTCGTTGGAAATTATATGATGGATTTTGCTACTTCAACTTCAAAAGCTTTATTGCTCGTTTCATGAAATTGTTGACTTACAATGCCTCGTATTGGAGTTTTTATGTATGAAAACTTATTTTCACGTCCAATTTATATACATGTATGCATCAATTTAGAATTAATAAATGTATAATCTTAATATTATAGAAATGCTTCAAAATTTTAATATGATTAAAGTCTAGTCATAATTAACAATTTTTAAAATTCATAAATTTATTTTTTTCATGTGTATTATTTGGAAACAACTTTTTTTACTAATTAGAGATAAAATTGTGTAGTACAAAACTTTCTCAAATTTTATGTATCAGCAAGTTTTTTTTGTTTTTTGTCTTTGACCAAGATATCTACCGGCGGATTCAGTGACTAATCCCCTCGCTGATGGAAAGTCACCTCATAGGGTGAGACAGTTGGCCCAAAAATTTATCAGCAAGATTTTCATTATTATCGTTGTTATCACAATTTTAGAATATAATCTCAAAAGTTATAGACATTATAATAAAAATTGGATGTACGATTCAACTATTTAAATTTTAAGAAAAAATATTATAATAAACTCATATTTTAAGAAAATGTCATGATTAATTATAAATATTTATAGTTATAGTTATAGTAAAAGTAAAAGTAAAAGTATTGTTTTTTATAAGAATGGGACTAGAGAATTATATAAGAATTTTTTAGAATATTATCTTATTAATTTATTAGCTTAAATTAAATATTGATCTAATATTAGTTTATAAACTGTAATACAAATAGTACATAAAAAGGAGAAAAGAAATGATCAAGAGGATCTCCCTACCTCTTTATCCACTCTTACGCTTTTATTCATAACCCAACCTGAACGGCAAACAGTCGCTTGAACAAGTTTATCCACAAACAATGTACTTCCCAAGTAAAACAGTTGTTCATCTGACAAATCTTTCTCCACGCCTTTTTACTACTGGCACTGCAAAACAAGCCTGGCAGCTTGGGATTCTCCTTGAGGGCCTGATTAAATCCCTGATTACTCAAGTAGAGATCACACTGCTCTTCTTTCTTCAAAAACTCTAAATCTCTGGAAATTGCTGCTTATAAGCTGACAATAGATGTCAACTGTATGTTCTGAATCTACTGGCCCAGTTAACAGAACGTGTCACATGCGGTTGCCTGTCTGCATCAATGAGTTTAATGGTTGATGTTGGAAGTCCGAGTGTTCCACAAGTAACCTGGTGACTTCAGATTAGTTAAACTTATCATTATCCAAAAGTACATTAAGAACAATATTCCAAAATATACCTATAGGTCAAGAAACTTCTTGTAAGAAATATTATCGAATATATAGATAAACTATAAGATCTTTCAAACATATGCATCATTAATTTGAATCAAATCACTTACTTGGATTTGATTATAATCCATCTTTTAAAGGGCTCTTGAAAGAAACTCATTTCTTGCAAAATTCTTTGTTTAATAATGATTAGTGTTTTTTTTTTGAAGACTATCATCAGCTCATTCAAATAAAAATTCTCCCATATTTATAGATAATGTCAATTTGTTAATTGATCATTAACAGGTAACAAATGAAAGATCATATCTCAAAATCATTAGCTGTGTCTATTCATTATCATTTCCTACTCACACATGATGAATTTAGATAATATGATTTCTACATATTCTCATAGTTGTCCAATAACCCGTACAATCAACATACGACGAGAATACATAGTCATATATCTGTTAAGAATATCTGACGTCTCGATTAATAAATCGATATGTGACTAGATTTTATATGTTATACCATAGATCATATTTAACATTTTAATATCTTTTGATCTCATTTATTTTCTTGTGTCATAAATGTTTTCAATTCTCTTACTCAAAGTCAGTGGTCATCTTTGAATAACAATTTTACTTATACGAGTTAACAATCAAAAAATGAGTTTCCTCTATTCTCAATTCACTTGAATTAAATTTAATGTGCTTTCTTAAAATGGTCTCATAAGATTGCATCAAACATAATCTTCTAATAATATTCTAAAGTAGCAAACCTTAAATTTAATTCCTAAGAATTAGACAAGAGTCCTAAAAGTATATTAAAAGATTCACTTAACCTTTAGGATCTCAAAGAGCCATGTGCTACAGTATTATATCCTACTAATTAGGAGCGTATGTCTATCATAAATGCAATATCGTACATATGTTAGTTCAAATATACTTAATGTTTAACCTGAATCCACTTATTTGCTTTGATCTTTATCTTTATAAAGTATCATTTGGCAACTCTAAACTGATATAGTGAACATATGATCACTCGAAAATAATTTCCCTTTGACTTATCATCTAAGTCGCCATTTATCGTCATTTATGATTTATTACTGCAACTCTCTATTATCATCTTGATAATAAACTTTAAACCTATCTTTTCTCTAATTATCACAAATACTAGAGTCGATTATAATCTTTTATCAGTATGACATGACTTTGATTCACATAAAAAATATTTAATACAAAGCAAGCATATTTCATAATCAAGTATTAAGTAATTCTTATTATGTAAATCCCCAAAAATCTCGATTTCATTAATAGTATTTTTTGGGTCGTGAATAGTATATCCCGAGTTGAATTGTGGCACCCTAGACCCAAATTGTATTTTTTTTATTTGGCATCGGATAATATTGTTTAAGGATAGCCCGAGGATCAAATTAGAACTCAAAATGAAAGTTTGTTTTAAGAGTTTTACTAAGGGGCCGTTTGGTTCTACTTCTGTTTTTCGGTTGTTATTTTAGTTTTAGTTTTTTATTTTTTGCTTCTGCTTTTTTCCTAAAAAAACGAAAACCTGTTTGGTCAAGATTTGTAATATAAAAACTGAAAATAAAAACTTGTTTGGTTGAGATTTATGATTAAAAACTAAAAAAACATATTTAATTTTATTATCATGTTTCTATTTTTTAATTATACTATTATATATAATAATAATTATAATATAATATATTTTTAAATTAATTAATTAACATATGAAATCAATATCAAATATAGCATGTGACACATTCCATCACTTAGCACCGAAACTACAAACGTGACAGACCAAGTATGCACTTAAAAAGAAACAAGAGCTAATTACGTGAAAACAAATAAAGTCATGGCAGAGTAAGCTTTAGCAATAGGAAGACTACGTGTGAAGACAAATGCTCCTAATGATGACTGCTGCATTAATTGATGGCAGTGCATTCAATATTGTGAAGACAACACATAACGTGATCCAGGAAGACTAGGCTCTGCGCATTAAAGGTTGTGTTGTTACATTAAATGATGCAGAGACAAGTGTTCAGCTATGCTCTACTCTGTCTTCGTGTGCTCTACTCTATATTAAAGATGTGAGAGTGAGAACAAAAAAGCTTTAGAGACGTGAGCTGCAAAGTCGAAGACGGGAGGAAGAAGAAAACAGCTAACCCGGATTTAAAAGACGCGAGGATGAAGAAATATTATTTTGGTTCCTTACGAAGAATCAGATGAGGCCTTTGTTAAGTTTAGCAGCAGAGGAGCAAAAACTAAAGAGACACTGCATCATCTTCTTTATCTTTACAAAAAATTGCAGATGTTATTTTCAAAGTAGAAGTTTTATATGTTGCTTTTAGTAAGTATGGCTACGTCTCTTTTTCTTTTCATAGTTTTCATCTATCTTCTATCACACCTAATTTTTGTATTTTGTTATGGGTTTAATGTTATGAACGAGAAAAATCGCAGAAGCAATAGATAAGTACAAAAACAAACCTGAAGGTGTTGAAGATGCAAAATACGAAGTCGACACAAAAAAGAGAAAAACTTGAATATGTTATGTTTTTGTGAGAAAAAAGTTTATGGAAACTTGTTTTCAAAAATCACGAAAACATTATTTTTACGTTTTTATAAATCTGTTGCAGTTTTTTATTTTTAAAAACAAGAAACGACAACAATACTCATCCAAACATAATTTAATGAATTGTTTTTCTTTTTTTGAAAATCACAACAAAAAATGGAAATAAAAAACAGAACCAAACGGGCCCTAACAGTTGACTAATGGTCAAAGTTTGACCAAAAAGGGGTCAAAGTCGAACTTAAAAATATTAATAGAAATAAATGATATTAATTAAGATTTTTATGTAGGGTTAATATTTTTCTTATGGGTATTTTTATTGAGAAGAAGAAAAGAATGGATTAAAAGTTAAAGTTAATTTTGTTTTTCTAATGAAAAAGAGTTATTAAGGACCACATGTCATTTTCTTGGCCACCTATCCTCTCTTCTTCACCAAGGAGTGCTGAGAACAACCCTTTCTTCTTTTTCTCCATTTTTTTTCAACTTTTTCCACTTTCAAGCCAATTTTCTTTATTTTTAACCCCAAAATTACATGTTAAACATTAAATCATCAACCTAAGTTCCCTAAACTCACCATATTAACAAATAGTTTGGGAAAAGATGAAGAAAAGGTACATGGATGTTCTTGATGAATAGTACCCGAAGATTTATAAGTTAAGATAATGGAGTTTTGATTATTTTTAGTACATAATTTTATTGTACTTGCATGCATTGATGAATAAAATGCATGAAATTGAATGCTTATCCAATATTATAAAGATAAAGAAGAGGAATTGAAGAAGAGAGAGAAAAAGAAGGAATAAGGAATTGTTGGTAAAATTGAAGTTGATGGAAGCTTAATTTGAAAATTGGACATCAATTTGGTATCTGATCTTGCAATTCTATTTTCCCTAAAAATTTTGTATTAGGTAATTTAGGATTCTTGAGATAAAATTGAGGGTTTATGAAATTGTAGTTACAAACATTTAATTGGATCATAACTGGAGTAGTATCTGTAATTAATTTAGATTTTGGACTTATAATTTGTATTTTCCTTAATTTGCATACATTATGTTTGAATTGGAAAACTTGATATACATGTTATTTTTGACCAATTGATGAGATGAATATGTCTTGAATATTGTATAAACTAAATTAAAACCAATAATGGAAGAAAAAAATGACATTAGAGAGTAACATTTGCTTTGGTCAAATATGGTATAACATGAATTGAATATTATGAGTGCTTATCATTAAATTTCAATGGGATTTAATTAGTTTTCCCCCTATTAAAATATATAGGAATTGGAGGAATTCGATAAAGTTAACATGTTAATTAGAGAATTAGCAATACTACGTCATGATATGTCTTACCAAACTGTATAGCTCTGAGAACTCGGTTCCAGTGTAAGACATTTGATTTGTGTTATGAACTTCATGACTCCAAGAGCTCAATTCTAATATGAATATATATAAGAAGCTTCTGAGAACCTGGTCTTATATTTTAAAATCCTGCTTATCGAGCTAGATGATGCAATTCTGTTGGATTTTACTTTGGGGCAATTACATAAAATAAATAAATACATGATTAATGATTAAAGAACTTCAAATGAAAGTAGTAATTGAATGTACAATTTATTAATCATTGTATAATTAGATGTGAATTATTATAATTGATACATGCTTATATTTCATAAATTGATTTTAAGTTCCTATTTATGCTTGGAAACAAATGAAGATATTTATATTTGAAAAATATTAAATGATATGCATGTTATGGTGGAATGAATTAAATTGAATAAGAAATAGAATTGAACACCACTAAGCTTATAACTTATCGTGTGGATTTTCTTTCCACGCTTAGGTTTTGAAGAAAATTAGAAGAAGGTTGTGGAGGATCTGCTACAAAACAAAAGTCACATGGAGGATCTCAAAAGGCTTGGAGGTGGATGTATGACAAAATGTTATTTTTGTTTTTGGTTATGGCGTGTAAACATAAGGAAGTGAAGGATTACATAATTTTATTATGAATTATATATGAAAGTTATGTATGAAATTTGGTTTAGATGAGTTAAAATGCATTGGAGGATGGGTAAATTATTTTGTCAAGGAGTTTGACATGGAGATGGATAGTTGAGTAGCTTGCATGAGAAGTGCGTTGAAGTTTCTTGCAAGAGGTTTTAAGTAAATATAGAGGAAACTCTGTCAAAAATTTTATAAAGTGAATAGTAGTTACTAGAATAATGAGTTTTAAATTAAAAAATGTTGTAGTTCGATGTATTAGATATTTAAGAATATGGTAACACTCGATATGTTGATTCCATTATCGGGTATAGGGTGTTACTTATTACTTAATAAATAATGTCAATTTATATATGTATTTATACATGACAATACATTGAATGGACAAACACAGAGAATGTTAATCATTTATATTTCAATATCTACATAATCGTAATGACTTCATATGCTCAATATATGTATCTTAGAATATTGGCTTTGTCACTAGGTCTACCACTATATCTCGTGTAGATATATACTTTATGTTCATTTCTCCTTGTGCGACTGTATCTTTCACATAATTATAGTCTATATCTATATGTTTAGTTTTAAAATGAAATTTAAGATCCGTTGTATAAGCAAATGTTGCTTGACTGTCACAATTTATTATTACTGGATTAGACTCGCTTTGAGTGACCCATAAACTAACCAAGAATCCTCTAAGCTACATAGCTTCTTGTAATACTACTAAAAATGCTATAAATTTAGCTTTCATTATGGATAAAGCAACATATGATTGTTTCTTACTTTTTCATGATATAACACTATTATTAAGTAAGAAAACAAATATAAAGGTATGTTTTCTTTCATCTAATTCTCCTTGCTAGTTTGTATTTGTATGCCCTTGTATATGTAGATTATTGCCTTAATAATGCAATGAAAAATCAACAGTGCCCTTTAGATACCTCAATATTCTCTTTATTGCTTTCTAATGTGCCTATCCTAGATTTGATTGATATCTACTTGTCATCACAACAATATAACAAATATTTGGCCTTGTACACATTATGACATACATAAGACTTCCAACTACATTAGAATAAAGGATTTTCTTTATTTGTTCCCTTTCCTGTGGCATAGATGGGTAAAACTTCTTGTTGATACCTTCGCCTTTAATAATAGGATTATCTATCAATGTGCAATCTTGCATATAGAATCGTTTAAATATCAGCCACTTGAGAAAGTGATAATAATCTTTTTGAACGATCTCTTGAAATCTTAACTCCAAGAATGTATATAACTTCACTCATGGTTTTCATCTCGTATTCAGATGACAATGATTCTTTGATTTGCTTGACAAACTCATGATCCTTATAAACATTCAAAATGTCATTCACATATAAAAATAAAACTGAAAATTTATCTTTAGATCTCTTAATATATAACCAGTGATCTTCATCAAGCATATGAAATTCATATGAAATGATTAAGTTATGAAAATGTATATACCAATGTTTTGAAGACTCCTTTAGACCATAAATCAGTTTCAATATCCAACACACTTTATGTTTTTGGAATGTCTCTATAAAACCTATAGGTTGTTCTATATAGATTCTCCTTCTGATTTTTTTTTAATTTAGAAAAGAGGTATATTTGATGTAATTTAAGATCCAAAATTGGCTACTATAGACAAGATTAGATGAATTGAAGCAACATAATAGGTGAATAAGTTTCATCATAATCGATTCCCTCCCATTATGTATATCTTTTCACCATAAGGTGTGTTTTGTATCTTTTGATACTATCATCAATGTTCCATTTTATTTTGAGAAGCCATTTGTTCTCATTAATTTTACGCCCATTAAGGAGATCAATCAAATACTAAAATTGAGCTTAAAAAATGATTTCTTCTGTCATTGCTTTCATTCATTCTTCTTTAGCTGGACCATTAAAAGCTTCATATACATTCTTTGGCTCCTCACCTTCTTGTGGGATAATTATGTGAATTTCCCCTTCTATTTCAAAATGAAGTCAAGGAATCATACCATTATTACTTCGGTGTAAATGTGGTTCATGAGAAGCAAATTTATTAACATCTGATTACTCCCACTCGGATCAAATATAATAGGTAAACTTTTAATTGCAATCTTAATTTTCTTTAAGTTAATTCTTCAAGTTCTAGATTAATCCCACTCGGATAAAGTCCCTTTTCATGATTTTTAGTAATGGAATCATTCTGATCAAGAGTTTCATATAAAAATAGATCTTGTCCCATTTTACCTTGTTTTAGAAAAACCATTCTCTAAAAATGTGACATCTTGTTATTCAAATTCAGTTACTTCTTCATTACATTGTTCACCTGTGAATACATATACTTTTGATTGTTCAGAGTATCTAATAAAAATACTTTTCTTCCCTCTTAAGCCTAGTTTTTCATGTCTATAAAAGAGATTTTGAATATAGGCAGCACATGCCTATAGTCTTAGATGTTCTATGTTAGGTTTTTTTCCTATATATAACCCACAAGAAATGTTAGTAATTGATTTTCTGGGCATTCAATTAAGAAAATAAGTAGTTGTAAGGAATGCATCACCCTAATAGGTAATAGGTAGATTTACTTGTGTCATCATAGATCTGACCATCTCTAGTAGCATTTTATTATGTCTTTCCTCTATCCCATTTTGTTGTGGGGTTCATGGAATAATTAGTTGTCTTTCTATTCCTTGTCATCTCACATCATCTTGAATTTATCAGATAAGTTTTCTCATCCTCAATCAACTCTTAATGCTTTTATTTTCTTGTCTAATTGATTCTATAGTAAATTCATATATTTTATGAAACAACTTATTGCTTCTTATTTGTCAGAAATTAAATAGACATAACCATACCGAATATAGTTATTTATAAAAGTAATGAAATGCACAACCCCTTGCTGTGCTCTTATATTCATTGAATCATAAATGTCTGAATAAATCAATTATAATGGATAGGTAGCTCATGTTCCCTTTCTAGACAACTTTTGTGCCATTTTACCTATTAGACAATGTTCACAAATAGGTAAATCTACTTGATATAAATTACCTAAATGCCCTTCTTTTGCTAATTAACTTATTTAATTTTAAACAATGTGACAAGGTCTAGTGTGCCATAAAATTACATCATTATCGAAATCACTAATGATGTAAAGACTTATATTATTATTTGAATCAACAACATCTAAAACAATAAAACCATCTAACATAAAACTATGATCATAATAAATATGTCCAAGTTATAACTTCATACCGCCACAATGAAAATTTACTTCAAAACTAAGACATATTAAAACCAACACAAAGATTAGATTCCCTTGAATCTTTAATTATATCTTACAATACTTTATGTTATTAAGGATCGATCACCATGCCTATCTAATTTGCAGGTTCTAATACGTTGTACAACAACCTTTGAGTTATCTCCTACATAAATCTATCGTGTTACATGCAAATCTTCTAAAATTCCACGAAGGTATTTATATCCTTCATTACATGGTTGGTTGCTCAATTTGTAATCCACAAAGGATGTGATTCAATTAGTAAAACATAATATGAGTCATTTACATAACAAATGTCTATACAATAAGATTGTACCTTTTTGGGCCCGTTGTAATCACAAGCAAAGTGATCCTTATTGTCACAATCAAAGCACTGGACTTTTTTTTTATGTTGTGCTTCTTAAAAGGATGTTTACCTTTCCCATAGTGGTTCCATTTTGCCTTCTTTGAGTCCTAAGTATAGTGGGTATACTTCTTACCCTTTTTCCATTTTGATGCATTATAATGCTTACGCTTCTGATTCACAACTCCATATAAGTTTGAGGTTTTAAGATGTTCTTCTTCTAATATTAGATGCCTAGTAGCATTTTCCATAATCTTAATACTCTCATTGTGAGTTATATGCATCTTTATACAATGATGTAATGACCAAATTATAGCTTGTACTTGCTACCCATCTAATACTGAAAAATCATATATTGTAAAGCTCTGTAGGCATACATCTAAAATGAAACATTAAGCATAATTAGAGAGATGGACTTTCTCAACATAGCATGCTATGCATTCAATGGCAACAAAAGTTTTAAGGTGATGTTTAATAACTAGTAACAATGAGAATGGGAATTCATTGGTTATTGGTAATATATAAAAAATTCTAATTTTGTTAATTATTCCTAAGAAGAGCTTGGCTGTAAGTTGACGTTAAATATCAGATAAAGGATATTATTAAATTATTATCAAAATATTATTAAGATGTTGATTTTGTTAGAGTAGTGCTCTAAAAGCAATCACCTTTAGAACTTTTGTACAAACTATATTTTGATTAATAAAACGAAAGGCAATTTTTTATTAATTTGTTGTTCATTTATTTATAAATTGATGTTAATCTTAAATCGAATTAATGAAGTCCATGATACAAAATATAGCATGAAGAAAATCATGATGAGATCATGATAATGAGATTCCTATCATGTGCAATTATGTTAGTATCTAAATTATCCCTAGTTATAGTGTTGGACCCCAAATTTTTAGTGGAAATTAGAAATATTAAAATGAAATAAAATGAGTGTTTTTATATATGAATAGTGTTATAGATGAAA
>JANIJH010000005.1:12433902-12445646 GCA_024520975.1 Erythroxylum areolatum | reverse complement strand
TTCGTGTTCACTTTCCGATATGTATTCGCCATTTGATTTGTATTCGATTGATTCATTTCCGATTCCAATTGTCGATCGGAAATTCGTATTTGATTCGCAATTCGATTTCCGCATTTTGTTATTCGATTCGCCTTCGGATTTGTTTTATCTGATTTGAATTCGCTTTGGTTTCAGCCATTTTCATTTCGTTTCTAGTTGGGATCCGGTTCCGAGATCGGGTCCCAACATATAGGATTAATAAGATAAGACATTATTAATCTAAATAGACAAGCATATGTTATACTCCTTGATTTGATCAAGCAATGGATCTTGCAAACTGTAAGCATGAGATGTTTAGAGTTAACACGTGGATGCTTACTAAGAGTAGTAAGTACATCGGATGACCACTATGAGATTATCATATAGATGATCTATCAAAAGTCAATAATTAATCTCATTATAGTAATGATGCAAATATCCTTAGACTTAAGATACTTAAGGATATCTTGGATACTAATCCTATGCATTGACATTATTCCCTGTTACCTTAAGATAAGGTCACTCTTAGGGTGATGATTGGATACAGCTATTGGTATTTGAAGGTAATTGGGTAGCTAATAAAGGATTCACCACTCCTTGTAGAAGGAGATGATACCCACAACCTCTTGTTGGGTTCATTACTCAAGAATCTCTAGCTAGAGCATTTATGCGTCATGAAGAGAATCTTCAATATCACATAGAGTAATGAGATATCAGGATAAGAACTAACATCACTTGGATTAGATATGATGTAGTTAGTCTAGTGGGAGTTTATATGTAGCCCATACTTCGAACCAGGTAGGGTATAGAATAGTGCAGGGACGAATTGCATGGTAATTGTCTATGGAAATGTTGATAAGTCGAATAATTAACTATCGAAGAGTTAGTGTGTTAATCCACTTATATTCTAGTAAATTGGCATCATGAAACCCTTCATGATTTACTTGAATTAAAAGTTAATTCAAGTGGCACAAAACCATTCATGATATGCTCGGATTAAGAGTTAATTCAAGTGCTTAAAATTACCGAAAACCTAAGGCTACATGTATAAAAGATTGGATGAAAAATAAAGTGTGCGTGGTTGTTATAGAAGTAGGCTATGATCATGACCGAAGGCTCGACAGATGATGCATAAGTAAGTTCTTCACTTATATATATAAAGGAATAATAAGTTAATACACACTTAAGTAAGAGGATAAGGGGTCCAGAAGTGTCTTGGAGTTAGAGAGAGAATTGATGTTAAGTCTTGTTCGTGCATTTTATGCAATTGTTGCATGAATCTAATTGCATGCAACATAATCTTGATCTATCTCTCCATTTGAGCATCTACTTGAACTCATCTAGTTTGGTGGTCTAACCACCCTTACACACTACTTCTTCTTCATCCTTATGTGTTCTTGAGTGATCAAGGAAGGTGTTTAGTGTTTGCTACAACTCAAACAAGGAGAAGATTTAAGAAAGGAGGAGAATTATCAAAGGTATAAGTGCTGAAATTTCATATTATTATAATCTATGCATGCAAGTATCTAAGATTTTGGAATTTTGAGGATGTCATGGGGTAGTAATTTAGATTTCAAGACTTAAGTTGCCTTGTTTTGCATGTGATGCATGAATCCATGGCTCCCTAACAGTGGTATCAGAGCTAGTTATGCATGTATAAGATAATCTATTGAACATGTGCAAAATGTTTGTTGGGTTGTGACTGGCATACATGTTGATTTGGAAAAATTCGTATAAATTGTAGAAATTTTGTTTTTTGATTTTCTTTCACATATATGTTTGTAAAGTGTTATAATGTGTTTTTGTTAAAGAAAAATGCAATTGAATGCAATTTTCTATTTTATTTCAAATTAATATCTAGTCTATTCATATGTTGGTTTCTGGGAATTTATGGAAAATTGAATACATGGGCTGATTTTGAAAATTTCGTAATAATTCTAAAAAAAATTCTGATCTTTTTTCAATTAAATGTTTATAAGGTATTATATTATGTTTCAATTAAATGAAAATGCAATTGAATGTCATTTTCTATTTGATTACGAATTTAGTTTCAGCCTGACGCATGTATGAAGTTATAGGAAATTCTAGAAATTTGATGAACATGCATGCTTGTAAATTATATATTAATTTTTATTAAAAAAATTTATGAATTTTCTACATGGACATTCAAGATAAGATGCTGCCATGTGTATGAGATGCATGACACTTGTTGTTAAAGTGATTATCTTATGCTTGCATGATGTAGATTATAACTAGTGTTAGAAATAATATGACAAGTGTCAATACACATATGAAGTGTTGGCTGATTCCACTTAGTTAATAAATAATTCCTAGAAATTAGTTTCTGGAAATTTTTATTAGGCATATTTAGAATGTGTATAAAACTCTAGCAGAATTAATTGAATTTGATTCAATTAATAAATCAAGTCAAAGTCAACATTGGTCAACTTTTTGAAAGCTGATGGAGTTGACTTGTTGAATGAATTATGTGTATGTGTTTCGGTTATAGGACCTTAAAAAATTTATGAGATAAAAATGTATTAGTTTGATGCTAGTAGCATGCTAAGTGCATCCGCTTGAAATTAAGGAAAATTTCTAGACATTGAATCGGTCTCTTTAGTGTCTAATAGGTTACCTCATTTATCTTGATAATTTTGGCCATCAAGATAATTTTGGCAATCAAGATATTTTTTGGCTTGTGCCAAAATTATCTTAATAAATTTGAGATGACCTAGGGATATTTTAGATGACTAATTGATGTTCCTAAATTTTGGAAACCCTAAGGATTAATTTAGAATTAATCCAAGTAGAGCATTGCATTTCTAGTGTGACTAGAAAAAGACATGTGTACTAAAGTGTTTATTTTGGACATCAAAATAATTAAAATTTTAGGGTTCTTAATCGAATCACACTCATGGTTCGAATTAGCTAAGACTAACACCAGTACCTGATTCAGTTCAGGAGTTGAATCGAATTATGAACTTTAGATGCATAGTCAAGTCACAACCTAAATTAAACTTCCTTTATGTGATACATGCATTAGATGCATTTTAAAGGTGGTTATGGACATAGGCTCAATTTAATTGAGTTGTCCATAATCTGAATATATATATGTGATATATATATACAATATCATCCAAGTGTTGATGAGATCAAAGAACAAATCCCTCAATCAAACATTAGGAGTTACGCCTTTCATTGATATGGCAAGCACTAGAGTTCTTTTACAGTTAGGTTGTTGGGCAAACCCAAGCCCGTTCTACATGAATATGTTTAAACTATAGAAATTAGATTTCTAGATTAATGGGTTGGTCCTAACTGGAAGCATTGATTTGTTGGACAAATCCAAGGTTAACGTGGATAAAGGCGAAGTTGGGTTATATACATGGGATGTATACGAATCAAGAGTTAATAACTAATGAGTGTGCTAAATCAATAGTTGATGGCATAAGTCGATAGTTGCATAACTGAATATAATTGGTATGAATGATACCTATCGATTGACCTAAGGTGGCTTGTTAGGCAAACCCAAGGTCATTTTTGGTGATATTGGATATCGACCCATTAGGAAAACTATAAGTTTTCTCGAATTCATAGTAAGGGCTATCAATTTGGATAAAAATAGTGAGACCTATAATGCATGTGATTAAAGTCCTTATCGATATGAATTAGTGTACATTTTAACACTTTCTCTCATTCTTTTAAGTTATTGAATCACCACGATGTCTTCGTCTAGTATGAACCTACACTCTCTATTAAACTCCAACAAACTCCTGAAACCTAACTTCTTAGATTAGCTACAGAATTTGAAAATTGTTCTCAAATCTTAGAAACTAGGATATGTCCTAAATGAACCACTTCTCGATCCCCATACTGCTGATGCATCTGATGAGAATCAGAAAGCTTACAAGAAACTACTGGATGATACTGAGTTAGCTAGATATATAATGCTAGCCTTTAAGTTATCGGAATTGCAAAAGCAACATAAGGCTATAGATGCTCATACCATAGTCTACCATCTAAGGGAACTGTTTGATGAGCAAACTTGGTTTGAAATGTTCGAGACCTCGAGGTTGCTTTTCTGTTCTAAGATGGCTGAGGGATCATCTTCAGTGCAATATGTGCTAAAGATGTATGGATACATTGAGAGGTTAACCAAATATCCACCTCAATACCTGAGTTCATTAATCTGCTCAAAACAGCTTAGCTAATTGTCAAGAAAGACAGTAAGACTGTGATGCTGATGAACTCTCCTTCTAGTTCTCGTAAGAGGAACCAAAAGAAGAAGAAGAAGTTTAAGAAACTTGTGGGAGGTGTAGCAAAGAAGAAGGAAAAGGAGACTACATCAAAGGGGATATGCTTCCATTGCAACAAGGAAGGAAATTGGAAGAGGAGCTGCAAAGCCGATCTAGAGTTGCTGAAGCAGAAGAAGGCATTAGATGCTTCACCGTCTACTTCAGGTATGTTATTTGTCATTGAGGCTAATACTATTTCTGATCATAAAATTTGGGTTATTAGATAAGGATGTGGCTCACACATATGTGTTGATATGTAGAGTCTCACGGATAGTAGACTGCTCAAAAAGGGAGAGATGGACCTACGTGTGGGAAATGAAGCAAGGGTTGTTGCATTAGCCATAGGAACCTATGCTTTGTATCTTCCTAGTGGGCTAGAGTTAATTTTAGATAATTGCTATTATGTACCCATTGTGACAAAGAACATTGTATTTGTTTCATGTCTTAATAAAGCTGGATTTTATTTAAAATTTTCAATGGTTATCCAATTAGGTTGAATGAAATATTGTATGGTACTACTATATTGTGCAATGGTATTTACATATGAGATATGTGCAATCTAATTTTAAATATCAATAACAATAAAAGAAAAAATGAGATAACTTAAAATCATCTTACTTATGGCATTATTGACTTAACCATATAAGTGAGAGACGCATAGCTAAGCTACACAATAGTAGCAGCTCAGGGTCATTTGATTATAAATCATATGACACATGTGAAGCTTACTTGTTAGGCAAGATGACTAAATTATCTTTTAAAGGACAGGGTGAACGAGCGAATGGCTTATTAGACCTAATACATTATGATATATGTGGTCCGATGTCCATTCATGCCAGAAGTGGTTTTATGTACTTCATTACTTTTATCGATGATTATTCACAATATGGGTATGTATATCTAATCAGATACAAGTTTGAAGCATTTGAAATATTTAAACAATTTAGACATGAAGTAAAGAAACAGTTTAGTAGAAGTGTCAAGACATTTCAATCAGCTTGAGGTGGTGAATACTTGAATGAGGAGTTTCTAACTTATCTCAAGGATAACGAGATTTTAACCCAATGGACTCCACCTTACATATCGCAACATAATGGTGTGGCTGAAAAGAGAAACCAAACATTGTTGGACATGATAAAGTCAATGATGGGCTTAGAATATCTACCGAAATCCTTTTGGGGTCATACACTCGAGACTGCTATTTATGTGATAAACAAAGTCCCTTCACTTGCAGTTGATATTACTCCATATGAGATATGGACTAACAAAAAACTCTATCTTTCTTATATGAAAGTTTGGGGTTGTCCAGTTTACGTGAAGCGGATTCAATCAGACAAGCTTGAAGTGAAATCTGATAAGTGTCTGTTTGTGGGATATCCTAAGTAAACAATTGGATATCAGTTCTATAATGCTTTAGAGCAAAAGGTATTTGTCTCAAAGCATGCTGTCTTTTTGGAGAAACAGTTTCTTCTAAGAGAAGATAGTAGGGGCAAAGTTGAACTTGATGAAGTTAATGATGCTCAATCGGATCCTGATGAATGTCACTGGATGGCTGTCAAGAATATCCTAAAGTACTTGAGAAGGACTAAGGATGTATTCTTGATATATAGAGATGGAGATCTCGTAGTGAGCGGACATATAGATGCCTGTTTTTTATCTGACCAGGATGACTCCAAATCTCGGTCAGGTTACGTTTTCACACTGAATGGTGGAGCAGTCAGTTGAAAAAGTTTCAAACAAGAGACAACTGTAATTTCAATGACCGAGTCATAGTATATTGCAGCTACGGAAGTGACAAAAGAAGCTGTTTAGATTAAAAAGTTTGTTATGGAACTTGGATTGGTTTCGAGTATAGTAGACTCGATATTGTTGTATTGTGACAACAATGAGACTATTGCTCAAGCCAAGGAACCAAAGTCTCATCAGAGGTCCAAGCATGTACTCAGGAGATATCATTTGATCAGAGACATAATTGATAGAGGTGATGTGAAGATAAAGAGAGTGCCCACAAATCAAAACATCGCTGATCCTTTAGCTAAGCCACTTCCTCAAATGAAATTTGATTCTAGTGACTCGCCTATGGTATTAGATACAAAGACGATTGGCTTTAGCGTAAGTGGGAGATTATTAGAGTAGTGCTCTAAAGGCAATCACCTTTAACACTTTTGTACAAACTTTATTTTGATAAATAAAGAGAAAGGTAATTTTTCATTAATTTGATGTTCGTTTATTTATAAATTGATGATCATCTTAAATCGAATTAATGAAGTCTATAATACAAAACATATCATGATAAAATCATGATAGTGAGATTCCTATCATATGTATTTATATTAGTATCTAAATTATCCCTAATTATAGGATTAATAAGATAGGACATTATTAATCCGGATATACTAACACATGTTATACTCCTTGATTTGATCAAGTAGTGGATCACACAAACTGTAAGCATGAGATATTTAGAGTTAACATGTGGGAGCTTACTAAGAGTAGTAAGTACATCGGATGACCCGCTATAAGATTATCATATGGATGATCTATCAATTGTCAATAATTAATCTCATCATAGCAATTGTGCAAATATCCTTAGATTTAAGGTACTCAAGGATTTCTTAGATACTAATCATGTGTGTTGATATCATTCCTTGTTACCTTAAGACAAGGTAGCTTTTAGGGTGGTGATTGGGTACAACTATTGGTATTTGAAGTTAATTGGGTAGCCAATAAAAGATTCACTGCTCCTAATAAAAGGAGATGATACCCATGACCTCTTATTAGGGTCGTTAGCTAGGAATCTCTGGCCAGAGTAGTTATGTGTCATGAAGAGAGTCTTTAATGACACATAGAGTAAAGAGATCTCAGGACAAGAATTAACATCACTTGGACTAGATGTGAAGTAATCAGTTTAGTGAGAGTTGACATATAGCCTATACTTCAAACCAAGTGGGGTGTAGAATGGTGAAGGGACGAATTGCACGGTAATTATCTATAAAAAGGTTCACAATTCGGATAATTAACTATCGAAGAGTTCATGTATTAATCCACTTATATTTTGGTAAATTGGCTTCATGAAACCCTTTATAATTTGCTTGAATTAAGAGTTAATTTAAGTGACATGAAACCATCTATGATATGCTTAAATTAAGAGTTAATTTAGGTGCCCAAAATAACCAAGAACCTAAGGGTCACACATATAAAAGATTTGATGAAAAACAAAGTGTGCACGACTGTCATAGAAGTAGGCCACGATCTTGACAGATGATGCATAAGCAAGTTCTTCACTTATGTACATAGATGACTAATAAGTTAATACACACTTAATTAAGAGGATAAAGGGTCCAGAAGTGTTCTAAGTTAGAGAGAAGTGATCTTGAGTCTTGTTCATGCATTTTATGCAATTGTTGTATGAATATAATTGCATGCAACATAATCTTGATCTATCTCTTCATTTGAGCATCTACATGAACTCATATAGTTTGGTGCTCTAACCACCTTACACACTACTTTTTCTTCATTATTGCGTGTCCTTGAGTGATTAAGGAAGGTATTTGGCATTTGCTACAACCTAAACAAGGAGACGATTCAAGAAAGGAGGAGCATTATCAAAGGTATAAGTGCTGAAATTTCATGTTCTTATAATCTATGTATGCGTGTATCTAAAATTATGGAATTTTGGGGATGCCATAGGGTAGGAATTTAGATTCCAACACTTCCACTACCTTGTTGTGCATGTAATGCATGAATCCATGACTCCTTAATAAATTTTTATCATAATATGAGTAACATCATGTTGTACCCACAAGACAAGTTACAAATTACGAAGATAACAAAACTTTATTGTTTTGTTTAAGTGTATGAAAACAATGCAAATAAATGGGAGTGTTGATTGAGTGATAACCTTCTATTATTGTTTACATGAAAATTCATTTAGCAATTAATTTGAAAAATATCAATTTTTAATATGACATAAGTTTCGTATCTCATGCCTAATCATTCAAAAAGAATAGTATTAGTATTCAAGCTTTTTATGGATTTATTTAAGTGGCCATCGGAACTAAAAATCACTAAATGGGTGTCTTTATATTTACGATAATATTAATTAAATTATATTTAAAATTATTATTTCAGTTAATTAGAACATTCTCATTTTATTATATAACAAATTAGTAATTAATAACATAAATTTAAAGATGATTAATTTTATTTAAACTTTTGTAGTATTTGTTGTTTTTAAACATAAAACATTTTGTCTATTTATAAATTAGAAATTTATAATTGATTAAAATTGTTTTTATAAGATGTGAAAAAAGGCAAATTTGATGTGAATTGTTATATTTATGTTGACATATGGAACATAGTTAATATTTATTTAATCATTCAATAAACTATACATATTTTAATAAAGTATATATTTTTTAAAAATAAATTCTTAAGATATAATTTAAAAACAATCAAATCTTATAATTTTGTAATCTAAAAGGCTATAGCATTTTTTTATATCTAAAATTCTTGAAAAAAATCTTTGTAATTTTTATTTTTTAAAATTTCCTTCTCTTATACTTTAGTTAAAAATAATGACAAAAAATAAGTGATATAAATATCATAGGTAGACCGATCAATTTTAGGTTTTCATGATTTTAAACTTAGATCTTAAACTCAAATCTAACTAATTAAATTTGACATAAATTAAGTCGAATTTAATTGATTTGAATTAGATTTAAGCATTAAATTATATTACTATGTCAATGACATTTGATTAGTTTATATATGATATTCATACTAAGAATATTCTATTGTTAAATTAAATTTTGATTAGAACTTTAGAGTCTAATTTGACCCTTTTGTCAATGTTTAAAATAAATCATAACATTTTAAAAATATTTAATGTTAACTGTAACTTAATAGTCTGTGAATGCTTTATTAAAAATTTATATCTTTATTTTTTTATTTTTTTAATAGACTGCCTTTTACCAATTTTATATTCTAGTCGATAAAAGAAACTCATCAATAAATCTTCCTTACCGTGTAACTATACAATTCTTCATATGTAGAAAATATGTGTCTGTAAAAAATATAAAGTGGACTCTACACTCTACCCATATTAAAAATTCAACATTCTATTGCATTGTTTCGTGAATGTCTTTTGTCATTTCTTTGTTAAATATTTTGTTTTACTTATGTTAGTTCTATGTCATGATAATACTATTGTTGGAGTTTCTCGTACAAGACAAGCAAGCTTTCTTACCTTCCTCTCTCAAATCGCCTTTAATGGAACTCATCTTGGTTAGCTTGTATTTAAGTGGGTGTCACTTGCTACTTAATCAACTCCTTTATTGTCATTCTTAGCGTTAGTCTAGTCAAACCTAATCCATTCAACATGGCTGGCCCAGCTCACTCGGCTTTGTGTTAAGTTTTCGTGTTCTATCCCGGTTGGTCACTAGCGATCCCTAGCCATGAGAAATGCCTAAGGCTTTACTCTCTTTTTTTCTTCCCTTAATACAAAGGATAAAAACCAAAAGCCCAAGAAATCCAGGCTAATCAGTGCATTGTTAAACGGTACAACGCTTCTTATTTGTCTCGATGAATGAACTCTATTATTATCATCGGAGGTTTCTGGAAAATATGCAGTCCTTGATTAGCTAGGGTTGTGATTGAGGTCAGATTATCTAAACATTAGTTCCCTTCACGATATACGTGCTAAAATTATACTTCCCAATCTCGTTAGATTAATCCACAGGTACTTGTCATCAAAAAATTTTGATAAGATAAAGCTATATTGAGTGAGGACATGATATTTATAACTTCTAAGAAATCCACTTCTACGATGACTCATTTATGACCCAATGTTCAAGCTAGAGTAAGTCCCGATTGGACTCTCCAAAATTCTGCAGTTAATGACGAGCTTTTTCTAATGTGCTGAATAAATCCACTGTACTATTGATCGTGCCAATCTCTAAGTATCCCCCAGCAGTAGTAATATTAGTCCCTTATTTAACTGCTCCATCTATATTTAACTTGACCCAATCTTTCCATAATTTTGTCCACCAACTAAACTACACATAAATAATTCCTATGATGGAAACACACGACTTTACTGTTACGTGCGAGGAGATTGCTGTTAGCGCATATACCGGAGGAGCCAGTGCCATTCATTATCATTCATCTTTTCATACATAATAATATACCATTCTAGTATTATCATTGTCACATTCTTTCATGTGTGGCAGAGCTTGAAATTTTAGTAGAACGGGAGGATTTTAACTTAATTAAGGGAGAATATCAAGTGAGCAACAGAGAAGAAAGGTGACTGCAAGATGCATAATTTATCATGTACAAATTATGAGCATTTTTAATAATTTTTCTTTATAGTTTTAAATTCGTAAAAATATGTTCTTTGATAGTAAACTAAAATAGTGATATTTGAATGATAGATTTAAAAAGATTAAACTTATAATAATATTTCATTACAATTTATTGAAGGACTCAAAATAATATTAAATAAGAATTAAATTTTTTTCTTTTTCAATTGAATTATTACATGAGATTTTAGAGTCTTAATTTTTATTTTATGAGTTAAACACATGGCCATCATGACAGATTTAGTGGCTTTATTTTATATTGCTACTTAATCCTTTTGTCTTAACAATGTTACCAATACTAATCTCACCTTTAAGGGCTATATTGCGATCAACAAAAGTCAATTCTTTATGATCATAAAGTTATAGAAATAATTTCCTTGTAAAAATACGAAAAGATGGTTGCTCTCACAAAAGAGAGTCTTGTACACCTTGAACATGTTAGACATTTTACTGCTATCAACAAAAGGTCTAAACAATCGCACCAAACCGAAGCGTAGATGTGATCATGATAAGAGTTAAACATATTGAAAAGGTCAATGCAATTGGTAGAATAACTAACCCATGAGTAATTTACTGTGCCATTCAGGTTGGGTGGCATACTCCAGCAGAGGGGTGGTGTAAGCTGAATATTAATGATGCTTTCAAAGAGACTTGTAGCTTGACATTGGCTGAAGGATTGATAAAAAGATGCATGGAGGAATTGGTTGACCGGTTTTGCCTTTCGCATTGGTAGTTGCACTCTTATCATTGCAGAACTCTAAGGAGATCCTAAGGAGCTAGAGTTGGCTTCACAATTAGGAGCGAGAAGAGTACTTTTAGAAGTGGCCTAAGGAGCTAGAGTTGGCTTCACAATTAGGAGCGAGAAGAGTAATTTTAGAAGTGGATAGTACATATGAAATCAAGCTAATTATTGAGAGGAATTGATAAGCTACATGAGGTTGAGGTCGCTGCTCCGAGAAGATCATGTTGAGCTACCTCACGGCCGACTAGGCTCAAGGATTATATTTGAGTTGTTTTTAATTATTCATTTGTTTTAATTTTATTTTTACGTTGAGTGGAATTATAACAC
>JANIJH010000005.1:12421499-12432368 GCA_024520975.1 Erythroxylum areolatum | reverse complement strand
CTACAATACGGCGTTCTGTTCTTCTTCTCTGACATCGTGTCGATTCACCTATTCGACGAAGGGTGCTTAGGGCATCAGGAATCCTTCTACTCATAACAACTGGAACTTAGTTATTAATATCAAACAGTTACTCAACATACCTTAGGAAATCAAACTTGTCCACATCTATTGAAAAGGCAATTGAGCCGTGATTGATTGGCAAATCTCACAATACGTCTTCCTTTAGGATATCATAAATTTACTACCCTTTCAAAAGGGTTGAGTTGTATCCTCGAGCAAGATATATCAGGCACAACCTACCCACGAATGCTTGTAATGTCTCTATGCGGCCGTTTTGCCTCCCTTTTTTCCAAAACAAAACAAAACAAAACAAGTTATGAGTTTCCACTGGGCCTCGTGCATGACACGTGCGGGACATCACTTAAGTAACTGGCTAGTCTATTACAGCTCAACGAAGTGAACGAACGTAACAGTTGAAAACACCCCGACTGCTCCATTTCGTTTCTTCTCGATTATTCTTATAGACTTTTCATAATATCGATTGTGAACTAAAACCCTAAGGTAGATATTGGATGCCACAATTTTCCATTTTTCAATTCCCAAATTGAATTTGGTTAGGGTTTAGTCTTCGGCTTTTGTGATATTAATCTGATTGAAATTGAATTGAAATATTTCGTCTTTTGCGTTTAACTTGTCGACTTTTTGTTTGAATTAGTCTTCAGAGCAAGTAAATTAGTATGGTGAAACTTGTATCGCCAGTTAGTTGTTATTGAGAACCTAATTTGTCTTTGTGTTACTGATAATAATCGATGTTCGTCTCCTGAAATTTTGTCTCGTCATTTATGATTTTATTTATTTTGACCAATTCGAGCTTCATTATGTCAGATGGAGCCCTCTCTCTGTGATCTTACGTACAAAGGTTCAATTCCTGAGGCAATTATCGAATCCCAGAAGCAGAAGAAGCTGTTTGTTGTTTATATTTCTGGTAATTTCTATTTAGTTGAGTTAGCTTTCAACTCTTTCTTTGCCTGGATGATACTGCTATGCTTAATTTAATTTGATATGGAAATTGGAGGTTTCTGTTGATTCGATATGTTCCAGTCGTTATGCTTGCTTTGTTGTCAGTTGTTACTGGTCAGTTAACACCTTATCTTTTTAGTTTTGCTTTGTAGAACTCAATCAAGTTTTGATATCTTATGCGTTTATATATACACATTCTGTTTTGGTATTTTGGCCTTTTTCTTTTCTGTGGTGATACGGTACCTGGAAATCTTATAGTATCCTTCTTTTACTTGCAATATAAGTTTTAATAGTTACTTACTTTTTTTTCTTCTCTTGATTTATCTCCTGATTTTCAGGCACGGACTCAGTATCAAATGAATTGGAAAAGTCCACCTGGATAGATCCAAAAGTAGTTATCTCATTCAATTTTCTTTTGTACCCTTGACTCTTGAGATTTCTGAATGCCTTAATATGCTGATTCTTACACTGAAATGCTGCATCTAGGTAGTAAAGTCATTGTCCAAGTACTGCATTTTATTGCATTTACCAGAAGGAAGCAGTGATGCAGCAAATTTTTCAGCAATATGTATCCTTCTTTTTCATATTTATATACTTGCTTTAGAAATATTCTCACTCACACTTCTTTAGGCGCTACTTAAGTGTTTCATCCGACAATCTGACATTGTACTTCTAGTGATGAGATATATCAAGTCCTTCAAAAAGTGAAAGAAAAGTTGCTTACTTCTTTGGGTAATTAATGGTGTTTGATGTTAATATTATTGATACCATGTGCTATTTCAAGTTTTAATAACCAGGGGAACATTAAGCTTGCATGTTTCTGAACTATTTGTAACATGTGAGGTAGCATTTATGCATCATGGCTACGCAGTGATGGACTAGATTACATTATAGGATGGCACATGATGCCAGGATGCCCAAAAAGAAGTTCAGGTCAGTTAGACTCTTCAGGTTAGGGGGTTGAGCCAGGATCTTAAATTGATTCTTTTCTCCTTGGAATTCATTTCTTGGTTTACCATTACATTAGGTAAACCCTTATAGGTTAATGTAGGCCAACTATATTTTTGTTTTCATTTCTATTAGACCAGGATCATGGTTCTGGTTCATCTTCAATCCTTCTCTTGCTTTACATTTTCTATCTCCATTCATTTTGTTTTATGATATTACCTGGAAATTAGAAAGAAAAGGGCATCTTCCGAAGGATAAATGATGCTATCTGTTAGAACTCCTTAACATACCAGCTTTGAGTTCTATATTTCTTTGAATTTAAGCCTTCAACAGCTGATTTTGTTGGTATATTGACTTGCATCAAGTTTAACATGGGGCTTTTTAAGTTGACACCGTGTAAACTTGTAAGCTATCCTTGCATCAACTCACTGCAGACCCAGTGAAATCTGTTCCATCAATAGCAGCTATTGGTTACAATGGGGTTCAAATTTGGCATAGAGGTAACTATTAATGTCAAAGATTTTGTTTGAGATACTCTGTAAAATGAGAAATAAAGTTGCTCTAGCATTATAATCTTTTTCTTTGTAATTGTTCAGAAGGATTTGTCAACGCTGAAGACTTGGCATCAAGTTTAGAGAAGGGATGGTTTGGACTTCATGTTCAGGCATGCTTGATATTTGCTTTTTAATTGTGTCCATAATTTACTCCCGTCTGTTATGTTGTTTTCAATCTTTGAAACAAACACATGGTAAGTCTAAGGAGCTTAAAATAGCTGAAATGGACCATAAATTGGTGGCATTTTTTTGCCTCTTATCAGTGGTTTCCTGATGAAACAAAGAAGTTGACTGTTATCTGCTATTTGTTAGGTTTTGGTGACATTTGGGATACTTTCTCTAATGCAACTTAACCTATCGTAGTTTGCTTTTGAATTGGTTCTTCACAAATTATTTCCTTCTAATGTTGACCTCTTCTTGTTTTACTATTTTCCCCTTATTCTTCTTTACATAAGACTCCCAAATTCATTGAGAACTGGATGTGGCTGGTAATATGATTTGGCTCAAGTTTGTTGAAAAGGTTTAAATAGTTCAAAATCCAGCTTTAATGTTATAGTATCACACTTAAATTTGTTTCATTTTGAAGTTCACTTGATTGAGGTAACGATTTTCATGGACTTTGATCCACCTCCAGCCTGTGTAAGAGCTACGAGGCATCTCTTACTTTGAACGAGAATAGTTACTAAAGTATGTTAAGTCATGCAATTGCAATACATGATATTGAGTTAATATCCGTAAAAAGAATAGACGACTTGATGTGACTCCAATTCAAGGAATATCTTGTTAATTTTGGAGTGGAATATTAGTCACTGTGGTTGTGATGTTTAATAAGTTGCTTGTCTGATTGTTCTTATTGTATTACTGATAGGAACAAAGGTCATTTTGTTTATGTTTATCTTGTTCAATCACTGTAATCAAGGTCTCTACATTCTGAATATTCTGTTGACGGGAAAAAGCCTTCTGTCACTTTGTTATTTTAAAAAATTTGTTGCCCACTATAACTTTTGGAAGTGGTCTTTTCCTAATTGGAACATTGATGAAAAATGCAGGAAACAACCGCAAGTGTCCTGTCTGCAGCACTTGCTTCTAGAAAAACAGAAGTATCTACTTCTGGGGAAACTTCTTCAAGTTCAGTGCTGCCATCACCATCAGTTGAGCCTGTCCAATCACTGGTCAAACCATCGGATTCTTCTGTAATAGAAGAAGACAACAGCGATGAACAGAAGGTTGAGGTAACTCTATGCGTTGTTATTTTTCTGCTCAAATGGTCTACTTTTTTCATTACTACAAGCATATGCTTGACACGTTTTTTCTATACAGAAACACACCAATAATTTGGATGATAAAACATCTCCGAGGTCACTTACCACTAGTAAGTCATCAACTAGTAGGGATGACCAACCATTGCTTCCAACAACAGAAGTTGAAGACGAACCTTCGCCACTGGCGGTAGTCCCAGAAAATTCTACAAACAATCATTTATCTTCAATTGCTGCAGATGGTGACCCTACTCCTGCAAAAGTCATAGCTCATCATTCAGTTGTCTTGCAGGGAGGTTCAGATCCAGGAACTATTGAAACTGATAAACATATACCAGATATTAAGAAAGAACCTGTGCATAATGAGAAGGTTAGTGTATTGGACAATAATACAAGAGTCAGTGAATCATGTGAGGTACATTTAAGCATCAGATTGCCCTCGGGTGCAAGCCTACAGGAGAGATTTCCTGTAGCAAGCACATTGAGAGCAGTCAAAGACTATGTGGACAGCAATCAAGGAAATGAAATTGGCTCATATGACCTTGCCATTCCTTATCCCCGCAAGGTATTCAGTGATCAAGGTATGAACTTTAAATCTCCAACTACTTTCCTCCATTTATAGGTAATGTGTTGCAACATTTTTGTCTCTGAACTAATTTTTTATCTGAACTTGTTGCAGATTTGAGCAAATCATTATCAGAATTAGCCCTTCTTAATAGACAAGCATTGATAGTGGTTCTTCGTCATGGAGCCACAAGCTACAACAGAGGAGTTTCTGACCAAATAACCTCCACAGTAGATTCGTCAAATGGGAATGAGAGGGGATATTTTCCATTCCTCAGAGGGATTTTGTCTTATGTCAATCCTCTTTCTTATTTCCATGGTAATGCAACCTCATCGACTAGTGGGCAAGCTCAAACTGGCACATGGGAATATGGTGAACTTCTGCTCCTTTCTTTGTAGGCCAATCACATTTTGTTAGGTTGACTCTTTGTCATGAAGAAGGTCACCTTTTATTTCATTTTTTTGGAAGCTTATATAACCATACTGAATTAGTTCAATTCATGCATAACATCCTTTGGAATTAGCATATTATTTTTTGCTCTAATCATTTTGCATGTTAGTTGTCAAAGTTAAGTAATCAATTACTTCACCATAACTTTTTGATGCTTCCCCTTTGAGTTTGTAGGTATTGACAAGTTTCAGTTTATTCTTTTCAAGTTAGTTTCATAAGTCCTGCTACCATATCGTAGTACCTTTACATCCACCCGGCTGAGCCCCCCTCAGCATCCTACATGTGGTGATCAATGTTGTCCAAAGCCTAAAAATTTAGTCTTAGAAGGCTGAATTAGGTGGTCACAATTGAAATGTAACCTTATGTATGAGTGTGGTCTAACCTGGAAGGAGGTGATGGTTTTTGTATGGATCTATGTCATTGCAACATGGAATTTGCATCAATCGACTGCATTTTGGCTCTAGCTTATTCAGGGTTTGGGTTTTTCACATGGACCAGTTTCATTACTTTCACATGACTTCTGCTCTGATTTACTCGGACCTAAGGTTTTAAATAAGTATAATGTCTGCATTTTTAATACGAAGACTGATCAAGGAGAATGCAATTCGAAGACTGGTTGAGGAAGCATGCATTTATCTTTATGGTTTACTGCTAGTGTCGAACTATGTGGAATTACTATTAACACTGTTGTGTGGGGACTGGTGAGAATGCTCTAAGGTAGAGATTAGTTTCCTGGAATTCATCCGAATATGTAAATGTATAGCATATAGAAAACAGGTCGTACTGAAAATCTGGTTGAATACTTTTCGGTGGAATATCTTCCTCAAATGAACGAATATCTACCTCAACTAAACTATCTTCTGTGTGATAGGTCCAAATGCATCACTAAATAATAACTTAGCAGGTCAGAGCCCTTTTCCAAACAACTATCAGAATCAAAGAACCTCGTCAAGTGGCAGAAATGGTGACAAGAGCAGGCAACCGACCTCCTCTCGTTTTGGAAGCAATATTCACACTTTAAAACATGATGATGATGATGCCCGATTCAATGATAGAAATGCCTTCTGGAATGGAAATTCAACCCAGTATGGTGGCAACAACGATGGTAAATAAAGCGGCAGTTAGGTTTTGCACTTTCTTCTGTGTTGATGTGTTAGGAGTTTTCTGCTACTCTTCTCCTGGTTTTTAGACATAGAACCTCAATAATCCTGAAGTGCAAATGTATGTGACGAAGTACTAAATAAAGAAGAGCATTATATTTATGGAGCCAGTGTTTGCTTCTGTCAACGGTGTGATTGATACAACTTTGAGATATAGATTTTTTTTTAATGCATTGGTGATTAACAAGAAGTTGCATTTAAATTTCTGAAAGTTGTATCAGTCATATTTAAAAGATGCATTTAAGTTCTGAGTGTTGTATCAATCAGACCAAAAAGTTACATGATTTAAGACTTTAAAGAAATTAGGCTAGACATTTTAGACACTGTGCGCTCATCTTTTAATTTAAACACCTAATAATGTAATTAATTATTAAACTTAACTGCTCTTGAATAATTTCTTGTTTTTACCTGATTATTTGGTCAAACTATGATACATGAAGAGATGAGGAAAGATGCTTCCACAGAAGAGCTTATGTAGAAGATCAGATATATATAATATTGGTTAGATTATCAACCAAAGGATGTTATTAACAAATTCTCACTAAAAGGAATTCAACAATTACCAAGAGATTCTTAACAAAGGATTTCAGTAATTACTAAGAAAAAGGATTTGAACATTACATATTTACATTTGACACTACCTAAATATAGTCAAGAAAGTAATGTTTTAAAAAATAGACCAAAAGTTAAATCGATAAGATAAGAGGTTTAAGGGACGAAAGATTTATTCAATATTAGATTCTCATAAAATTGATTAAAGATTAAATAAAAATAAAAATTTAAAATATATCTAAAAGAGATTGTCCTTGTCCGTGGGATAATTTGAAGTTTAATTAAAAAAGAAATTTTAATCGATTTATTTTAGTTTATAAAAAATTATTAATTTACAAAAAATTAACTGATTAATTTAACAAGAATTATTAAAATAAATAGAACTAAAAAGTTAACAATTAAATATAAAAATTAAATGATTCAAAGTTTTTACAGTTGAACCATCTCAACTGAGGCGTCAGATCCTCTGGTTCACTTTTTGTGGACCAACTCTGTGCCACTCCATCTGATCCGTCCATTTACGTGAGACTCACATAAATGGACAGATCAGATGGAGTGACACAAAGTTGGTTTACAAAAAGTGGATCAGAGGATCTGGTCTCCTCAACTGATTGAGTTTTTAATTCGTTGTAAGAAAGAGAAATTTACAAAAGTTAAAAGTAAGGCAACTATTTTCTAGAAAGAAAATTTTCCCAAAAGCCAAAAGTAAACAAGCTGATGCCACCAAGATCAAGTCGATGGATGGCAATGAGGTGGCCTTCTAAAAATTTTTTAAAATTAAAAACATAAAATATTTTTTTAATTGATTTTGGATTTGGGCCTAAGTCTAAGCTGCCCAGGCTCAAGCCTGCTCAAGATCCAACTCTTCTAAGTAAAATAATATTGTTTTTATGAAAATAGTTGAGTCTCGGATCAGTCTGAACCTAGGCCTATAATTGACCCATTGAAAATATTTAAATCTGAGCCTATGGGTCAACCCATTATTAATCATTTTGTTTAGAAGAGTTGAGTCTTTTGGGTCAATCCGAGCTTAGACCCATGAGCTGACTTATTGAAAACATCTAAAGTTGAATTCATGGGCTAGCTCATTGTTATCCCTAACTAATTTTTGATTTACAAATCCTGAAGGCAAGTATAGTTAAGAAAGATAAATTTACAAAAGCCAAAAGTATCTGAGCTAATGCCATCAAATTTTAATTTACATTCAGAAAGTAGATGACATAATGGTTAATATTCATATAATTTATAAAAAAATATATTTAATTATACATTTTAATTCTTATATTAAAATATGCAAATTAGAAATTACAATTACGATGAGCTTGGAATTGAAAGTTTAAATAAGTCATGAATTATACAATAAATTTAAAACAAAATTGGTAAAGACAACCACCAATAGAAACAGGTATGCTTTATCAAAATTTCTTCAGAAAATTTGAACATTTATAACATGGATATAAGGTATTGACCTGTCCCATTTAATAGTATTTCATTATGCATTTCACATTAAATATGTCCTCCTTCAAGAGCTAATGGTTGCAAATGGTAGTAGAGGGATGAAGATGTCGCAACTATGCTAAATGACTGATGATGAAGCTCCAAATAAACAAGGCAAACCACATTTGAAGCAGTAGGGATCGAGCGTGCACAGGCAAATTGTCAAGCTTTGAGCATAAAGGTGAAGTCTCCTGTGCAGATAAATTCCAATGCGTTTGTGCAGCAGAGTGGCTGGGCTGATGCCGTATTGTAGGTTTTGGTGAACATGATGATACTAAAGTGAAAGAGGATGACAATTGTATAGTTTATTTTGGCAATGAAGAGAAAGAAGGTGATTGTGCAGACAAAAATAACGAGATTGCAGCTTTCTGTGACTCTTTGAAAGTTGCGACATGTATCAGTCTAGGCAAAATGGAGAAATCGTGGTAGATGAAGGCAGGGGTACAAGTCCTGGAGAATTTTGCCATTAGAGACATAAAGGATGGCAGCTGCAAAGACAACTTTGCCATTGAAGACCATCACAAATGGTGGTTTGGATGGTGGAGTTGCACTTTGGTTGGACAAATTCAGGATTGAAGACAAAAGTCAGTGTCAGGGTGATTTTGTAGGGAGGGATGCTATGCTTAAGGAAATCAATTTTTTTTTAATACAAATTTTTAGTTTTTAATATTATAAATGTTCATCTTATTTATTTTTATTTATAGATAAGAACTCCTTGAACATAAACAATTTTTTGAATAATTGAAGCAATAAATAGTATTATGAAACAAAATGTTTCCATAATTCAAATATTATCTATTCAAGACTTTGATTCACTTCGAATCATTTGATGCAAATAGAGGATGAGCCAGGATCACTAACGAATGCAAATGTATTACGAAAAAATGTTTTGCGTCACGCAGTGTATTTAGAGATGGCAAGTTGATTGAGCAAACCTTAGGACACTTGTAAGCAAAACGATGTCGTATTTTTATCTCAGGCTTTTATTTTCGACCTGTTGAGCCCAGGTTTCATTACTTTGATCATTGTCATCCTTAATTATACCAGGTGAATAAAAGCATGTCATTTATATTCATCTTACTAATTCTTATAATTTTAAAAATTTTATCAACTTATAAATGGATTTATTATTTTCTTTGTAGTCTACATCAAATTTTATTTTTATACAGAATTTAAAATTAATGTATAAATTTAAAAGGAATTACGAGACTTGAAAAAAAATCTTATTTCTCTTTTTAAATTTTTTTAGTTATTTAACTTACATTTTATGGTTTTAACTTAATTATTTTACTAGTTTAATACATAAGCCATTTTGATAATAAAACTATCTCTCTAATTTTACATGACTATTCTATCTATTTTCTTTTACTTATTAGCTTATGAACTTTTGAAGAGTAGTATATACCATGCTTATTAATATACTATATTCATGTGATGCTTGTGTTGGTGCTGATGCGTCCGGTAAAGTAAATATATTTTGGTATTTGTCATCAAATTTTTATTAGTTTAATTATATTTTTTGTTAGCTTAAGGTTTACGATTAACGATTTGATGATAACTGAATAATATTTTAAATTTTAAATTAGATTTATTTCTTTATATAACCATCGATCTAATTTTCAAAAGGAAATAAAAAAATAAAAAATACGTTTCATTATGAGCTTACCTTATTAGAAATGATTTATCCGAAAGGATCTTACTAATTATGAAGGTCATATATTAGCCCCGTAATTACTGAAAGATTTTTAGCAAAGATAACATTGAAGTTATTTAGATTTAAATCCATCTAGTTGATTAAAGATGTAAGTGAAGCAATGGCTAGTTGAAGAAATTAACTATTTAAGGAAGAACAACAAAACTTGTAAAAAGAATGAATATACTCAAGCTTTCGAAACGTTTGAGCAGCATTTATATTCTTGAGAGTCATATCATTCTTATTGTACCTTAGAGAGTGAAATCACTTTATCAAGGGAGAAATTGTTATTTTATTTTTATGTGAACTTTTAGAAGCTTGTAATATACTTCGAGTGTGGAAGGTTGGAGAACTTTGAAAAATATGTACTCGTGAGTATGGAGAGACTCAACAAATTTAATATACGGATTTTTATAGTGAAACACTCAAATTGGATACTTACGTTGTGTGTGGTTACTGTCTCCAGTATACAGAGACAGAACGAAACAAAAATTTAGAGACAGAATAGAACAAAAATTGAAGACAGTAAAGTGTTTGGTTGTGATGGACAAACCAGATAAAGCTGTCTCCGTATCGAGGACAGAAATGTGTTTAGTTGCAGTTGACAGAATATAAAAACAGTATCAATTACTAAAATACCCCAGCAATATAATATGATTGGAAATATGTAATTCATTGATTATTTTAAAACGAATGATTTGTATTAGTAAAAATGTTAATAAATAATCATAATAATAACAATAACAATAAGAAATTAATTTTGTATAATAATAATAATAATAATAATAGAAGAAGAAGAGGAAGAAAATTAATAATAATAATGAGGTTAATAATCACAATAATAATAAGAAAATTAATTATGAATAATAATGACAATAAAATAATAATAAGAAAATTAATTTTGTATAATAATAACAATAACAATAATAATAATAATAAGTACAAAATTTATAATAATAATTAATAATAACACCAATAGTAATAATTAATAATAATAATAATAATAATTACAAAATTTATAATAATAGTTATTAATAATAATAAAAATAATTAATAAAAATAACACCAATAACAATAACAACAACAAAAACAAAAACAACAACAACAACAACAACAACAACAACAACAACAACAACAACAATAATAATAATAATAATAATAATAAGATAAT
>JANIJH010000005.1:12401200-12412898 GCA_024520975.1 Erythroxylum areolatum | reverse complement strand
TTTTCTTCTTTTAACAAAGAAAAGATAATGCTTTTCCTCTATTCAAAATTTCAATCTTAGTTTAAGGTATGGATGTTATAATTATTTATTCTTGTCTAATTTTTCCTTCTTTTTATTTTACAAAGTACATGTGACATAACTTTATCTTGTTAATATTCACTTAAATATTATGCTTTTGCCACCATGTAAATTTGCTCGCTTAATTATAAATATTTATTGCACAAAGTAACTTTAATTAAATTATTTTTAACAATATTATGAATTTTGGTATTTTAATAAAAGAAATACCAAATTAATTTTAATATGTACTTAATTGTAATCTTTTCAAATTAGTAGTTAAGATTTTTAACTTACAATAATTCACGGATATCAAAACGTGGAGATTTATACATTCATAGAATGTGGTATATTTGATATGAACTCTGCTAAACCACTTCGATATGTTGCATACCTGTGCTAGAATACATCACAAAGCTTTATGAATGTGAAAGAAATAAGTAATTTCATATTTTTCAACAAATATGGAGGATTTAGAGAAGTAACGAGACTATGAAATTCACCAAACTTAACACATTCTTTATTTTAGTTATTCATTTCTTAAAATATGTTTAAAATTATAAAATAAATTGTAATTTTATTAATAATAACAAATACTTTTTAAAAGCAAATTTTTACAAATTTTATAAAGAAGCAAGAAAAGGAAGCTCAACGAGTTTTAGAAATCCATAAAGAGATTGGAGAAAATGCAACAAAGTTCAAGAGAATTATTTAGATCCTCCTCTAAATAGTAATTTAACTTTTTGTTTTTCACTAGTTATATCGTGACAAAAAATATTTGTTCATTTATGCTAAAATCATTGTAAAAATTTTCTACTACAAAAATCTTTATTTATATGCAGTCTATAAAATTTTATCTCTACTGAGCAATATAGTTCACTTTGAATTTTGAATTCCGATTTAAGTTATTACCTCCACATTATACAAGTTTACTTTTAAGCTCAAAGTCAAATTTAGATTACTACTTGGTTAAACTTTTGGGCTATAATCTAATATTAGCTACATTTTAGCATGATTTGTGGTGAAGATCATCGGACAAAATGTAAGCAAAAAGGCCCTCTTTTAAAGTTGGAAAATAAGGAAAATTGAATACAAACTTCAAGTGTATCCAAAATATATATCTGTCAATATTATCATGATATCAATAGATAAACTTCTAAAACTTTGAGTCAAAAAAAAGAAAAGAAACCAGTGGTAAACAAATAGGTTCTACTTGCGAATACACAAGTGTAGTGTTATGAATAAACTTTTCAAAAGACACGTGTACAAGAGATGTGAAACATAGATGGATAGCGAGTAACTTGATGTGACATTCTTGAGGAGAATTATTCCAATAATTAGTACTACAAAGATTTGTGGGTTCTTTATTAACGAGCCCACCTTTATATTCAACATAGGTTATAAAGGAAGGTAATCCCGAAAATACTCCCTTTTAAGGAATCACATGTTGACATCGTTGTTAATCATCCTATAACTCTATCGTAGGTACGAGACTGTAATAAAATGGTATCAAAGATAACAGTTATGGGAGTTTGTCTTCTAATCTATAAAAACAGTTTGAAGCTTTTGTTAAGATGTACTAAGAGGATCGGTAAAGGCAAGAGGGGAGTCAAAGGGATCGGGTGGAACTTTCTAATCAGATTGAAGAATTTGCTCAGAATTTGGCAACCACCAGGGTGGACGAACAACAAGGAGATACTGTAAGTGTGAACCGAGGACCACAAAAACCCATGCCAGGTGTTAATCAAATGGAGGGAAGAATGCAGCGTTGTCACTACTCTCAGTTGGAGTTCCTGACTTAGGATGGGAGAGATGACTTGTTTGATTGGTTAAGCCACTGTGATCACTATTTTTAGCACCAACATATTTTGAAGGAGGAAAAAGTAGAAATTGCCTCTTCTCATCTTGATGCCGATGTGCAAATTTTTTGTTCCTTAAGTTAGACAGAGATAGACCTAGCATTTCATGGGAAGAATTCAAACAACAATGTCATCTCTAGTTTAGCTCCATAAGTCAAGGAACTAAATTAGGGGAAATCTCCAAATTGCGGCAAGTGGGAACGGTAGAAGATTATCAGCGCAAATTTGAACAATTAGTTGCTGGTGTAAACTCTCTCACCTCAGAACAAGAGATGGAAATATTCGTAAGTGGGTTGCAAGAGTATATTGCAGTAGAGGTAAAACTATACAAGGCTAAGGATTTAACTAATGCAATGAGGTTGGCTTGTTCGTACGAGAGGTGTGAAGGCCTAAGAAGAATCCCAGCCACTTTTCCCATAACATCTTCCAGACCATCACCTAGCCCTCCATAGTCTTCTCCTAACCAGAAATTATTTAAACACCTTACTAAAGCAGAGACGCAAGATCGTAGATCAATTAAACTCTATTTTAATTACTATGAAATCTATACCACGAGGCATCATTTCTAACGGCTCTTCTAGTTAGATGGAGTCGTAGAATCGGTTCAAGAAGAAGAAGGACAAGACATCGAAGAACAAATTGAACCTGAAATCTCTCTCTATGCCATAACTGGAGTTACATTAGGAGGACAGATCATTAAAATTTAAGAAATAATTGGAGGGCATCTGTTAATGCTCTTTGTAGATTCGAACAATACCTATAGTTTCATTGATTCTCGTTGGGTCAGTAAATTGGACCTTGCAATGGAACAAGTAGAGAAACTCTAGGTGACGGTGGCGAACGACAACAAAATTCAAAGTTCAGGTCAGTATCCAAGAGTTCCAATTTTAATGAATCACCAGTTGATTTATATTGATCTGTTTATTCTCAATTTGAATGGTGTTGATGCAGTGATGGGAGTTAATTGGCTTCAATCATTGGGACCCATTTTATGGGATTTTTGGGCTAAATCTATCGTATTCAAATGGAATGGAAGAGTGGTTGAATTGCAGGGAGTAGAGAGTTCTTGCCCACCTCCTGTTGCTTAGCTTAATGTCACAAAAGTTAAGTCCCATATGGACACGACGCTCAGTGAGCTCCTGACCGAATTTGAGTGTCTACTTTACAAGCCGATGGGACTTCACCAAGTTCATACTCATGACCATCACATAATCCTTGAACCAGGAACGAGAACCTTAGTAGTCAGTCCTTACCAATACCTCCATACATAAAAAGATGAAATTGATAAGTAGTGCAAAGAGATCTTAGAATAGGGCATTATCCTATTGAGTCGGTCACCGTACTCTTCACATGTTCTTCTTATGTTTAAGGCAAATAATATATGGTGATTTTGTGTGGATTATAAGGCATTGAACTCTCAGACAATCAAGGATAAGTTTTTGATTCCAATGATTGAGGAGTTGTTGGAAGAACTACATGGGTTGTGATACTTCACCAAACTGAATTTGCATTCGGGATATCATCAAATCAGAATGTGTTCTTCCAATGTGGAGAAAACAACTTTTCACTCATCACGGCCACTTCGGGTTCTTGGTCATGACCTTCGGTCTCACCAATGCCCTAAGCACCTTTCAAGACTAAATGAATGAGGTCTTTCAGTCTCATTTATTTATTCTTGTGTTATTTGATGATATTTTTGTGTACAGTAAATTATGGGCAGATCTTCTATCCCACTTTTAGATAGTCTTTCACCTATTTAAGCCACCAATTTTTTTTGAAGCGATCTAAATGCCTCATTGCTCAGTTCGAAGTCTCCTAACTGGGTCACATCTTCTCAAAAGAAGGGGTGGTAATGGATTAAAACAAAGTTTCGACTATTGTAAATTAGCCCAAGGCAAGTACAATGGAGGGGCCATGCGAGTTTTTAGGACTCATAGGTTACTATCGGAAGTTTGTGCAAAATTATGACACAATTATAACCCTTTAATGACAATATTATGGAAAAATTCCTTCCGATGGACCGAGGAAGCTTCCAAGGCCTTTGAACACTTAAAGATGTCGATGACCCGCTTTCAGTGGTGGCATTTCCAGCTTTTACATAATTATTCTTCTTAGAGTGTGATGCATCATTTTTAGGTATGGGTGTAGTTTTGCAACAAGGAGGACAGTTGATATCTTATTTTAGTAGGCCAATTTCATTACGTTACAACGGGCTTCCTGCTTATGAAAAAGAGCTCATTGGATTGGCTAAAGTTGTGCGTTATTGGCGAGCTTATTTATGGGGCAAACACTTTCTCATTTGGATCGATCATTATAGCCTCAAATTCCTATTGGATTAACAAATTATTACTACTTTGCAAAAACAGTGGATAAGTAAGCTCATCGGTTTTGATTTTGTAGTGGAATATCGAGTCGGTAAATATAATAAGGTAGTAAATGCCTTGTCCCAATGTATGGAGGACCAGGCCACGATTGTTGTAATCTCTATGCTGCATTTACCTTTGTTTAAGTTAATTTGTAATGAAGTTCAACAGAGTCTAAAACTACAACAATTTAATTAGAAAATCCAGTAAGATGAAGCAGTGGGGCCATTAACGTATAAGGATAGCTTCATCTTATTCGAAAGGAGGATTTATTTAGTCCCCACTTCTCTACTGGTCATCAGAATCCTATTTACCATACATATCTCTTAAATACCTAAACATTCAGAGGATATTCAAGTACATATCTTATGATAATGGTATGTTAGAGCACATCATAAAGAATATACAATACTAACACTTCATTTCATTCATTGACAAAAGTTTACAATGTATTCATTGAAACAAATATTTACAATCCTTATAAAAAAGTTCTATATAACAAGAAACTATAAATTACAAACTATAACTCCTCTGATTTCAGCTGAAAGATCTTTGAGCCATATCTTAATCCAAAAATGTTCCTCTAGAAAATCTTAAGAACTAGGTCTATTGACTTGTACCTGAAAAGTCACGTTGTAGTTTTTGATGAGTTTTACGAACTTAATGAGTGGACCATCATTAATGATCTCACTTAAGTCAAATACATAAATATCACACAACTAACCAATTTCACAAACATTTTCCTTCTCAATGAGACAGAATGAATGTCACACATCTCACATATGTTCTTTCAGAACATATATAACCTAATCAATCACATCATCATGGCATATCACTTTATCATCATAATTTCAGAAAAGGTTTCATAATCATATATTTCATAATCATAAATATACAATTGTATATGCATATGAAACTCCATATTCGTTATTATTTGTTGTGATAGAGCGCCTTTCAAGTACAAATACAAATACTAGCCCATTGGGCTTAGTCAGGTATGGAAATCACAGAGCAAAACTCTACGTGTAGAATTATGAGCTTAAAGCTCTTTCAGACTGGCTACTCTGATCACAAATTTGAACACACATTTTATGAAATGTATCAAATAATAGAATATGCCATCAAAACATTTACTTATGATGCACAGACAGAATTTTAGATTCATCGGACCTCTGTTCGGTATTCAACTTTCGTTGAGTATACAAGTATCATTTAGAATTCAGATGCAAACAGAACACTTCCAATACATTCTTGAACATCAATCTGCTCAGACCATTAAAGTCTAAAATTCATAAAAAAATCACAATAAATTTATTACTAGTTCAAAATATAGGAATTAAACAGAAATATAAATAAATCAATCCTAGTGACATCATCTAAGTTGACTCACATTACGCTCCCGTATATGCTATTACTTGGATGGTCTAGCAATGTTCGAATGATGGCATACGTCTTGAGCATCTAAACACACATACATTGTACACACTACTAACTTGATCAATCAAATACATATTCAACTATGCACATATATATGTGCCATGTGCAATGTATGCTTAATGACTATCTAGGATATATTTCCTTAATCACAATTCATAATCGTTCAAACATTATCACTTGAATATGTCTTGTTAACACTTAGGTTAATACCTTAAATACACGTGATCATGCTTAATTCATTAACCATAAATTCAATAACCCTTTTCTAGCATGATAAGAATTCACAAAATTCTCAATTCTCATTCCTTCCTTCCTAATGCATTATTCATAACCTTTGGAATACATTGCATTTACAAGAACATCCTTTAACACTCCTTTATTCCAAACTTAGATACATTGATATCAAACCATCTTTTGCTTAAGGTATAACATTAATTATCAATCAAAACTTATCAAACATTTAACCAACTTTTTCACATCAAATTAGGTTCATTCTAAACCCCAATCAAGTTCACATGCATCATAGTTAAGTACCTTATCCTTAATTGGTTCAAGAATCACACAAAATAACATTTTCTTTACTGCCATGAAATTTCTACAATCGTATATGGCTTCCCACAATCATGGGATGGGTTATCCAAAAGTTCCCATCCAATTCCTTCATTAGTTTTCCAGATTTTCTCAGGATAGGTTTCAGGTTAGTTTTGTATGGCCATTATGACATAGAAAATGAAGTAAATAGGCCATAAATTCTTCTAAAAGTCTTAAGTTTCTAAAGAACTAAAGTTCATATAATTTGGTTCAGTATTCTGCAAGTTATATCCAAAATTATACATACTATTCTTAAACAGTGACAGAAATCTGAAAACTCAACTTCAAGCCAAAATTTGAAACTCTTAGAGACAGAATTAAAATTCTATTCCTTCATAAATAATATAGTCATATGTCTCTAATTTAATATAAACTTAAAATTATCCCATTTGGATGTCTACAGATTAAGTCATGGCCAAAATACCGATATATGTTCAGTGAAAACACTACAACTAACATATTCCAACAATTCTTCTGTCATTTTTTTCCAGATTATTTTACACTTTATTATAAAGTTAAACAACCTCTTTATAGTTCATCAATTATACCTCTATTATTCTTGAATCATACTCCAATTCCTTATCAATAACATCTCTTATTCCAGTTCAAAAATTTTCAATTAATATCTCACAAATTATCAAACCAGAAACTTTTACATTATTATGCATATAGTCTTAATTCTTTCGCAATCCAAGAACATCAAATTAACATCTTTCTTTGGAATAAATCCACCTTCATTATATTTCAAATCCAGACCTAATTCATCCATAAATCGATCGATATCCCACGTTTTTCATAAACCAAAAACAAAACAGAAAAACTTTCAAGTTCATGTAATATTTTCCAGCACATATCTTCACCAATATGACATGCATTTCATTCCAATTCAAGCATCATTCTTATATCATTTGACATGCCATAAAACTCATATTGTTACTTACCTATTAGGCTTCGAATCTAACACAAAACCTCATATTAAACCAAGTCCCCATGCAAGCAAAATAAACACAAACTTATGGTGAAAGCAAGGTGATTTTTGGACAGCAATATGAAGATCATAATTAGCTAGTTTTCTTAGCAATTTAGTGAAGGATTTGGGTGTGATTTTCAGGCAGAAATTTAGCTAGGGTTAAGAACAAAATACAGAAAAAAATTTGGAGCAATTTCGGTGGAGAAAGGTGAGGGAAACAGCAGAAACATTGCTGCTGGAATTTGCTCCATCATTATGCTAGGTGTCAACTTTTTAACTCACCATATGTCTTAAGGCACGTGATACATTTGCCTAATTAATCAACTACCACTAGTCCATATATTAGATTGCCATTTGTCCCCTACTAAATCAATCCACATGTCATTCCAAGATTGTTCCACATGTTACATAATAATTGGTCCAATTGTCATTTAATTACTGGTCCATTTGTCACACATTTAACTATGTCAAATGTTTCTCAATTTAACGCTTATTCACCCTAATTTTCATATAACAATTTATCTTACCACTTAACATTTATCCTAGTCCAAATGTATATTTAATCCATCAATTTTTCAATCCATAACATTAATTCCAATTTACCAATTGAAATCCAATTATACCAAATATTCAAGACATATTAATTCATAATTCACATCATAATCTCTTAACATTTTTTATATCCTGGAATAAGTCAATTGAGTGCATATGCTAACTTGTAATGTGCACAAATATCAATTCGTTTATGAATACTAATGTTATGCATGTATATGCAATATTTAATTTAGGGTTAAACCCTAAGCATATTCCGGGAAAATGGGATATTACAATTAGGGTGAATCTGACATCAAACATGATCTCGCCTTATTCACTGCAGTAATTTATCAGTTTTTAAAAAAATTTGTGATTTTGACCAATAATGCTCCAATTTGATGTAATCTCCACTTGCCATCTCCTAATACAAAACAAATATTAAAATTATTATTTAAGAACCAAATTATAGCCAAAACAAAAGAGATAATTTTAATTAACATAACCAAATAGCATCTTATCAAGTACTAATGTTATTTTGAGCAAATTTCAACTTGAGCAAGTGCCTTTACTGTAGAATTGGAGTTATAAATATTCATTAGTGAATATATTGTAATTGAAGTGGAGATTCAAAACCCATTAAGTTTGACCAATGCAATGAGTCTGTCTCGTTACTATGCTGATAGGCAGTTAATCATTTATCTCGAGCAAAGGTAGAAGATAAGAGAGGCAAAAGACTTTGTCTTAATTGTGATAAGCAATATATGCTTAGTCACCAATGTAAACGATTATTTGCCATAGAAATTTGGAAAATGATATACAATTTAATGAGGAAGGAAGTTGTGATGAGGTACATAATGAACTTAAGATTTCTATATATACTATTTAATGCATTCATGCATTGCAAACCATGCAAGTTTTAGGAGGTTTAGAAAGAAAGTCTTTACTTATGTTTGTTGACTTTGAAAGTACCCATAACTTTTGTGGATGAGAATTTAGTACAACAATTTTGGTTTTTATGGACCAACGAGATAGTTTGCAAGTCATTTTAGTTAACAGGGAATGTCTTCATAGCCAAAGTATATAGAAGAAAACTTAATTGTGATTGGGTGATCAAAACTCTAGTGTCGACTTATTCGTGCCACTTAGTGGATTGATGATGTGATAGGTGTGTAGTGGTTGTGTACTTTAGGTTACATAGGATTTTCAGTTATAAAGATGAGATTTACAAGGGTTGGCCAAATGGTGGAATTCGAAGGACTTAAGGACAGTAGTCGAAACTCAATTAATATCATATCAATAATGCTAACAAATCTAAAAGTAGAATGATTGATAGTTAAACTTAGCCTTAATCATCGAATTATACTAGGACTAAGGATGAGTTATATTATGGTTCACTTTTATCATTATCCACTTCTTCAAAAGGATGAGATTGAGATGCAATATACTAACATGTTGGCAAAAGGCGTTATCCACCCAAGTCAGTCCGCTTTTTATCCACGAGGTAGTTGCTCCATACAGGACCGACTAATAATGGCTTGTATTTTATATTATTATATCGAACTTATCAATTGTCTAAACCTTAGGCTCAAGATATGATAACATGTTCACTCTCACAAAGGCACTCCAAATTGTGTCAAACAAATTTTCAATCAATAAAGTGTACTTTGAGTTAACATCAAATTCTTTTTTCCTCCGAAATTTCTGATGTTTATCATGCTTATAGTATTAATAGAAGTCATAAATTACAATTTTCTATTTATACTCATCAAGCTAAAGGTCTCATAGAATTGGTATGCTTAGTTGTATGCGAACTTTCCCTCTCACTTATATTTTAGTATTATGTCATTTTTTATGGTCAATATAGCATTTATACTTGGATTTATTTTCTTAAATTTAATTCTGATTTACTTTCTATCTTTATTCAAATTTGTTATCTGGTTAAAAATTTCCTTGGGTTCTCAATTAAATCATTCTAGGCCGATTAGGGAAGGGAATGCTAAGCTCTCATAAACTACCCTTTTTAAAATGGAATTAGCTAAAGAAGTTCACATCCTTATACACTAAAACAGAAAGGATATGCAAGAGAAAACATAGACATATCATTGAGACATAATGTTTCCAATAAATTTTAGACCTATGTTTTTGATACTGTTATGTATATTATTAATCAACTTCCTATTCCCATAATAATTCATCAAATACCATCCATTAAATTGTTTGGGAGAAATCCTAATTATAATAATACGCTTAAACAAGCTTGATCGTTCCATTTATATGTCTAAATAAGCAGTTCAAGTGTATTACCAAAATATTATTCTCTCTTGGTTTTCTTAGTTCCAAAACAGATAGCTTCTTTTATTTTTACTAGTTTGGAACAACGATGATTTTTTGTTTTATGCATGTATATGACATCATAATCATTGGACGTAATATCATTATGATTGATTTATTTATTAAAGTTTGAAAGATCAATTTGCTTGAAAGACCTAACAAACTCAATTACTTTCTTAATATTGAAGCTAACTGGGGCATGAATGGTCCCTTATTAACATAATCAAAGTATATTCATGATCTTTTTGTGAAAGTCTCGTATGGAGAATGCTAACGGTCCAACTTCTGCTAAGTAAAAGTTGTTCCTTGTAGAATAACCTTTTCATGATCTGTCAGTCTATTATCACACATAGGTGGGCTTTAATACTTGTAGCTCATTTAACTAGATATTTCATTTCCAATAAATAAGGTATCACAATTCATGCATTCATCAATATTAGATCATTGGGTTACTATTAAAAGAATCATATATATGAAAGCCACTATATCCCATTATCCCAAGGTCTCCTAGTTCAACTATCATCTTCTCATGCTCTCTCTATTTTTAATGACGTTGACAAGGGTGAAAGTGTTGATGATCAAAAATTTACTTCCAAATTTACTATTTATATTGGTCAAAATTTGACGGCATGGAGATCTTGCAAAGAAAGGATGGTGGAAGATCCTCTGTTGAAATTGAATATTAAGCTATTGCAGTAACATTTAATGAATTGCATAGGTAAAATCTTGATTGACTCAATTATATGGTGTGATAATCTCACTTCAACATTTAGAGATTGATTAAATGTTTATTCACGTTTAAAACATTTAGAGATTGATTTTATTTTATTTAAGAATTTGTTCAAGAAAAGGTAGCAAGTAATGAGAGCTTAAGGTTTAATGTATTTCACCTCAAGATCAACTTGTAGATTCTTTGACCAAATTGCTATCCAAAAAATGATTTCTTTTTATGAGAGCCAAGTTGTCTATCTTTTCTAATCATGTACAACTTGCCAGAGCGTGATAAAGATAATATGGTGAGGACCAAGTTAGTTATTTGTTGATAATCTTATATAATTGATATGATTAAGTGTGATCAAATAGAGTTGATCGATGCCTATCTTATTGCATTTATTGTGTATACTATAAATTAATGCAAGTTGATGCTTTCCTCACATATAAGATTTTCAGGATTCACCCTGCATTTGACTACAAACTATCCATCACAACCACAATCAATCTTTCTATGTTTCTTTATTATAATTAAAATTTAAAACATTTCAAATTTTTGTTTAATAACTTTATTCATTAAAATTAATATAAATCATTTATTTTTAAAATATTTAATATTATCTAAAATATTTTTACGTTAAAAATATCTAAAATATTTTACGTAAAATATATATTTTCAATTCATTCCCTTATTTTTTTTGTACATTTTTTAATATCTGTCAAAATTTTAGAATACAATATAACTCATTCTAGTACCTAAGATCAACTATATTGTTTAAGGATATATAAGAAAGTTCCATGAACTAGAAAATTATGAAAAGAAGTAAATAACCATATAAAAATTA
>JANIJH010000005.1:12367941-12379591 GCA_024520975.1 Erythroxylum areolatum | reverse complement strand
CAAACTATGAAATAATTAATACTATCAACTTGATTCATACTTAACAACATCAAGAAAAACAAATTTGGGGCCCAACATAATGTGAGCTCATGCTCCCAATTCACCTCATTATCAGGCAATCCCTTCTGTTTCACAAAGTACTCCACGTAGCTTGGATGGGAACCCCTCCTTGGTATAATACAATGCGCTATAATTTCCTTTACCTTACGCTTGTGAAAAGTAATGATGGCTATGGGTGTTATCCTCAACTTACCCATACTTGGTTCCTCCTTGTCGACATGATACGACTTTAATAAGCTCACATGGAAAACTTGATGCATCTCTAAATGTGATGGCAAAGTCAAACGGTAGACTAGCTTATCAACCTTTTTCTCCACGGGGTAAGGGCCCTCATATCGCTTTACTAGCCCTTTGTGTACCTTAGCGAACCGTTGGCCTTGATCAGGAAGGAGCTTCTCCATCACTAAGTCTCCTTCCTCAAACTCCAAGTGTCTCCTCTTAGTGTCGACCCACTTCTTCATTCACTTAGCAGCTTTTGCCAAGTGTGTTCATGCTTTGTTGACTTTCTCATGCCATCCTTTGGCCAACTTGAAAGTGGTAGGACTTGGACCTTTATACCCAAGTACCAACGTATGAGGAGTCATTGGTTGTTGTCTCGTGCCAATGTCTAATGGACTAGCTCCAGTTCACTCGCTCTTTTACAAATTGCAAGAGAATTGGGCAACATCAAGCAACTTGGCTCAATCATATTGGTTCGCACTCACATAATGCCTCAAAAATAACTCCAACAATGCATTCACCTTCTCAGTTTCGCCATAGGTTTGAGGATGAATTCTCATAGAGAAATTAAGCTCGAACCCCAATAGCTTAAATAGCTCTATCCAAAGCCTCCCGGTGAAGTGAGTATCTTGATCGCTCACTAATGTCTTCGGTATGCGCCAATGCTTCACCACATGGCAAAAGAATAGTCGTGTCGCATCCTCGGTTGTAAATTTTATAGGCACCAAGATAAACACTCCATACTTGCTAAATCAATCCATTACCACCATGATGTTGCTACATCCCTCGAAATTTGGTAGAAACTTGATGAAATCTATGGAGATACTCTCCCAAGGCTTCTCCGAAATAGGCAATGGCTCTAGCAAGCCAGCTGGTCTATTTTGCTCCACCTTGTCTTGTTGGCACACAAGACAAGTCTTCACATATAACTCGATATCATCGTGCATTTGGGGCCAATAGTAAGCACGTTCAATGAGTGCCAATGTGCGATGTACACCAGGATGTCCCTTCCATTTGGAGTCATGACACTCCTTAATGATTTTCTTCCTCAACCCTTACCACTTTGGCACGTACACACGATCACCTTTGGTAGTGAGCACTCCATCCTTAAGTCAAAATTGGCATGTCTTCCCCCAACTTGCCAACTCCATCAAACTCTTGACTTATGAGTCATGCTTTAGTCCCTCCTTGATACGATCAAACAAAGGAAAACTCAAACTTGTGATGACGGCTAGCTCGACCTGTCTACTAAGCGCATCGGCCACTACATTGGCCTTGCCCGACTTATATTTCATCACAAAATCAATCTCCGCCAAGAAAGCTTGCCACCTAGCTTGCTTCGTCGTCAACTTCTTTTGGTTGAGGAAGTAACTTGTGGCAACGATGTCAGTCTTGACCGTAAACTTGGACCCCAACAAGTAATGCCTCCAAGTTCTCAAGCAATACACCACTGCAGTCGTCTCCTTCTCTTGAACTGTATAACAGTGCTCGGGATCATTTATATTATGGCTCTCGTAAGTAATTAGATGATCATCTTGCATCAAAACACCACCAAGTGCAAAATCATAAGCATAAGTATATACCTCATATGCCTTGGTGTGATTGGGAAGGGCCAACACCGATTCCTCCATCATTGCTTGCTTAAAGGCTTCAAATGCTCCTCGACACTTAGCATCCCAAACCCAAACTTTATTCTTCTTCAATAGATCAGCGAGTGAAGATGTGAGGGAGGAATATCCTTTGATGAACTTATGGTAGGAGTTGACAAGGCCAAGAAAGGAACACAACTCAGACATCTTCCTTGGTCGCTCCCAATCATGGATGACTTGCACTTTGGACTTGTCCATCCTAAGCTCGCCCCCTCACACAATGTGCCCCAAGAACATCACTTCATATTCTGCAAAAGCACATTTTTCCCTCTTCACATATAGCTCGTTTTCCCTTAAGACTTGGAAAACTTGTCGTAAGTGCATAAGGTGCTCTTCCAATGTTTTGCTATATATCACAATATCATCCAAATACACTATAACAAACTTATCTAAGAAGGGTTGCAACACTTGATTCATGAGGGTGCAAAATGTGGTAGGTGCATTTGTGAGTCCAAAGGGCATAATTAAAAATTCAAAGGAAACGTACCTTATAACACAAGTAGTTTTCGGTACATCTCCCTCCGCAATCCTCACTTGATAGTATCCTAATCTCAAATCAATTTTGAAAAATCATCGTGCTTCTCCAAATTGACCGAACAAGTAGGCAATGAGGGGAATGAGATACTTATTCTTCACGGTGATCTTATTAAGTGCCCTATAGTCAATGCACAATCGGAATGAACCATCGTGTTTTTTTTGGGAAAGCACAGGTACACCATATGGATCCTTTGACGGTTGGATATATCATGCATTCAACAACTCCTTCAATTGCCTCCTCAATTCCTCAAGCTTTGGAGGCGCCATTCAGTAGGGTACTACCACGGGTGGACTTGCACCTTAACCAACTCAATTTTATGATCGACCTCTCGCTCTGGTGGGAGCCTTTTTAGTAACTCCGTGAACATCACATCCTTATACTCCTCAAGGACATGAGCAATCTCCTTAGGTAGTCCATTTAATGAAGCTTGCTCCTTCTCCTTAATTGCCACAAAGAATGTGGGTTGCACCTTTTTTACACCCTTAGCGAGTTGCATGGCCAAAAGTTGCTTGGTTTGTAGACTTGCTTCTCGTGATAAAGGCACCATGCATGTATTACCCTCCTCCAAGATGCACATAATGTTGGTAAAGGGAATCGACACGGCCTTTACACCATCCATGAACTCCATGCCAAGTAAAATTAGATAATCATCCATAGGAACAATTGAAAAGTCAACAAGGCCAGACCACTCACCTAGGCAAACCTTAACACCACGAGCAACTCCAAAGGTCGACTTTGGCTCGGAGTTTGCTGCTTTGAGCCATCCTTGCTCCTTGCTATACTTAAGGCCCAATCAGTTGGCTTTCTTTACTTCAAAGAAGTTGTGAGTAGCTTCGGTGTTAACTAGAGCTTTTACAGCTTTATCGCCCACCTTAACTTCCACGAACAAATGTCCCTTCTTCTCGGACTTGGGTACCTCAACTTTGGCTTTAATGAAATTTAGGATTTGCAAAGACCCCATCTTGGTCTCTTCGTGTTGCCATTGCTCCTCCCTTTCTTTGATCAAGGCGGAGAGTTTGCTTTTCTTTAGACATTCTCTAGCCTTGTGTGGTCCCTCACAAAAGAAGCATATCGATGCTTTTCCTCCTTTATCCTCCTTATGATCGCCTTCCTTGTGTTTGTCATACTTGTGGGAGCCTTCTTTACTTTGATGGTTATCTCCCCCACTCTTTCCTTTACCACCCTTGTCTTTGTGAGATTTGGGCTTCTCGGGCTTCTTGAATTCAATAAGAGATCGGCAATGGAAATAGCGGTGGCTTTTGAATCTTTAACTTAATCCAATTTTGTAAATCATCCATAAAAGCAAAGAATGCTTCCTTACCTAGATAATCGGGGATTTCCAAAAGCACTTCGAAGAATTCCTTTACGTAGTCTCGAATGCTCCCTTTTTGTGTGAGGCATCGCAACTTGGCTCTCGCCTCCAACTCGACATTCTTGGGGTGGAATTGCTTCTTGAGTTCCTTCTTGAACTCATCCCATGTATTGAAAATGTAGGTACTCCTCTTGATGTCACCATGCCTTCTCCTCCACCATACCATCGCGATATCCTCAAGGTAGAAAGTGGCGGCATCAATCTTTTTAACATCTTCCATGACACCAAGTGCCTTGAAGTATTGTTCCAAGCTCCAAAAGAAGTTATCGATCTCCTTTGCGTTTCTCGACCCACTTTATGCCTTTGGCTTTGGAACGTCCACCTTCAAAGGAGTAGTGACTACCTAGGCGTGGCATTGCTTCCTCCTTGAGCAATCTCCCTCTTGCAAAGGATTAGCTCATCCACAACCTTTGCAAGCTCTTCCTTGAGGCGAAGAATCTTGGATTGAAGGCTCTCTTCCAAGGCCTTCACTTGGTCTTGACAATTAGAAGTGGCAACATTCAAGGCACCTTGCATCTCCCTTTGGAACTCTTCTTTCCCCTTCTCAAGTTCCTCGATGTGTTGGTCTACCTCCTCGAACTTGTCTTGCCCTTCAGCCATCGTGAGCTCCACCTTCACGAGCTTTCCATTTATGTCCACAAAAAGTCCGACCTTGATCTCTCCCTACTGGTCTTCTTCTTCTCCAACGTTGGTAGTCCCATTTGTTCCCGACATCTTTACTAAGCAACGATGAGCACAAACCTTGACTCTAATACTAACTATCATAGACTTGGTCTTTTACCAACGAACTGCGCGACACTTATTTGTATATCTCGTAACTAAGTTAGTCTCGAATGCTAGAAACAAAGCTAGCACAAGTTAGTAAAGATGCAAGATAAAAACAAGAACAAAAATGAGGAAACTTGGGGAATGCTTATATTGCTAAAGCAAGCTTTACAAGACAATGACTAAGAACTTCTATGCATCTTACAATTGAAGTCCCTCGGGTATTTATAGCCTTCTGCCTCCTTAATGGATGACTAGGATTGATTTGATCCAAGGGCTCACAATCACCATCTAGAATTTTCTACAACTATTTATATGTTCAAGTATTATGTATAATAATCTATAAGGTTCTGGAGTCTTCCACCCATCTCTAGCCTTATCTTGAACATGGAAGAATAGTGTGGAATCTTCTAAAGAACTCTAGTTTAACCTCTCCATTTTGTGGAGAATGATGCGGTGCGTGACAACTGGCTCGGGTCCCTCTTAGCCTGACTAAAAGTGACAAGACGATATCGTTTTTTAATTCTTTAAAAAATGATAAAAGTTTTTAGTTCGACCTGGACTATTGTTATTCCCACCTTTATTATAAGGATAGAAAAATTTAAAAGATATATAGGAAAGTATTATTATTAAGACTTTATATATTATTATTTTTTATTTTTCATCTTTATAATACAACTGAAATTAATAAAAAGTTAATATATCCAATGCACAAGGTTTCTGCTTTGCGAAGTCTAGAAAAGGTCATATTGTATGCAACATTTTCTTTGTATTTTTACAAAGAGATAGTTTTTGTAAATTAATCCTGTGACTTTGTGTTGACAAAATAACAACTTTACCTATTGTTAACCCTGTATTGCTCACCCTTTAATTAATCACAAAGGAACAACCGAAATTAATCAAATATCATTTTAATAGAACAGTAAAAAGAAAAGCCCTGACGTGAGAGGAAGAGTAGGATTTATCATTTAGGCTTATAAGGCGGAGAATTGGGAACAGATTAGATAGAGAGAAAAACCAGAAGACCAGAATGGCAACTGCAACGGCCTTTTCACTTGGACACTCCTCCACTCTGTTCTCCAAAGCTTCGATCTTTCTGGGCATAAGAACCAGTTCTCTTCTTCACTTCACCTTTTCCTCACCTTTCAGCTCCTCTGCACTTCCCCTCCACTCTAACAAACACTGGAAAACACCTGTTGCTTCAGCCCTCGATCTTGGTGGAGTCAAGATTTCAAAAGACGGTAGCTTTCTCTACCACTCTCTTTTTCTAAATTCGCACTCGTCTTTTATTTGTTCAGTTCTTACACGTTGTTTTCATTGACCACAAGCCTTTGTACATTTAACGTTTGCGCTTTTTCTTTTAATTGCTGCTACTCATTTCTTCGCATTCTTCAAGTCTTTGTTTTTTTTTTCATTTTTTTTGAGCTTTAAATAAACCCTTCACGGATAGTCGATGCGAGTTCAGAATCGTGAACTGGATTTGCGTTTCTACCTTCTGGGAATGATGCACACTCGTCAGGGAATGATGCACACCCGTCATTTGGTATATGGAGGCCATTTGAAATCCAACTACAGTGTTATTTGGACATTGATGGATGCAAACAATGTACTGCACGTGGTGTTTTCATTGTTTTGCAAATGTACTCTTTGCACCTACTTGAATTTAAGGATGAATTAGTAGGTTCTGCAGAGATAGGACTTTGGATAACAAACGACATTGTTGGTGTTGTTCTTAGAACTTTGTACATCAAGGTTCTGTTTATGACATTTCATGAAGTCCTTCCATCAATAGAACTCGAAGTAATAGCTTACGTATCGTAATAGACACAATCCATAATATCGAATTGGAACCTGTGTATACATGTTAGCTTCCATTTATTTTTTTTCGATCATGGGATAAACAGACATGGTTTAGGTAACGATGAACTGGGAGTTGCTTAAAATCTTTGTTTAACTTGTGCTGCTCTTCTCGGTTTGTTGAAATTGGGTCCTTCTTAACTTAATGTTTTGGTTTCTTGTACCATGTTGATTTTCTTGGTTGCTGGGGGTCTGTAGATGTGGTGCGGGATGACCCTGCAAACAATGTGCCAGATACAATTTTCTCTAAACTTGGAATGCAACTTCATAAGAGGAATCAGCATCCAATTGGGATCCTTAAGAATGCAATATATGATTATTTTGATACCAATTACCCTAGCAAGTTTGATAAATTTGATGATCTGTGTCCACTTGTTTCTGTAAAACAGGTAAAATTCCATCATAATTGCTCTTGTCCTTACCGTATTCTACAGTTCTGCTTGCTTTTAATATTTTAAAGTACTTTTCATTGCTTTTAGTAACATTTGAATGTCCCTGCAGAATTTTGATGATGTCTTGGTTCCTGCTGATCATGTAAGCAGGAGCTATAATGATACCTACTATGTTGATTCTCAAACTGTCCTTAGGTGCCATACAAGTGCACATCAAGCAGAGCTGTTGAGGAAGGGACACACGCATTTTCTAGTTACTGGAGATGTTTATCGTAGGGATTCTATTGATTCAACTCATTACCCTGCTTTCCATCAGGTTTATATCTCTGAATTCTCAATCATCATCATTCCATCTAATAGTGTTCAAATTTCTTTTCTTTCTTTTCCTCAATTATATGCTTCGTGCATATAATGCAGATGGAGGGTTTTCGTGTTTTCTCACCAGAAGATTGGGAAGCATCTGGCTTGGGTGCAACATCTTTTGCAGCAGAGGATTTAAAAAGATGTCTTGAGGGATTGGCAAGGCACCTGTTTGGTAAATTCGTCTTCTCCAGAAAATACTTTTGCATATACATATTGATGGAACGAGGCACCTTGGGGAAAGTTTGACTTATCAAAATGATAAGTTAGTGCATATAATGAGTTTAGAAACCAATCTGGCACAAGTTTGTTGAGAAGCAGCCTATTAGGTAAACCAGGATAATACTGCTGTCTTCTTGGAACCCAAAAAAAAAAATCATTTTCACTTTATAATATGCCAAGCAAAGTTCAGAGATTAGATCACTAGTTGGTCTAAGTGACTAGTCACTTTAGCCTTTGAATCCAGTTTGTTTCAAAGTCTCGACAGCCCCCCTTTATCTTTTAAAAGTATTCTCCAGGTTTTGTTTGATTCCTAGGTCTACAATAATAGCTCCTTTAGTGGTTTCCCTTGGTGCTTTCAGGATTTTCTTGCCTTGTATTATGTCTTGATCCTTATTAGTTCATGTCATTGTACATTTCAGGTGCTGTCGAGATGCGCTGGATTGACACATATTTCCCTTTTACCGATCCATCATTTGAACTCGAGATATTCTTTCAGGTAATCAGTGGGTCTTTTTTTCTGCTATTCTCTCATTATACTTGTGATGTTGTGTTGGAAACTTTATTCCAATTCTCTTCTCCTCTCCTCCCCTTGCACTTTGGAATTAACTAATCATACCCTTTTGCTCGGCCTCACAGTTATTTCTGTCCAAATTTTACTTTATTACCAGTGAATAACAGCAGTAAGATAGTTGAAAAACATGAGAAATTTTGCTCCATTTGAAGAAAATTTTAATTTTAATTGGGAATGCTTAGAACTAAAATTGGTACTATCAATTTTAATTCTATTGTTTTTGTGTGATATGCAATTGGATCTAGTTTAATATCCTTTTCTTTATGACAGCTATTGAATTTTCATATAAGTGGCTCTCCAAGTCAACTCGAAGGCTATCTTTACGTATTGATTTTATCATGTTGTATCTCAGAATACTTGATGCTGATCTATTAAAGACCTAACATTAGGTTGGTGTAGGATTTGTTATGGATTAATTAAATTGATGCTAGCTTGAAGCCCTTAAGCTTTTTTACCAAGAAATTTAGAGCAGCTTTCCCTCTCTAATCAATGGCTATTAATTTTCAGGAGAAATGGTTGGAAGTTCTAGGCTGTGGAGTAACTGAGCAAGAAATATTAAAGAGAAACGGGAAACTTAATAATGTTGCATGGGCTTTTGGACTCGGTTTGGAGCGCCTAGCAATGGTTTTATTTGATATACCGGATATTCGACTTTTCTGGTCAAGTGATGAGCGCTTTACATCTCAGGTCTGCCTGGTTTCAATGAATATGTTGCTGCTTTTACCTTTTCTTTTATGTGATTTATATATTAATGCGTATGTATATGGATATGTGTCCGCTTAAATGTGTATTATATTTGTGAATGTATTCATGTTTATTTATCTTCTTCTTCAGTAATGTGCATTTGAATTATGCCCTTTTTGACTAAAGGAAATTTCAATTGTGCAAGTTGACATCATTGGTAGGCATGTGACTAGAGCATATTGATCTGGATATCTTTATATGCAGTTCTGTAAGGGTCGGCTTGGAGTCAAATTCAAGCCATTCTCAAAGGTGTGTAATGTGTTAAACATGACTTTGTCCTTTTCCTTCTTTTTCCATAAAATATTTTGACAGGTCCACCAAGAAGTATGTGATAAGTACATGTATCTTTTGCAGTATCCTCCTTGTTACAAAGACATGAGTTTTTGGATCAACGAATCATTTACTGAAAACAACTTATGTGAAATTGTTAGAGGAATCGCTGGGGATCTTGTTGAGGAGGTAATGCTTGTACTTCTTTCTTTCTCTTTTTCTGAAAGCTTTGAACCTGTTATTTGTTTAGTAGATTCTGCGTACTAGTTTTGCCCTTAAGTGGAAATTATACGATTCTCTGTGTGCTGTAACTTGGTTCTAGCATCAGTGGTTATGTGACATATTCTTGCATGTAGGAGATGGATATTGGTTACTGTGCATTGGGAAACAAGTCAATCTACTGAACTTTTGCTTGTAGTTTTATTAAATAACCCTTAAGTTTTACATCTTCTAAGATATGGAACTCGATCTAATCGTCTGACAGATCAAAAGAACAAGGATCTAGCCGACTGATAAGTAATAACCATGGAATGCTAACTCAGCTGCACTAGTTCTGCATAGACAAGGGTTGTTTTCTGAAGTGGTAAAATCTTTTTGTTGGGATTCAGGTGCAGTTGATTGACAACTTCACCAACAAGAAAGGGATGACAAGTCATTGTTACAGGATTGCTTATCGCTCCATGGAACGATCACTTACTGACGAGGAAATTAATGACCTGCAGGTACTTTACGTTAGTCTCTTCTTTGTCAGAATTTTCAGTCAAAAATGGCTAATAACCTGAACCATTTTTTATCACCATGGACGCAGTGGAAGGTCAGGCACCAGGTGGAAAGCAAGTTGAATGTTGTACTAAGATGAGATATTCATGCTCTCTTCCTGAACAGTTCTCCTGATACTGCCATAGATGTTCTGCTTTTACCTTGAACACAATTTCTGCATTTCTAAGGTGTTGGATGAAAAACTGATGAACACATTCATTTGATCTCATACACGAGACGTTCTATGTGAGGGGGAGTGGGAAGCACCACGGATGGGAATGGCTAAGTGGTCAAATGTACACTTATAACAGACCGATATTAGCTACTCATAAACTTATTCTAAATGCAAACACTTACTGAGTTTGTTGATGTTACAATGTTCAAAATGAAAAGGAATGATAACCCAGATGATTGTATAATATTGTGAAGTGATCCAATCCCAGGACCGAGGTTAGAGGCATGTCCATGATATTATATGTCACCATGAGATATTCTTCCGTTAGAGAAGGCAGGCTGTAGCACTAAAGTTAGATATTTGTCTTATTACATACTATACTGTACTCTAGTGCTGAACTAAATTCTAGCCATGAAGCAACTTTTTTAATGGATAAAACCAGAGCCTTGGAATAAGTAAAAGACTATCAAATTTTATACTTATATAGGTTATTAGGTTAATTGGAGTTAAAATTTTTATTAAAATAATTATACTCAAATTTTTATTTGAAATTATATGGAAAGTTAATTTATAATATCATTATATTCGATGTGATAGATGTATGCAAAAATAAAGTTGACAATCTAACAACAACATAGACATTAGCATTCTAGTTCTACTTATGAATTTCAATTTCAGGTTGTATTACAGCAAGTCTTGCTGATATGCAATGTCTAAAAAGATTCAACTGGATTGGTATTTCAATCATAAGGAAAGAAAATGAGTAATGGCAACCATGAGGCCTCCACGCCAACGTATCAATATTTGTGCTTAGGTGGGTCTTAGGACATGGATGGAAGCTTTTTATGAGCCAACAGAGTCTTGGCAGTTTTGATGGGAAGTGACAAGAAAGTTAGCTGTTGCGTTCGTGAATCGTGTGGGAGTTAAGAGTGGACTTTCCGGAGGGAATCGTGCTATGCTTATGTATGCGGCCTCCTAAATTCCTCCCAGCTCAAAAGGGTGTGCATTTGATTCATTTCTCAAGACTTTCACTTTGTAATTAGACAGTCACAGATAGCGAGACAGCAAAAACAAATAACACACACCAATGACGTCTCAAGCTTTCACCGGAGACTGCACAGTCTCTCTTGTTTTCTACTCGTCTTCTTTGTCTAAAACTCGCCACTTGCCAAGCAACAATTATTTACTATCGCGCTGTAACTCGGTTTGTCACCCCAACAATTGCATAACATCAAAGAAGTTCTCAAGCAACAATCTTTCTGCTAAACCTCTGGTGGAGCGAAATAGCATAACTTGCTCCGCTGAGAGAACTTCTCCGACGAAGCAGCTCCGCATCCTCCTCGACGCTCCTGGGGTTCACCAGGGTCCTGCTTGTTTCGATGCTCTTAGTGCTAAGCTTGTGGAGAAAGCTGGATTTGACTACTGTTTCACTAGCGGTATGTAGTGTTGCTGACAAATCCTGGATTTATTTGCATGTCCTTTATGACCGATATTATGAAAAAGAGGATATGGGTTTTATTTGAAAGCAGTTATAGGTGTGGTTATGTGGAGTTGGACTTTCTGATACTTTCTTGGGATCAGGATGAGATTCTTACTTCATGGCTTTTTATTGGCTTCCTCTGATTCTTATTTATTTGGGGACACAAAGTTGGGAAAACATAGAAGTGTGATTAAATATGAGAAGAACAATTCTGTTT
>JANIJH010000005.1:12244795-12254798 GCA_024520975.1 Erythroxylum areolatum | reverse complement strand
GTTAATAGCTAGATTATCCTATAGTTAATAGTTAGATTATTTCCTAAATAGTCCTAGGAAACTTGTATATATTCATTATTCCTATGTACAGAAAGTGTGTGAAATACAAAAAATCTTTCAATCTTTCAATCTTCAACACAGACCACATAGACAACTCACTTTAGCAAGGAACATCTGTCCTAAACTGTCTGCCAGGTATTATGGACCTTTTAAGGTTATGGGAAGCGTAGAGCAAGCTGCTTACAAACTACAACTTTCACCTACAGCCAACGTACATCCAGTCTTTCATGTCTCTCAACTGAAAAAGGTCATATGTGACCATCTTATTGAGCAAGACCTTCCCCAAGGATTAGAGGTGGATGTTTCGGAGAGGTCTGAACCTGAAGCAGTCCTGGCTTTACGCTACATCACGACTAAAGGCAGAAAGGTACAGCAATGGTTAATTCGTTGGAAGGCTAAGCCGGGAGAGGAAGCTACATGGGAGGATGTGGACTTCATCAAGGGACAATTCCCTTCTTTTTCCCTTGAGGACAAGGGGCTTATTGAGGAGGAGGGAATTGTTAACAATCCACCCTCTCCTCAGCCCACACCAACTAAGCCCATTAAAATGTATACTCGTAGAAACAAGTTGGGACAGAGGGGTGTGACATCTGCCATGTAGGCAAGGTTGTTAAAGATGAGCGAGGAAGTTATGGAGAGAGAATGCAGGGAGAAGAATATTAGTAGTCTAGTGAGAAGAGAATAACAACGATTACTATCATCATTGTTAAGAAATAGGCCTAAACTGACCAAGAGGGGGAGCTTGCTCCAGCTGATTTTATCTATCTTACTGTCGATATATTACCAACAAATATAATCTCTATTGAGATTCCTAACAGATGATCAGATTCAAGATATTGAATCTGTCAAGTGGAACCAATCTCAATATTTTCTGAGAGACGAGCAACTGTTATAAGCACTAACCTCCCAGTCCTAGTTTGCTTGTTCACAATTCGTAAATAGAAAATAAAAATAAGGAAAATGACGTATTAGATGTTGGCAAAGACTATTCTAAAACAAGGTTCCTGAAAAGAATTCGTAACTTCAGTCAGAGGTGCAGTTGAAAACCTAAGACAAGGTCTACCATCCATGGCTGCTTCCAGACCTGACTGTAATCATTACCAGTCCATGATTCACCAAGCCATTTCTCATTTTTATGTAAACCCGCACAGCAAAACAGGACAACCTGAATCTCGTAGACGAGAGTTTCAATAGAATTGAAATTAATCGTACAAATGAAGATACCAAATTTATTTCTCATCAAGTAGCGACTGTCAGAAGTTACAAGATGAACTATATCTTCAAAAATAAAAAAAATGGTAAATAGCAGCAAACCGGAGAGAGGTTGCTTCTCATTTTGAGCATATTACAAATTCACAACAACTGAAATCAACAAAATGAACCTAAACAACCCCATCTGAGCCCCTCATCTTACTCAAAACAAACAAGAGTATATAACTAATATAGAGAGAGAAAAAGGAGGATGAATACAAATAAATCACATCAATGCCAACATTTCAGAGAACTTGCAGCTACCGGTCAAAAATATTACACCTTAGAACACACACGTGACTGAGATTGCAACTTCATAGTCAGGTCCAATAGCAATAGTGAGACCAGAGTCATCTCCTTTTACGGCTCAAAGAATGTGGTATCCACCACTTCTAGCAAGGTGGTTCAGATTCACCGATAGCCACCGTATGGCTGTTGAGGCATGTAACCACCACCTGCACTACCCATCATCGGATTATATCCACCAGGCATGGCTGATCCAGGAGGCTGCATCTGTCCCCCTTGTCCCATCCCCATATTCACCCCCATGTTCATCCCCCTTCCCATTCCCATGCCCATGGGCTGTTGATTCATGCCTATATAGCCTCCTACACCCATGCCTGAACCTGGAGCACCACCCATGCCCATGCCCATATTCATGCCCCCACTCATCCCAGAACCCACCATAGCATTTGAAGGCACCCTGAGAACACTTGCCCCAGCACGGCCAATTCCAGAACCTGATCCCATAGCCTTGCCCATTGTAATGGTGGATGTAACAGAAGAAGGAGGTGGTTGTTTCTCCATTCGTTTCTCCTTACGGTTAAGGGAATCAAAATCAATTCCAATGTCTGACAATGGATTGATTTTAGCTGCATATATAACAAAAAGACATCAGATCACTCCTGTAAGAGAATAATTATCCATTAAACTCCTTTAATACAGAAAGTAATACAAACTCACGTCCAGATATGTTCAAATTGACCAGTCCTCTGCTTAGTGTGTCTGCCCAAACCGTTGACTTAGTCTCAAATTTGTCCTTGGCTGGTTGAGTAACTATAGCAAGTGACCCTGTTGAAGATGGAAGACTTGCCTGTGAAGCCATAGAAGTGTTCATCCCTTGAGGATATAAGTTACCGAGGCCATTATTGTTAGGTTGGGCAGCTGATCCGGTTGCAGTTTGAAGCCCTACTTGTGACACAATTTGAGCCATTGGGCCCTGCTGCAAGTAAGAATTTCCATTGTTGAGCTGTGGAGGAGTTGGACCGGTTGCAGTTTGGTGAGCAATTTGTGACATTACTGGAACCGCAGAAGGTGGTTGTGTAAGGAAGTTCCCATTGTTAAACTGCACAGATTGTCCAGCAGGAGTTTGTGGAGCCATGCTTGATGGTACGTGTGCAGTAGATCCTCCCTGATAGAGAAAGTTTTCGTTGTTAAACTGCAAAGAAGCCATAGGAGTTGCAGATCCTCCCTGTGAGAAGTAGTTTCCACTATGAAACTGTGAAGCGTGAGGATCAGTATTAGATGTCACCGACACCATAGGTCCTGCTTGCGAATTAAAGTTTCCATAAATATCAGGGCCGGCCTGTGCAGGTTGACTAGTTGGAGCTGTAAAACCTGGGTGGGAATCAGCAGTTGAAGGAACAGGCGGTGGAAGTATGTCTGCCAGAATGTCAACTTCCTCGTGTTGCATTGATGGTTCTTGATGCAAATACTGTGAGTTTGTTATTGGAGGTTGAACAGTGGAGGCTGAATAAGAGATGCTTGAAGATGAACCATAGTCATTCATTGACTCTGGATTAGGTGCAGTACCATGCATTATTTCAGCATTTTGATTGATAGTGGGCTGGAAAGGGGCTGGAGAAGAAGTCTGCTGATGAGAAGGGATAGCACCAGATGAAGGTAAAGCCTTGAAAGGAGTATCACCAAATGGGTCGTCAAAAGACTGCATCAATAAATGTAATTTGACATTAGGATGGCATAAGTAAAGAAACAATACAGAACCCCATCAATAGACTACAATGGCAGCCACACGCTCTTGAGTACATCAGAGGTCATCTTTATACTATTAGCCAACACACCATGTTAACCATATATAGTATTTCAAATTCAAATCAATCTCCAAACTCTATTTTTATTAGGCAAATGCACCTGCCTCTTCAATTTGAAGTGGCATAGGAAGCTAGGACACATATAGTCGCTCCATGATGTGTGTTAACATGTACCTTAGTGAATAGGGTTCCACTTACAAGAATGTGTAACCCTATTACCACAAAATATTAAAAGAGGATAATATGGACAAGTTACAGTTATAACCCTGTATTACAATATAAAAATATAGTTATGACAATGTGGTATGAGCAAGTGAAGTTCTTAAGATTCCTTTCTTGAAGGTCAAGTTCCCAAGAAGCATTTTCAGCAAAATTCAGAAAAAAAAAAAAAGATTCCTTTAAGCATGTCTCCTTAAAAAACAACACATAATGGCACATTGCAGGGGATAGTTCGCATATTTGAGCAATTGATCACCAGAAAATTTCATAGTGAGACCAAAATGTCTCCTAATATTGAGAAAAATCCGGGAGGATGTGGGGGACTTGGGAGGGGACAGGGTTCTCACACACAATTAAAAATGCTACATCATTAGCATTTTTACACTAACCTGATTCGATACACCAGATTGTGTTGCATCAAATGGTGATCCTGAAAAGCTTGTCTGGGAATCAATTTCATGGTTAGCAGTTGATGAAGAAGTAACTGGCATTATAGCTAGTGGATTTGGTGCAAATGAGTCTGACAGAGATCCGAGTAGATCCATTTCAGCATTATTAGATGTATTGGGGACCGCTGAGACAGTTGGAGCCATAGTAGAAGCCAGGGCAGCTTCCATGAGCAAATATGAATTGAATGAGATTACAGAGGTAATATGTTTATTTAAAAAAGTGACTAATAATTCCCCCCCTGCTATACTCTAAACTTAGTTCAGAGACCACTTCACGATAGTTTCCTTGTTAATAGAACCCTTAAATGACACAAGACCTTTCACATCTTAAAGACATGATTATTAACAATGCTACATATGCTAAGATATTACCAGTATAAAGTGCAAAAGGAAAATGTATACCAGATGCAGGACCACGTGGATCAAATTCATCTGCCACTTCCACTTCCTGGCCCTCGGGAGGTGCAGAGATCCCAGAACCAAAGGGTGCTTGGCTAGAATTTACAATTGTGGGAGGAGAAGCAGCTTTAGGAGCAGGTGGAGAAGTTTGAGGAACTGCTGGGGAAGAAGCTCCAGGAGCAAATGATGCTGGAGTTTCCCTGTTCCTTCACACAAGTAGTGAAAAATAAGCAAAACTAGCAAACACGAAATCAAGAACAATCTTACTGCAAATAAACAGATACAAAATAGCACCTTTCACTTTGAACAGGGCCTTGGGATTCACCCACAGCTTCTTCATAACTAGGAGGAGCACCAATGTTTTGTTCAGATAATTTTCGCTCAAGCTTCCTAGTAACAGTGCAAACATCATAGTTGAGTTTAACAAAGTTCAGTAGCCTTAAAGAAAGCAAGAAAACAAAAAACATTTTAAAATATTTCACCTTCCATCATGGGATTGATCATCAGCTCTGGCACCACTCCCACTGCATAAAATGCAGTATGGTTAACCATAAATTTTAGAACAATAATTTTTAGCTGGCGTATTTGCCAATCAAACAAAGGATATTAAACACATCAAATATCTCAGCGTGAAATCCATCCACATGAAATCCTAGTTCTATGTTAAATCCTAGTTCTATCTCAAGTTTCATATACACTGTTTATTGATGCATAATTAATTGCTTTTGGTTTATACAGGATATGAAAATCATCAAGAGACTGAGAAAATAATAAGACAAAAACTATAAAGCTAGAGAGAACAGTACTGTGCTGACGATTGACCATCATCATCATAACCATGATTTCTCTCTCTATCTGCACTCCTTCCCCGTGAACCATAGCCATCATCACTTTGACTTCTTCCCCGATAATCGTCATCTCTATACCCATCTCTGCTGTAGCGATCTTCATATTCTCTACCATAACGGTCTCCATCCCGACTGTATGAGTCTCCATATCTTCCATAACGATCGTCATCCTTATAATTGTAATCTCTATCTCTCCCATAACCATTTCGATCATCATCCCTGTTTCCATAGCGGTCATCCTCATATCTGTCACCATACCCTCCCGAACCAGGCCTGTACATCCCGCCTGTTGATGGAGTTCGGAACCTTTAAGATAGCACATGTTACATTACTGATGGTTATTTTCTCCCAAATGCAAAATTGCAATTCAACAATGCACAACGGTGATCTAAATAAGCGATAGTTGCATAATACTTGGATGAATAAGCATATCATTACCAGTGGGCAATAACAATCACTGACATATGAAACTATTTGACAAATCAAACAAGAAATAACTTACTTGTCTCTGTTAGCAGCAGCTTTCTGTCTAACTTCAATTATCCTTTCCTTGTCATTCACCAGGACTACAAGAGATTGTGATTTCCGTCTAACATTATTACCCTGATCCTTTCCACTGGAATCTATATACTGGAACTCTGACAATGTCTACAATACAAGAAAAGAAACATACCTAAAAAAATTAATTATATACTTGTAAAATAACCACATGAACTAGTCGTCCAAGGAGTTCAGGTGAAAAAATTACCGATATTTGGTAGCCATGTTCCCTTATTTCATCTATTACACGCTCTGATCCATGAGCAACAAGGTATTCCAGAACAGTCAAAGCCTGGGACACCAACCAAATTAGAACAACTCATGTCTTAGAAGCTTTTAGAATGCATTGTTGGGAAAGTATCACACTCCAATTATCTAAAATGCATCTAATGAACTAATGGCCATCAAAAAATTCAAAAGTGAATGTCTAGAATAACAAGGCATCCATATGCAAAGAATGAATCAGCTGCATCAGCTGTATCCTTGAGGAAATAACTTCTATGATGATTAAACCTTGTAGACGTGACGCCAGTTTTTGCCAGTATCATTAATCCGTTTCCAAAGTACTGACATGATCATCTGGTATTCATGACTGCAATACAACATTCGCAAATCAACATCTAGGCAACGAAACAGTTAATACAGAATTATCAGAAGAAAATTGAACAAGCTTACTAATTTCTGGTGGCCTGAGCAATATCTGCTAAAATTGCCCCATGAGGACCCCAAGGCTCATTACTGGTTGCATCAAGAACCTGAAAGAACACAGCGGAGAAATTAGTTCATAAGAGTTCTTAAACAGTGGTAAATTTTTTACAAAAGCCTAGGACCCAACTTCTAGTTTGACTAGCATTGGCAATCTGAGCCTGGCCCCAAAAGGCCCGACCGCCCACAGACAAAATGGCATTGATTCGGTATAACTAACCAAACTGACATCATTTTGATCTATACGTTAAAAAATCTAAAAACCAAACGACTCCATTGTGGTCAATTATACTAAAACGATGTCGATAAACTGCTGGCAATGGGCTGGGACAACTAACATTCATGCAACAATAAATGAAAAATAAACTGATTATCCGATATAATTTTTACTTGAATCAACCTTACCTTCTGTTCTATCCCAGGAACTTTGAGTACTTTCTTGTTAACCTCTCTCTTACTGCCACATAAACAAACCAATTAACCAATGTAGTTTCTGAATATCATGAATACAAGAAATCCATTGCCTAAAAGATAGAAACATTGAATAACTTTAGTTTGGTTCCAAACCAGTTAGCATTCCACATTAGTAGATAGCCTTACTGCCAGAGATACACCTCACATACTAAGGCTAATATCTAACCGAGATTCAAGCCAAGGGAAAAAGGAAATCATCAAAAGATAAGCAGCAGACTTACAGGTCCCTAACAGTTTGATCAAAGACCTTCTTCATTGTCGCAAGACTTCAGGGCAGGCTGCGTACAGTATCAACTGTTCTAAGTCAATTAAACCTTTTGACGTACTGCATAAAAGAAAAGATCGATGATGAATCACAAAACATATAAGAAAGGAAAAAGCGAATGGAGGCTGTGGGTGGGCAACCAAAAACAAAAACGAACACAAGTGATCAAAGTGGAAAGTCAATTCTTTTTCAACAATTCCTTGTCATCTGATGCATAATTTGATGAGCCCTTCAACAAAGAAGCAAGGATCTATAACAGCAAATCAAGCTATAGAGCATATATTACCTCTAATCAATAAGGTACAAAAGAGAAAAAATATATATACAGCACAGAAATTTGAAATTTACCAGCGATTAACATCATTGACAATACACAACCAATCCTCACTTCCAATCCAAAAAGGAAAAAAGAAATCTTTCAAGCTCCAACCTAACTCAAGAATGATGCCATTAACAAGAATCAATCTGAAATTAACCACAGTTAACACAATATCCGCAAACACCCAAAGAAAAATGGATCAAATCCAGAAACAGCAAGAAACGAGAATCGATTGGGTAAAAAATCAAGCTGAAACCATCACAAAACAGCACATTTAAAATATTGGAATCAGATCCAAAAACACAACAAAAATCCGGAAAAAGAAACTAACACAGATCCGGGAGCGAGAAAACAAGGTGGAAATGGAAAGGAAAAAGTCTTCAAGTGCAAGCCCAGATCTGAATCGGCTACAATCGGTTCGATTCCAGAGAGAGAAAATCTCCGAAAAGAGAAAATTAATGGCTTTAGCTTTGTGGATTCTCGGTCGCAATCGCAAACCAAACGAAATACAATTGCTTTTGCTTTGTTAATTATTCTTTTAATTAATTTTCTGACTGTTAATTCGGAGATAGAAAGGGAAAGAAAATGAAAGAAAGCGGTAAATTAAGACAGCCCAACTTAACCGCAGATATTTAAGGGGATTATTTAATTACTTTTAAGTTTTAACAAACAAAAAATAGTCATTAATTATGATCTATCATTTTTATAAATTATTTAGTGATTTTAATTTTTCCGCTCAAAGCCTCGTAATTGTAAAAATTTTATATCTTTTAATTTTTCAATTTATTCTTTTAACTTTTCGCTTTGATTTATTTTAATAATTTAATTAATTTATTAATTAATTCATTAATTTTTATATTTTTATTTTTATTTAATATTTAATCAATTTTATGATTATAACAGCTTAATACTGTTTAAACTTTTTAAATAGAGATAATAATGGACTGTCTCAATGACTTATATTAAGGTGTTTTTAATTGGTCAACCAGTGAGTATGCCCAGGCTCAGACTAATCCAAGATTTAATTTTTCTAAGCAAAACAATAGATGAGTTGGGCTTTCGGTAGATTTAAATCTAGACAACCTAAGTTTGAACTTAATTTAAAAAAGACACTACTTTATACTTTTAATTTTAAAAGTTTTGTGAGGTCCGCTCAAGAAATAACAAGGGTTAACCCATTATTATTCATACTTTTAAGTCTTAAATTTCTTATCTTATCGATTGAATTTTCAAATGATTTTTTTAAAACATTACTTTCTTTTTAAAGTAAATTTCCTAGTTCAAATTTAAGTCAAACAAATTAAAATACCCAATTTTACTGAAATTATAAGCAACCATTGACCCTTGTTTTAGACTTTATTGACCGTTGTCTAAATTAAATAATAATTTTGTCAGGAAATTTTGTTTTTTTCTTCTTAGTAAATATTTTGTAACTTAATCTATTTTTTCTTTTTTTTAAGTCAAATTTTGAATAAGCTTAAATACCGGACCTCTGTGAGGATGGTCAATTTCTAGATGATGGAGAATTACATAGAACGTGGAGACATAAAAGGGTGAAGTCAGAATTCTCCCATAAAATTCCTAACATTTGGCTTGAAATGTATGAATAAATTTCCTAATTAAATATTTGATTTATGATATTGAATTTTTTAACCAATTATTACAAGTTTGACCATTTCAACTATAAAATTTTTTAATTATTTAATTTTTAACTTTTCGGTTTGAATTACTTTAATAATTTTTGTTGATTAATTTGTTAATTATCAGTTAATTTTCTTAATCAATAAGTTCTTATAGACTAAAATAAATTGATTGATTTTTATTCAACAAAAATTTTAATTAAATTTTATTTTTTTGGATTTAATTTTTTAATTTTTTTCAATCTTCAACTAATAATATGATAATTCAATATAAGTTAAACTTTTCAAACCTTCAATATTTTATCTTATCAGTTTAACTTTTGATCCGATTTTTACTCCGAGCTTGACGACGGGAATGGTAATATGGTGCGTAACAAAGAGGGTATTCACGTTATTCTTCGAGATTATTTCGAACACCTTTACACGGCTGATGTGGTTGATTTTTCGGCTGTCACTGGCTTAGTTGAGTCGCGAGTTACAAGGGCCGATAACGACGCACTTCTTTCACCTTTTTCGGCGGCTGAATTTCGACGTGTTGTTTTCTCAATGCATCCGGATAAGGCCCCGGGTCCTGATGGTTTGAATCCAGCGTTTTTCCAGACCTTTTGGCACCTTATTGGATCCGAAATCGTTGCTGCTGGTAACATTTGGTTAGCCGAGGGGCGTTTTCCCCCCTCTATCACTGACACTATCATCGTTCTTGTGCCAAAGGTTGATCATCCCACATCCGTTAGAGATCTACGTCCTATTTCTCTCTGCAATGTCTTGTATAAAATCGTGGCT
>JANIJH010000005.1:12222327-12236796 GCA_024520975.1 Erythroxylum areolatum | reverse complement strand
GATTTATAGTAGTACGGAGGTGGTGGTGGTGACTTGTAGTAGTAAGGATGTGGTGATGGGGATGGTGGTGGTGGTGACTTGTAGTAGTAAGGAGGTGGTGGTGGTGACTTGTAGTAGTAAGGATGTGGTGAGGGTGAAGGAGGCGGTGGTGACTTGTAATAGTATGGAGGAGGAGGTGACGGAGATGGCGGTGGTGGTGACTTATATTCATACGGAGGAGGAGGAGATGGGGACGGTGGTGGAGGAGATTTATACTCATAAGGAGGTGGTGGAGGAGATTTGTACTCATAAGGAGGTGGAGGTGGAGATTTGTACTCATAAGGTGGTGGAGGTGGAGATGAATAAGGATAAGCATCACCAGACACCAAGCTTACACTACTGGCAACAAAGAGAACAGCCAAAGCCACGGCCATTTTGCGAGGCCAAAGACGACCCCTGGCGGGGCCGCCATGGGAATTTGTCATCGGTGACCGGAACCTTTCCCCTGAATCGCCAATCCCTGCAGACTTTGACAGGTTCTCTCTTCACTTCACCGGAGAGTGAGGTGTAGTCGTTTAGTGGAGAAGATGAGTTAAGCATGCATGAAATATGTGTATTTATAGCGAAGATAGTCGTTAAGAGGTAGCTGTCATTAGGGACCAATTCAATTAGAGTAAATGAGTGGAGCTTCCTAAGCTGGCTTTGTTTATTTATTTTTTAATCTTTTTGTTGAAGGTGATTGGTCTTTGAATAATATAACAATCGGTTTTCTTTAGCTGGCTAATTCATATCTTGGATTCCAAATTTCTGCTGAGAACTAATCTCCAACTACTCATTAAATATAAGAGCACACATGATACATTGTTATGAAGCAATCGAATATGATAATACCATTTCAAAGTCATTACTTCAGTACTTACACCCCTATACCCTATTTCAATTTCTTTATTCAAAAACTCCATTATTGTTTCCATCACTACAAATAAGAAGAAATAGGTTCCCAATGTATGCATAATGTTCCTTTAACATTTGTAAGAGTGTTTTCTATATATCTGAGCAAATGATCTTGAAGGAGACAAATATGTATATATATAAGATATTGAGGTAGACATTGAAAGAGACAAAGAAGTGAGGGGGTGAAGAATCCCATAAACTGAGCTCCACGAACTTCCAGGCAAATTGCAATGGTGGAATTATAAAAAAAGTAAAGAAACAAAGTCAAGGCATTGTATTGTACAAACACGTGAAAGACCAAAGATGCACATAACTGATGACTCGGTTAATCAGATTTAGAAGAAAACGAGTCGACTCATCAGAGACAACTTGCTAATATTCAACTAAGAACACATCTAGTTTCTTTAACTAAGAGAACACGTTTAGGGGCATCTATGCACCTTCCCCTCGTTCCGAGTGTCTGATGATCTAAGTCATTTCTTTAATCAGTTTTCTTACTTTGACTTGGATTAATGTATCTATGCATATACAGATATGGATTTGCATGTGGGTTTGTGACTTTGTTCATTATGAGTTGGCATGTGAATTACAATCAAGAGTCACTGCTTGCAGCTTTTGCAGTTTCTTTGAGCCACAAAAGAAAAAAGGAACGTACAAAAGAGAAAAGGATAAAAGAACAGAGAAAGAAGTCACAGAGAATGTGTCAAATTTCCATTTCGTGCAAGAAATAATAATGCAAGTTCGACCTTTCGAACATGAACAATGTCCCCACTTTCCTGCTTTCATTGGACCACCTGGATGTCTTCGTTGTTACATAATCATAGTCAAATTATGTACAGAGGAAGCTCGTCATGTGTCCGTTCTGTTTGTGTTTTCTAACCAAGGAAGCTTCCCCAGTTCGAAACTTGTCTTTGTTTTAACCTGAATACCGTATTCCCGTTTACAGCGCAAATTTGAACGATTTTGATAGGTGGGTCATAAATTTTTATACCAACCAGTTCGTATCCACATATACATCAGCTTCACAAAAGATCAAAGAGTAATGGCTTGCACATGGCTTTAAGAAGTATAACCTCCCCAGTTGCTACTCCCTCCAACCCAGAACTGTGTCTTTGCTTGGAAGTTAACATTAATATTACGCTTCATTAAAGAGTTAAATTTGGGTATTACAACGCTAAGATGTTGAAGAAAGCTCCCTTTAAATAACAGAAGTTAAGGTAATAACAGATTGTTGTTCATGCGAAATTTCGCATATGATTGCCGTGTATGACGAGTAATTACAAAGATTTGAGCATAATTATCGGTAGTATGCATACCTTACTTGAGAATTTTATGGCCACATTGGAACACTTCTATGTTCTTTATGTGTTCACATTTTGTGTATAAGAGGAGAGGTAATGAATTGTAAATGGGTTGGATGCAGAACAGATTAAAAAGTCCATTGAAGCCAGTAGTAGGATAGACTGAAATTTCGATGGTGATAGACATGTTTAAGCAGTCAATGCCGTGTGATGAGAAGCCTTTTAAAAGTCTTAAGCTGGGACAGGATGTGAAGAACATTAGAGAATGGGGAGTTGTTGGGTCCTGAGGAAATTCAGATGGGATCACATAATTTACTATTATCTAGCAATTTTCCAACCATTTGCTCTCTATTATCTACGTAGATGGCTGAAGATTCAAGACAGGCAAGGTAAAGGCAGAGTGGCTGGCTGGCTAGTGGAAGACAGCAAACTTTATACGAAGAAAAAACAAATGAATAGAAGGTGAAGGTGAAGCCACCATGTGAGTCCTTGTCAAGGCCTGCAATAATGAGAGAATCATGGAGTAACCAAGAGGCAAAATATGAGAAAAAGTAATCCAAATCATGATACAATTTATGAAATAAAAAAAATACGGGTTAACAAAAATTAGTGCACAAAACCCTCTGCTTTGTACGGATCGGAAGAGAATCATCAATTATACATGATTTTTACTTTCTACTTTATAAAGAGGCTATTTCTGTGACTCGAAGTTGTACTTTTCGATCGTAGCTTACCGATTGCTAACGAGATTATACAAATATGATTTTTGCTAATTTCTTTTTCTATCAACTACTTGTTATTTTCTAAGACTTCAAATTAGGCAATGATGGCAAGACTTCAAATTAGGCAATGATGGCTCCTAGCAGATTCTGTGGTCATCATCACCTAACCCTACAACTACGTCTGTGTCTGGACTTTAGTTTTTTCCTCTTACTGTAGCAAATTAAAATCTAGAGCAGTTTTAAGAGTTGTTGTATAGCGTACTGTTTATATTTGATTCCCCACTTACTATTGATCAACTCACTACTTTGTAATGTTTACACAGCTAATTGGCATCATCTGATTTTGACAGCAGTTTCAGTTGATCATCGTCTCAAACAGCCACTGCTGTGTTAACAAAAATCATATTGTTATTACTTAAAGTTTATGTTAGATCACATTTCACTTCTGTTCAATTCCCCTCCCATCTGTATCAAGTCTAAAGTTTTCGAGAAATTTCGACCGACGAAACTTGAATTGATTGATAGTAACTTCTAATCACTAATATCTCGCCTAGTGTTGATGACCAATGTGTATGTCAAGCAACAAACATATATGGACACGTATGTCAAATTATCAATAATTTCTTTTTAATCCTTTCTTCAATGAGATAACGTATAATATCCTATTGTCCTCAACGGTACAATACGTATAATATTCTATTGTCCTCATCGGTACAATTTTGCAAGTATTATTGGGTTAACAAGAGATTCACCAAAGTCAACTTACTAGTTTGCATTGAGCTTTAGATCATCTGATCCCGTTACTTTGTGTCTATCATATTCCGTGAGCATCTATCTATCCAATTTCTCTCTGTCATATTTCTTAGATAGATTGGTAGATATTTACGGAACATAGTGGGCACATGATAACAGCAAATTTACTCATCAATTTGGAATAGTCATGGTCATCAATGTTGAAGAGTCATCATCTAACCTTACAAGTTTTCGACTTTATATGGTTGGATACGTGTAGAAAATGATGCCCAAATTAAATGTGCAAGGTTGGCATGTGTACTTCCTCGATTTATCTTCCCTTGGGTTATAATTGGTATTATTGACTTGCAAAGACTTTTAACATACTGAATGATAAATGAACATATAATGATTAAGACTCTTTCAATTTGTCTGTGTTAGAAGTAGTATATATGAATAAAACGTTTTGAATGAAAAAAATATTTCAACCATTTGATAGTAATACCGAAAGATGATATTAAACTTATTGAATAAATAATTAATGTATGTATATGAAAATTAGAGGGCGAGCTTTGGAGCAACTATTAAGATTACTCCTTTCAGTCCTCTGTGATTGAAAAGTCAATCACAAAAGAAAATCTCTTTGTAAAATACAGAGGGAAGGCTAAAGAAAGACTGTGTATAATTAATGACCTGGAAAAGAATGTAACATAGTGGTGCTTATAGTGTAAAGGGCAGTTGATTCACACGGAATAATGGTAATAAGAATAAGAATGAATATAATAAAGAATGAGAATGGATATAATCATTATAATTATAATGCTTGATTATGAGGAAGGAATGATTACCGTTACCATTGATAGTGGTTAGTTTGTTAAAAATGTTGAGCAATAAAATTTGTTATATTTTAATTAATTAATTAATTATATTTTAATTAATCATTTAATTGTATTTTAAGTAATTTATTAACTAATCAATTAATTATATTATAATTATAATTATATTTAATTTAAAAATATATATATGTCACAGGCATAGCACTTAATGAAAGTCATTCTTCATAGATATGGGGGGTATAGAGTAATATTGAAAATGAGATATCAATAACATGTGCATTCAATCGTAATAAATAACCAACCACCTTTTTTCTTCACATATTCATAGATTCATTTCGAATCTCCCTAACCAAGCTCCCCCTAAGTTTCTTTTTCTCCACTTATGGATTACTTTTACCAAATAATGGTTTTGAAAATTAACCAAACATTCTACATTGTGATTTTTAATTAAAATAGTCTCATGAACTCCCAAAATAGTTTTAGGAACAACAAGAAAAATATTTTAAAAATTATATCATTAATAAAAAATAGTTAGTAAAATTTAAAAACAAAAATAAAAATAAAAATAAAAATGAAAAACATACCATTATTTGTATTAAATCTTTTTTTAAATCATAGTTCAGAGAAAATATCTAAACATTTTTTTAAATCATAAATTTTTTAAAAAAATTGGAAAATTAATCATTAAAATACCATCAATATCCATCATCAATAACATCAAGTTGCCGTTGATCCTCAACCGGCAGCTCCAGCAAGCATGGGCCCTAGTGGAGCGGTCCTTCGACGTCCTCTTTGGTTTCTTTCAGGACCAGAGATGGATAAATCTACCGTTCAATTTTGCATTTCACTTCAAATTTCAGAAAACACCAATTGTAACATTCAAGTGTCTTCCTTTCTTTTGTCTTCGTTTCTTCTTCCTTTTTCTTGTCGTCGAAGGCTATAGTTGATTCCACAACATGTTACCACTCTTGATTGGTCAGGTGTTCGGCTCTTTTGATACGAAAGACCAAACTGAGAATTTTTAACGTAAGACGAGTTTATCCGAATGCTATGTGTGTCTTGTGACTGGGGAGTGGGGACATGTGCTTTGAAAAGCATTAATCATTGAGATCAATATTCGAGCCGTCAAGTCCGGCCATCGTTTCGTGACACTCACGACAAAGGCTGTCAACAACACGTGTAATCGTGTATACTATTACTATAACTGCTAATCATGATGATCTGATAATCAACAGGGCAACTCATGTGCTTCCTATAAAAATGACAATAACGATACACCATAACTATAAAGTATTTTTTTATTTTATTTCTAATTAGCAAAGAGACCTAAATAAATAAATAAAAATTAATGAAATGTGGGATATTAAAATTAATTCCATATTTGATTTATTTTAATATTACAAATTTAATTTATTAAATAAATAAATACTGGTCAATGAAGAAGATGGAGGGACTCTTCTCCTTAGTAACTAAACCTTTGCTTTTTATGAGGTTTTGTATCACTTAAACTGTTCTAACTTTATTTTCGCTTTAAAACGTCATGTCATTTGAAACAGAAACACGATTGAAATAGTAAAGAAAATCTGATGCGCCTTTGATCTACTCCCTTTGGATTTATGAACTATGCATTAAATTTTATAGATAAAGCGTGCCATAAAGTAACAAAGGCAAAGAAAAGTAACGAAAAGATGTAAAGTAGATTTAATCGATCTGGCAGATGGCTTAGAATTCAGAAACGTGTTTCGACAGAGTCCTAATTCTTTAATTTCTTGTAGAATATTCAACATTCTACCAATGATGAAAATTTGAAAAAGGTTCCATTGGTATTAAATTATTATAATATTAAATAAAAATTAAATATAATTAAAAAATTTGAAAAATAATTAAAAGATATCATGCTTATTAATTATGGTTAAATAAAAAATAATTGATTTGTTTTAATTTATAAAAATTTATTAATTAATAAATTACTTATTTTTTAATAAAAAAAAATATTAAAACAAATCAAACTAAAAGTTAAAAATTGAATTGTTGTACAGTTAAATCATTATTTGTTATAAAGTAGAGCAAATAGATAGTTCCCTGGATAATGATAACATCAGGAAGGCAAAAACAAAACAAAAAGTAAAGATTTGTAGAGTAGAAAAGTCCGCCAAATGGAGCCCTTGTCTTATAAGTTGGCAACCGCATTGATTGACTAATGTTTGAAACGCTCCCAGGCGGCCTAGAGCAGGCTGAGCCGCCTCTGCGTACACCAAAACCTGTTCCGATTTATTATTAAACAGACAAAACTCGCTAGTCATGTGTTTCTTCTGCTGTTCTAGATGCATAGCATCCAGACAAAGAACCCTAGCTACACTAATTCTATATCGACTTGTTTAGTTACAATCTTCACCTAATCCCCACTTCCTATAAGGGTTAGGCTTCAATATGCATAGCATCAAGACAACGAACCCTAGCTACACTAATTCTATATCGACTTGTTTAGTTACAATCTTGACCTAATCCCCACATCCTATAAAGTTAGGCTTGCTAATCAATGATTAAATTGGAGAAGTTTGGAGGCAAAGGGTGCATGTGCATGTTCCTTTCCTGCAAGGCTCGCTTCCTTGTCTTGTCTCTACCAAGCTGTCTTCTTTGATCATAGAGGTCCAAGTGGCATTGTCGTAGTCATACGAGAACTTTGAAAACGGACAGTTTTTCCACTGTTTGAAACTTAGGATGCTGTGTATTATTTCTCTTCTGAGAAAGACATTAATTGAAAAAAGGGATGAGAGAGAGAGAGGGCCTTGCAACCCTTTTCAATGATTATGGACGACTCATTAATGGTAGTATGGTACTAGAACACAATTATACAGAACTGTCGGTTGCTGAACATGTAAAGATACTTGAAATGAATACTTAATTGATAAAAGAAAACCCAATTTATGTAATGATCTTCGTTATGAAACTAAAAATAAACCAATTGGATGGATTTATAAGCAGAAAATTATATAGATTTTTTATGGACTTGAAGTTTTAGTATAAGAATAATAAATTTTAAAGTGTCTAATTTTTTATATTTTTTCAATTCAGTATTTAAATTTTTAATTGAGTAATTAATATTTTTAGAATCTTTAAAAACTCATTCCAAAATTTTAGTCTATTTAATATTTTCTGATTTAGCAAACACATTTTTTTGGCCCATTATACGTAGACATTCACGTAAAAAAATTTACTGAGTGTTTTTAGTTTAATTAGTTAAAAATTAATTTTTATTATAAATGCCTAAAAACATTAAGTTAACTAAATCAACAAAATACTAAATAGAAGTAACATTTTGAACTGAATTGCTAAGGTTATAAAAACTTGATCACTTAATTAAAAATTTTAAAAATTTAGGTACTAAATTGAAATTTTTTTAAAAATTGAAAATTTTAAAATCATAGTTTAGATGCTTCACAAATCTCAAGGCTTAATTAAATTCAGGTAAGGAGAAGACTTTTTAATATAAAAATGATTTTCAAATCCAATAGTGCCTCTAATTTGGGTATTAAAGGTTTTCAGTGCCCTCTATGAATCATGAATCCCAAAGTTGATGTATTTGGACATTTTATGAGTGATAAGGATTCACTTGGGAATATTATACTTATATTGGGGATAAGGTAGAATCTCAACTGATCGTGTATAGGTCAGCCCCTCAAAACTAGTTTACAATTTTATCAATTGTTAGTTGCATTGATATGATAAAAATAGGTAAGACAGAAGATAAAATTGAATATCTTGTAAAGAGAAAAATATGTATGTCTTATTGTAATTTGTGAAGTAATAATGTACATGATTATTTAATTAGGGTTTTTGTTTTCATGTTATGCCAAGTTTATATTATTAATGTATAGAAACTTCTATTTTGTATAGAAGTTTGATGTCTATATGTATTAATTTGTATTAGTTGAAAAGTAAGCAAAACTGAATTAAAATATTTGTATCAGCAGTTGGTGTATGGTTGTATGTATTTGTAATGTATTCAACAATGTTTTAAAATTTGGATTAAAAGTTAAATCGATTAGACGAGAGGTTTAAATTTTAAAAGGTTTAACCGGTATTAGACCGTTTTAAAACTGGCTAAAAATTAAATAAAATTAAAGAATTTGAAATATGATTAAAAGAGATTGTCCTTGCTCATCGAAGAAGGTTTAATTAAAAATAATATTGTTAAATAAAAATTAATTAATTTATTTTAGTTTATAAGAGCTTATTAATTTATAAAAAATAATAATTAAATGATAAATTGATCGGTTTTAAATAACAAAAATTATTAAAATAAATTAAAAATTAAAAATTAAAAATTGAATTAAAAAATTAAACGATTCAAAATTTTCAATGTTAAATTGACCAATTCGATCGAGTTTTTTAATTATTAATATTTAATATAAAGGTAATAATCAAAAGTGAAAATTTCTTTTATAAAAGATACAAATATCAAAAATTTCTCCAGTTAAGCATTCAAAATCTCATTAAAGATGTTGATCATAGCTAGACCATGATGTTCCCTCTTCTTCTTGTTCTTTAACGTATAAAATCATGCCCAGTCTGCACTAGTAACAGTTGTTTGCCGGCTATTATGTAATTGTTTGACAACTGGTCACAGTAGGAAGTCATCTTTACGCATCTTTTGATCGTTATATCTTTAGTTTTTTGACCTTTCCAAGTTTTAAGCCAAAAAGATCTCCATCTCTGGTTGAAATGCGTGGCTTGTTCTACAGTTTCTATCTCACTTTTGCTCACATTATCAAGAAAAACAATGATACGGTAATTTATATATGTGATTAAAGGCTAGAGTTGTCGAACCAACTTCTACCCATTTTAGGAATCCGCCATTAAAGATCAATGATGATGGATTGTGTTTGCCAGAATAACAAACTGAAAGACCCATTTTAGGAATCCGCCATTAAAGATCAATGATGATAGATTGTGTTCGCAAGAATAACAAACTGAAAGAGACAAGGGATGATGGAGCGCATTGTGTTACGTGGAGACAAGTGATAGGAGTAGTTGATTGTAATGTTGTTGATAGGAATATAATAATTTATAGCACAAAAATGAACTTTAATTTCCATGCTCTCTAGCCTCATTAGCACCTATTAATTCACCATTTATCCCTAAAGTTTAAAATTTTTGAATTAAGTTAAATTTGTAACACATAACATCGGTCTTATTTACGTACCTCAGATTGAACGTGAGAGGGAAATAACAAAAAAAATACGAAAATATTTAATTTTAGCTACATAACTTCGAACGAACTTTCCGATGATGAAATAACTGTGAATTTACCGAGATTTTCACAAGAGTTGCTCATCGCAACACGTTAAAGCCTTTCTATAACTTTTTGTATATGTCTGTTGGATCAGAGTATCCGTACATTCACGATTTATTATAATAATTACAGGAGATTTTAATATTTTATATATGGTGTAGTGCTTTCTGACTGCCAGAAGCTTAAGACTCACTTTCAGCATCTGTCCTTCATTTGGACGTCTCGAACTGCTAATAGAGCCGCTCATTTTTTAACAAGGGTAGCTCTGTTACATGCAGATCGCTTTACTTGGTATTCGTTGCCAAGTTTTCTTTCTTCTTTTGTTCTTTCTGATGTTGCTTCGGTTTGCTGTAATTCGAAGGAGGTCTAGGCCTGGGTGTATGAGGTAAAGCCTATTGGCTTCGGGTTTAGTTAACCTCTTTTTTTAAGTTTTCGTTGTTGCTTTACGATGTTTTTAATGTCAAAAATATATATATATATATAGGTTCTATTTGGGCTTCTTCATCACGTATCTGATATGAGTTCAGTCTATACTAATTGAGATCTATTTTTTTCGTGAAATTCAGCTCATTAATTTAGATCATTTATTTAGTCACTTTATTATCTTTATTCGAATCAAAGTACGTAATTTAACCAATAAGTTGTTTAAAACCGATAAAATGTAATTAATTATTGTCCACCTTTATAAGAAAATATCAACAATATTATTAAGTGTTGACAATAAGGGATGAATTGATCCTAGTGGCTTCTATCATTTATTAATTATTTTACGTAAAACTTAAATTTTGGTGTTATATTAGTAGTCAAAATTGTAAAATGGGCTACAGGTGTCTAGTCTCTTAAGCAAGAATAATGGTTTCTTGTTAGTTAGACAATCCATTTCTTGTTACCGACTCCTTCAGAATTCAATGAGATGACCGATCACCGTTATAAACAAATCAACGCATGAATCATCAGCAGAGGATTTATCTAGACTTGGGAAACTCTTTTTATGTACGTGTGATGGATTGATACGGAGAGGGATACGAACGTTGTACAGGCGGGTTGTACTTATTAATTGAAGTTAAAATTAATTAATTAGTTTGAATTTTGATTCTGCAAATGTCACTTTCCAGTTTCCAAAGTGCACAACAGCCCTTTTTGAGTTGTATTTAATACCAACTTATTCAAACTGAATAATATATTTGAACTTAGGTCAGATATACATTTTGAACTTAAGTTACAGGTACTTAAATATACTTGTTAGATGGTTAGATGATTATAGACGAACTAACTTTAAATTATAGTATAGATTATAATAAAACATATATGACTCATCTTGTTGAAAATTTCATTAATGTTTTAAAAATCAAATTAACAATAAAGATGTCAATTTTAGCTCAACTTGGCTCGATTTTACCTTGAGTTTTTCGGGCTGAAATAGGCCGAGCATGGACCGAGCCAGCCTAATCTGATCTATTAAAAAAATTAAACCAACGAGACAGAAGGTTCAAATACTTTTAATTAATTATTAAAAAGTTGAAGCCTTTTTCAAAAGCGAGATTCGAATATGCTTAATTAAGACGCATTATTAGGCCTTCTTAAAATATAAATATATCACAAGGACCAGAAGGTCCAGATCTCTATCATCACTAGTTTAATACGTGCATGTCAGTCATTGGCTCATTATATAATCCAAGTCCTCGGCTACTTATTCTCATGTGAACTTTCAATAATATATTAATTAAACGCCTTAATGATTGACACTTGACAGCATTTAAATTTTAATGATATAATATGAATTTATTTTTAAAAATTCTTGTGATTAATTATTCTAAAGTATAAATTTTAATTCTCCTTAAAAATAAAGTTGCATATATTGGACCTCCTTAAATTCGCATTTAACGAGATTTATATCTAACCTTTAATTCGCATTTAACGGGATTTATACTGGGGCTTTGTTATTGTTGTTTTATCTAATTTAGGTGCTTTAAAATTGATAGAATTACTAATAAGAAGGTACCTGGGAAATTTAGTCTTCTACTTGACGAAAAGAAAGCCGAGAAGTCATTAATCTCCATGGCATGATGACATTTGGCTCTTGATGCAATGAAATCTACCGACTCATTCAGAAATTGCAGCCAGCGATCTCTCTCATTGACTCTTCATGTACAAATTAAGATAAGGTTATTTTTTAAACTAAATAAACAAGAGCTAAGTCTCCAATTATTCGATCACTAGGTATTGTCATTTGTGTCTATTTGCTATATAGTGGGGACACATTGACCACCTTTTTATGTGACTTATTTGAAAACAGCATTTTTATTAATTAAAATTAAGGTTATATATTACTAGACTTTTTCAAATCCTGCATTAGCTAGTTTTCTATCATGTGTTACTGTTATTATCGTTGTTGATGACACATTGAATCATAAGATTGACATGTTAGCATATGTATTATAGAAGAAATAAAGATAATTTGAAAATTTATATCTTTTTACAAATCGTTTACAATTTAAGATGAAATTTTAATAATAAGAATTATAAAATTTACTTTTCTCTTACATTTAAACATTGTCTTGTTTAATTTCTTAACCCCAAAATTCGCATATCAATAGGATTTATGTTGAACATTGTTGTTGTTATTTTTTTATTAAAAACCTAAATAGTTTTATTTTTTATTTATAGCTTTATATGTTACGCATTCTCATTTCAATTCTTTAACGATCGTACATTTAAGAAAGCTTTATGTCAATATTCAAACCCCTTTCACTATTTCTTGCAAAATTTGGCAATAAGTTGAAACATCAATGTCATCTGCCACGTTTTCTACGCAAAAAACGTCATGGACTAGTTAAAATACTAGGCTTAATGAACACGAGACTCCATTGGTCTAGACATTGGACTTTGGAGACCCACTTGCTTAGTTCCTTAAAAAACACTAGCAAATTGATAAATTCTGTTTTTCAATTGTGAAAGATTATACAATTTGGGAATTACTTTCCATTCTAAATCACCCTCCTGGAACATCAGAAGCATAAGAGCTTCGTCTCTGATTACTTAGGCTATAACTATATCAGGCAACACATTCGTGTTGTCCCAAAACTAAACTCCATTTACTATATTCGGATTTTGCATTTTCTTCTCTATCCCTTAGCCAAATTCAGCTCTGGCTAAATCAAATTGTACATGACAAATTGTTGATGAGATGCAAAAAAACAATCTTAAAAAGATGAAACCAATGTTCTGTGTAAGAGGGTTAGTTGCAGGCTGAAGTTTAAACGGCCACTTGGTCAGTGAAGACAAATCCTAGACTAAAAGATTAGAGAATGGAATGTAGGGTTCATTTCTGATGGAATGTAGGGTCCGTTTTTGAACATTCAGGACCCAAATGTTCTAGACTAGACACCAACCTAATTCACGCCTTTCAATGTGTCCATAGAGAACACACTTCATTTTTTGGATTCTAGCTACCTACCTAGAACTCTTAACCGTGAATTCTGCGAGCCTAAGGCCCCTAATCTCTACATATCATTTACTACAGGTTAATTATTTAAAAAAATTAAATTTTTATCTATTTTTAATTATAATTCAAACTTTAAAATGTAGAAATAAAATAATCAATTTTTTAATTTTTTAATTCTAGTCCAAACTTCAAAAAGTAATAAATAAAATGTTCAAACTTTCAATTTTTTTAAATTCTAACCCGATGTTAATGTTTGTATTAAATTTGTTGATGTGATTTGTTACATGTTTCAGAAATTTTAACTAATAATACACGTAAACTAAAATTAACACAATAAATGAATATTAATGAAATGAAATCATTTAATCACATAATTAAAATGACGTCATTGTTTAAAATAACCTAAATCAGATTATGCAGCTCCAACGACTTTACGTTTTGATTTTAGTTTTTCCCTTCATTTTTAGTTTGTTCTCTTGATGCCTTTATGTTTTGATTTTCATATTACGCAACTCTGCACCCTCACACTAAAGAAATCAAGAGAATGAACTAAAAACGAAGAGTTTACAAGTGCAGTACGTTGTAATACAATAGTAGATTGGGACGTTAAAAGGACAAACATAAAATAAAATATTAAAAGCATCGGGAGAACAATAGATAGCGTTAAGCTAAAATTGAAAAAAATTGAATGTTTGAATATTTTTATTGTCACTTTTTGAAGTTTGAGTTAGAATTAAAAAAATAAAAAATTTAAGTAATTTATTGCTAGTTTTAAAGTTCAGGGTATAATTGAAAATTGGTGAAAATTTGAATTTTTTAATTAGCCCTTTATAATATTCCAAAAAAACCATTAAAATTATGTTTATTTCAAAATTTATGTATTTAAACATTACTTGAAAATTATCATTTAATAATAGGAATGTCAAATGGGCCCGAGTCTGGGTCCAGCCCAATGCCTCAAACCCGATCGTGTCTCGAGCCAAATTCGGACAAAAAAAGGTCGGGCTAAGTATAGGGCCTCAATCTAGGCCGAGACAAAAGAGCATCAGGTTGTCTAATCTATTGTCATCCCTATTTGTTAGATATAGGCCATGGATATTTAAATTTTTATATGTATCTGGTTGGGTCGGCTGTGTTGGGCCCGGACCTAGTCAAAACGAGCCGTGGGCCGATCGGTCCATTCTTTAAAGATCAATCTCCTACC
>JANIJH010000005.1:12135898-12149486 GCA_024520975.1 Erythroxylum areolatum | reverse complement strand
GATTCCATGCAATGATTTTTATAAATCAAAAGATTTTATGTTTGGAGCCCTTCCTTTTGCTCCTGTTGGATTTCCTTTTGGTAGTTGTCAAAAATTCTCCAATAATAGGATCATTATCCTTATTGTCCACATAAGGAGGACAACTATTTTCCATCTGAACAAAACCATTAGAATTGTCATTAGGGTTCACTGATAGTTCATACACATTGGTCTCCTCACCCATACTGGTAGCTTTTGCATCAGCGGTCACCTCTAATGTTTTTTCCCTAGCAACATCTTCGACAATGACTTCTTTTCCACCATCAGCTGCAACCAATAATCCTTTCTCAGTACTTGCTATAAAATTTTCCTTATGTCGTTCATCTGTGCTCTTGCTTGGTATAGATTTCTCAATCAGTTCAACCTTTTTGTTAATGATTCCGTCACCTGTTAGCTTCTTATAATCCCCCTTTTGAAAAGTTTTACCCGTAGGGAATCATCTTTTACCTTGAGAAGCAAGTGAGGGCTTCCATTGGTAATGGACGAACACATTATCCTCATAAAGAGATCCATCAAGTCCCAATCTTATAATAGGGATAGTTTTTGGTAAACTATTGGAAAGATCCATGTTAATGCATATTCTAGCATATCCCAACCTTTTTGTTTATTGTATTATCATTCAAACATAGACGTTTACCTAGAAAACTAGTTATTATACTCAATCCATTTATTGTCCAATATTCAAGAGGAACATTATAGAGATTTACCCACATTGTGATCGGTCTCTTTTCCTTGCATTCAATCTAAAAACCTGGCTGCCAAAGCCACAAGAAAAGTGAAAAATTTGTCACATGCCACGACCCTTCTTCTACATCCTTTAATGCTTGAGCTTTGGAAGAAAAGATGAACACAATGTATTTGTCTTTAGCTATTAATGCCTGAATAAAACCTTTGTCCTAAAGAACCCTACGAGGGAGTTCTCCAAGACTTAACACCTTCCTGTAGGATTTCCATATCAGGGGAGACAATAACATGACCAGCTTCTATTTTGGGAGGGAAGAAATGTAGAGCGAGATCTGTGGAGCTCCCTACCACCTGCTTCCGTGTTCTCCTCACAAGTAAAGTAGTTGAAGAAGAAGAAGAAAAGGTTTGGTTAAGGTAGTAATGAACTGAGAGGATGATGCAGCTGAAGATTGTGGTGTAGTAGAGGATTGAAATGGTTGAGGTAAAGGAGGGAGAGAGTTAGGTGCTGCAGTAAAGGGTGAGGGTAAGAGTAGAGGAGGAAAATCCTCCCTAGGATTTTTTTATTTTATAGTGAATTATGAAATTTGCAAAGTCTGCATGGTAAAGCAGCCTTTGTCAGAGAGCTAAGGTGGAAAAAGGCATGAACTAAAAGAGGAAAAAGGAAAGGGTGGGAGGGGGAAAGGGAAGTCAAAAGACCTTACAACCCTTGCAACAAGACAAGGGAAATATCTAGATCTGAAGAAAATATTGGGGGGACGATGAAGAAGAGTTTCAGTGAATGAAGAGAAGGAAGAGTGAAGAATGGTGATAGGAGCAGAACAATAAGAAGCTTAGGGAGTAGTTAGGAATGAAGAAGAATTGCAGGAGTAAAGGATAGAGGTTAGAGAGATGACAAAGAATTTCTCTATAACCTATTTGCAAAGTTATAAGATATGAGCAGATGATTAAACATGATGAATGGTCTAACATTTTTATGGTGTCTATAAAAAGTTTAAGATTTTAAAGGTGCAACGTCATAAAATTGACTAAAAATCAAATAGTATTAAAATATGGTTGAAAGAGAATAATTTAAAGTTTAATTAAAAAATAGTTTAATAATAAAAATTAATTAATTAATTTTAATTGATAATAATTTATTAATTTATAAAAATTATCCTATTAATTGACAAATCAATGAGTTTTTAATAAACAATTTAAAATATTTGCAGTTAAAAAACTCGATTTGAGCTTTTTAATCAAGATATTAATATATTATATATCTAAAATTGGAAGTTGAAATTAAAAGAAGAAAAAGACTGCTGAACTAAATTGAAAATTAAGCATTTAATTTAAGCACTGAGATGAGATTCCAACAATCATTACCGACGTCACACGTGAGTGTCCGGTTCGGTTATCTTCCACCGGATTAGTTGCCTAACTACTTCTCTTCACTTCTGAAGGTTGAGGGAGAAAACTTAGTGCCCCTATCTGTATCTGTCACTCTCTCACATCATTTCGTCATAATTACTGCATTCATTAATCAATTTCATTGAGTCTATCTTCTCCTCAATCTCGATCAGCCTTCTTCCTCGTTTCTCTTTGCTTTTTCCCCCTTCCATTTTGGGTCTTGGCTATGATGACTCGTTCTCGGAGTCGCCACCAGTTGGGGGCACTGTTTTGCGCGTTGTTCCTCATCCGTCTCGCAATTGCCGACGACGCGTCGTACGATGACGACACTCCTAAGTTACCTGGCTGCGATCACGAGTACAACTTGGTAATCTTTTTGTTTTTGACCCTTTTGTCGTTCTTGGAATTGCACTCCTTCTTGTTGGGTGATTGGGAATTTGTGGTTTTTGGGTGCAATTGTGAAATGGGTTGCTGTCAAGTGGTTGACTTTATACGTGTTTCTTCGATGGGTTGTGTTATAGATGATGGATTTATGATTTTTCTTCTTTTTTTGTTTGTTGGTTGATGAATTTTTCAGGTTAAGGTTCAGACATGGGTAAATGGCGTTGAAGGCGACACTATCACCGGTGTGACTGCAAGATTCGGGGCTCTTTTACCCACTGTGGCTAAAGATGGTGTCATAATGTCTGCTGTTTTTACAAATCCACTAAACTGCTGTTCTAACTCCTCTACTAAGGTTTTTCCATTGTTCTATTAGTAACTTGGATGCTATCTATATTTGGTTTAGTCTGATTATTACTACTTATGACACGTGCATAAATAAAATATACCTCGTGTCTTGGGCCAGTTAAAATCTGCCTTTGCAATTTGTTTTCTAAATATTACCCTGTTTAGGAAACTTCGTCATTCTAAAATCTTAAATTTCCCTACCCGAATACTTGCCTCTGAAATTCCGTGAAGTACGTTGGGAATATGTAAAGTACTCTATCATCAGCCTATAACCGTGGGAATTACAGAGCAGATATGATTAGTAGTATATCTATCATCTTTTTTATAAATTTAACTACATTTCAAAAGTGCCTTACAATGTGATCTGAACCACAAAATTGGAATGTCTGGTCCTTGTTCTGTTATCTAGATATCTGGTTCTATGGCCGTGTCTGCACGTGGTGATTGCTCTTTCACCGAAAAGGCAGAAGTAGCACAGTCTGGAGGTGCATCAGCGCTTTTAGTGATAAATGATGAAGAAGGTTGGAAGTAGAGTGTCTTTATGTCCGCTATGAGTTGACTGACAATTTGACTGTAAACTTCTTTTGGAGATCATTCATTTTTTCTTTTTGTGTTTATTATGTAGTTCTTGCTGAGATGGGTTGCGAGAATAATAGTACTCCTCTAGATATTACAATACCTGTTGTGATGATCTCAAAGTCAGGAGGAGATTATCTGAATACATCAATGACGAATGGACAGAATGGTAAGAGTTGGAATTTCCAAGTTTCATCATATTCATTAATTTTTGCATTCTATTGTGTTCTTTAGAATTAACTCGCGTAATATACATGTATGTGGAAAAGGTTAGAAGAATGAACTGCAGGCTCTTGGCAGGTAAGAAAAATATTGAGGGAACATTTTTTGCATGACAAGTGTAGTATAATTATGTTTTCCTGTGACGGATTGCTTTTCAGTTATTGTACTAAAATACAATAATTGGTGTTTGTTCATCCCTCGCTTTAGAGATCATGAGTATGCTCTCCTTCCCTCATGTGCATCTACACATAGAAGCAATGCTTTGTAAATGCAGTGTGCTTAATTGTATCTCCATGTCCTCGTTGCAGTGAAAATATTGTTATATGCACCTGAACGTCCCATAATGGACTACTCGGTGATATTTTTATGGATGATGGCTGTTGGAACAGTAATCTGTGCTTCAATGTGGTCTGGGTTTGCAACTCCAAAGGAGACTGATGAGCGCTATAATGAATTATCAGAGAAGGTCAACATTCAAGTTGTATTTTTTTCTTATATTTTTCCCAAGTACTGAAGATTTGTTTTCCAATTTTCTTTTAAAATGTCTTAGCTTATATTAATGTGATCTGTTGTACATGTATGGGAGCATAACCTTCATTTTGTTGGAAGCATGTTCTAGTAGAGATATCTTAATTCTCTTAGAGCTAGAGCCATACTTAGAAAATTAATTATAGGATTGAAACTTACATATTGGCAAAAGCCTTTTCCTATTTCATAGAAATCCTCTTAAACTTTAGTTCCAGAATTTAGATGTCTAATATTTCAAACTTTTCAGTGTGTCCTCTTTATATTGTTGAGGCATAATCTTTGATAGAGCTCCAACAGAACTACGTTATATTGAAGAATGATCAATTTCATTCTCACCCTTTTCAACTTCCAATTTCAAAACTTAGTTGCTTAACTTCTACATTTTTTGCTTGTATCCCAATTCATCATTGCTTTGAAACATTGGTATAAAAATTTTGAAATTAAAAGTTGTGTAGTTATCTATGAAATCATTTACTAACTTAGTCTGATACTAAATGTTTCACAACACTAATAGGGAGAAGTGTAAACATTAAGCACCAAAATTGTGAAATTGGAAGTTGAGGAGGTGCATATAAACTTGATTAATACTTTGAGAGTTATAGATGAATCTGTTAATACATCTAAGGAAAGTGTCTTTAATCCTTGTTAACAGTTTACCATCACACAGCCTCTAGCTTGACGATGAAACAAAACAATGTGCTTATAAATAGACATAGTTCTGGACTGAATTCAAGGAAATACTTCAGAGATAATTTTTTTATTCCTCAACAATTGATGGCAATAGGAGCAAGAAGATCATCTACATAGCCCTTAGAGGAAAAGTTATTCAGATTTACTATGCCTCAATTTCATTGTTTTTTCTTGGATTTTAGTGATGTGTTCTTGTCTACTTTTTAAAGGAGTTTTTATATTGTTTCTGTTCTCATTGTGCAGGCAGGTTCAGCATTGAGAGATGATTCAGCGAAAGAAATTGTTGAGATTAATTCAATGACTGCTGTGATTTTTGTTATATCAGCTTCCACTTTTTTGGTGCTACTGTACTTTTTCATGTCAAGTTGGTTTGTCTGGATTTTGATTGTGCTCTTCTGCATTGGTGGTATTGAGGTATTTAATTCTCTTTACTTATTCATACTTATCAATATATGCTTCTGGGAAACTCATATGCACACATGATAGCTATTTTTGTGGACTGGGCAAAAATGAACAGTAAACTAATGCCAGGCGTAGCATGACATAATTCTTCAATCAAATCAAGTTTTCTAAAGTCGGTTGAATGTCTTTGGACTTCAATTAATCATGTGGAATCCAAAGTTCGCTACTTTGTCCAATTTCCTCAGTATGGTCCTCAATGCCATTATTTCCCCCATATTGTCAAAGATGAGCCTAATGTCCCATTTTACTTGGAATGGTCAACTGATTCGTCTGTCTTTCTATGAAAAATGCCTTACATATCTATCCATGTTATCTCTTGCAAGACTCCATCTATCTGACATCACTTTAATTTCATAATGGATGTTTTCATGTGTTAATTAGATTAACAATTAGTTACTCTTATGTACTTATATAACCACTTTTGCTAATTACAAGAGCTTTGATTTTTCCTCTGGCAAAAGATATGTCAAAGCACATTGTAGTGCATTTCAAAGCTGCTTTTCACAATCATTTTAATTGTTGGAAATCATTGTTGTACTTATCTATCCTTTGTAGATTTTCCCGATGCATAGTTGCCCTTTCCATTCATGGTATATCCAGAACTTTTTTCTTTGTTGTGAAATATGATGTTTTTCTCTTTTATGGATTTCACACACATCCGATGCATGACCAATAGATGCCATCATTCATGTCTGCACTCACCCTGATATGTGGAAATCTATGAAAGATATTGATTTGAATGCCCTTTCTTAGCATAAAATTTGCCATTCTAAGACAACTCTAAATCAGAGTTGAGCTTTTGAGTAAAGAGAAAATGGAAAAGATAGGAAACTAATGAATATACTGGCAAAGTTCAAGTCACTACTCATGTCTGCAGTGTGATTATCCCTCAACTTTCAGTGGTCATTGAATTTTCTTTTCTTGTTTTTCTCAGGGTATGCATAGTTGTATTGTAACTCTAATTACAAGGTACACTTGGATTTTCTCAGTTTTTGGATTATGATATTATCAATTTTCATCTTTTTCCATTGCATGACTTTATTTCTCTTCTATATTTCGCAGAAAATGGAGAAATTGCCAGGAGAAGAAAATTGATATGCCTCTTTTTGGAGAAAGTTCTGTTCTCTCCATCATTGTAACTTTGTGTTGTCTTGTATTTGCCATTTTCTGGGCTGTATATCGGCATGCATCATATTCATGGATTGGGCAAGATATTCTTGTAAGTTCTGTTTGTAATATCTGTGCGCTACATTTTGTCTACTTTATTATACTGCATAAAGGCATATCTATTTTCATGTATGCTGGCGTTCTCCTTTATTCACTTCAATGGAATGTGCTGAATTTGAAACCTTAAATGTTTAGTTGGTTTTGGGAAACTCTTCAAAGTGCATGATGCTTTTGTAGTTTTCATGCTTGGCATGTAGGCTTGTAAATAGGAAAAGTCCCCCATTGGGTTGTTTGGCTGTTATAGTGGTCAAAACATTACAGAAGTTGCTGTGTAGGGAAGTGCTTGGTGCCTAGACAGAGGGCATTTACAGCATGATAGAACTGTAGCAAGTTGGTGTGTGGAGTGTACAAGACAGGTCTTGGTGTGCTTGTAAGGCCTAATGATACAGAAAAGCAACATCATTAAAACTTCTGATAATGGCTAGCTGACATTCTATCATTGTTATGTTGATTTGCTTGTATCATCTTTATGAGCTAATTCTAGAGGTTACTATCTGATATTTCATTGGTTTTGATAAGGACATAATGGATTTGTTAGTGAGATTGTGATTTTCCCAATTTCATGTAACTAATACCCATGGAGGTTTCCATGTTTAAAAGTCCCCTGAGTTCCCTAGTAAACTTAGGCTCTATGCTGCAGCACTTACACATGCATACAGGCCCTACCTGTATGTACTATGTAGTGAACATACAACACCCTTATATGATATCCCCTTACACGAAAACTTTCGTTCGAGTCTCGATATCAACAATATGCACTTTCATACTTTAAGAATTTTCAACTGTTGGGAAGGTGATTATCTTCTGCTTGAAAGAGAAGATTGGATTATGATGGAGTCCTAGAATGTTAGTTTCTAGGAGTCGTGGATTCTGGGTGGAACAAGCACCAAATCCCTAATTATAGCAATTCATCTTTCAATTTCTTAACCAAAGGGCCTCAAGTGATAAGGGGAGGTTGACAGAAAAGCTTTTAGTTCTCTAACGCAAGTTATAGATTTGTGATTTATCTGGTTGATATGTGTTGTGGTGTCCTTAAATATAAGAACATTAGTTAGTTTGTTTATTTGTTCTTCTGACTTCATTCTTCCCCATAGTTTTTGACCCCTAGGAAAATTAAAAAGATTTAAGTTGAAAAAACATGAGCCTGTTTATCTTATTGCACCCTAGTGAAACACGGATGTTGTGCAAGATCTCTAAGATCCCTTCCCCAATCCTTTGTGTATAATGATGGCTATGGAGTGAAATATAGGCCTTACTTTCATTTTACATTTTTGAAATGGAATGCACTGGATTTGGTGCTATCTATATAGTCTGTATGGCAACCTGAACTAAGTTCGGCAGAATTTGGGTTACTGGCAATTTTGGTCCTAGCATATCCAGCAGTTCCCAAACATATTGTATCCATTTACTTGAGGTCTGGTGCAATATCATGCTTTTTGGGTTTGACTACCTGGACATAGCTATGCTACATTTTCAACAACTAAATGTTGGTCCTTTCCTTAAACAAGGCTTTGTTTTTGTCAGGGTATTTGCTTGATGATAACCGTCTTACAGGTGGCTCGGCTCCCTAATATTAAGGTACCTAAGCTATGATTAGCATATGAATTTATGATACATCTGATGCTTCTCAGTTCCTTATATTTTATTATGACTCAGGTTGCTGCCGTTCTTCTTTGCTGCGCTTTTGTCTATGACATCTTTTGGGTCTTTATATCACCATTGATATTCCATCAAAGTGTTATGATTGCTGTAAGTAGTGATCTTATATTTCACATTTTGTTCTACTGTGTGGTCAAAGACATTTTGTTACTTCACATTGTGCGCGAATGTATGAAACAACATTCAGATTATGTGTTCTTGACACTAACTTAATAGATTCAAGTAATGCCAGCTGTATGGGAACTTCTGCCATTGCGTACAACATGAGAATGAGAATCGATAATCAATGAAGCATTCTTTAAATTTTAGTTGGCTAAAAAATTCAAAAAATACCCTCCTGTATCAAGAACCTTTATTTATTGAAATACAGTGTATTTAGACGACTCAGATAAAAGTTTATTGTCTATGTCTTTGTCATGGTATTTTTTATTCTTCTAATGGTATATTATGCGTAGCGTTTTAGAATTCATCCTTCTTTCTTTTATTTTCTTATTCTTCAAAGGTTGCTAGAGGTGACAACAGTGGTGGCGAATCCATTCCCATGCTTTTGAGAATTCCTCGATTGGCAGACCCTTGGGGTGGTTATGACATGATTGGATTTGGGGACATTCTTTTCCCTGGTTTGCTCACATCATTTGCTTACAGGTATTATTTTCAGTAAATTTAGTCACTTTTTGCATAAATTGAAAGATTTAACCTTTCAAAGCTTGTGTCTTTTAGGAGAATTACTGTTCACTTTTTTTCTTGACAAAGTTGTATAAATTTTCTATCATGGCTATAAGCTCCTAGGAAACTTTGTGATTAAATTCTTGATCACATTGAGAATTGCTGTTCACTTTCTTTCATGACAAAGTTGTATAAATTTTCTTTCATGGCTACTAGCTCCTAGGAGACTTTGCGATTAGATTCTTGATCACACTTAACATGAAGAAACTGTTATGGATGTCGTGTTGTTAATGTTCCAAACTTGGTCTCTCTTTCTCTCTCTCTGATGGTATAAGCTAGCATGCTATTATCATTATCAAATGTCACATCTTATGTATAGTTATAGCTTACGTTTCTCTGTTTCTTATCTCAGATTTGATAGAGAAACCAGGAAGGGCTTGGCCAATGGATATTTTCTTTGGTTGATAATTGGCTATGGATTTGGTAAGCATATTTATTTTCAAACATTGAAATGTTCAAAGATACACCTGTGCTATGTCATCTGTTGCATTTTGAGATGGAAAAGTTTTATTTGAAATCATAATCGGATGTCAGCACATAGCACATTATGGCTAAGGGGGAAAACTCTTGACCTTTGTGTAGGTACTGCTTTGTAGCTTCTGGTTCCCTCAATCTTTATATGCCAATGAGAGTTTTTGTATACTTTTTGGGTCAGATATTTATGCAGGTTTATTGAGTCTAGACTCTAGAATTTGGTCTTAGTGCAGCCTTTACTTGCTCTCATGTTCTATGTGCTTGGCTTGATTTTGAACTGATGTTTAGGGGACAAGATTGATTGCCATATTTAGGAGTTGAGTTATCCCTAGTAAATTTATTGCCTTATTGTTACTTTCTTTCTCCGATGCTTCTGTTCCTTCAAATGTCCACGCAGATATTTTCATATGTTTGACTCTGCACTTTTCTCAAACCATATGATTCTCTGAGTTAGTGCTTTACTGTAGATGCTTGAAACATGCTTTGTTTCTTTTGACTTACCTCTACGGTCAACTTACAGCTAGATGTCCTTGCATAGAAACCTTTCTACTTGGTCCTCAAATACCACTCCGTGGAAACCTTCTAGCTAATTGACAAGCCCAATTTCCTGTATGTGAAGTACAGGAAATTGAGACGATCGATGCAATGGACCTGCTGTAGTGTAACAGATACAGCATGGAAACTGTGGTTGCTGAGAAACGTTTAAACACAATTTGTGCATTGTTATCTTAGTTCCTTCTTGTTTTTTCTCATTGGCTAAGCTTCTTAGTTGTAGGGGCTAATGGCATACATGGAATTCCTTTTCTAGATTTCGCACAGGATGGCTACCAAGAGATAGAGAGAGAGAATTTTATGATTGCACTGTAGATGTTTAGTGATTGGCCCCAGTTTCTACTTTAGTAATGTTTTTACTGCTTTATAAGTTGGAAATCTTATGGTTTAACAAAAATTATGATATGTGGCATTATTTCATACGCTGCTTCATCTTTGGTGCTAATTAACATACATTATGAAATATCAATCCTCTTCCAATCAGGCTTTTGGCAACTCATATGTGTTGGAAGGGTCATTCTTTCTGAGGCTGCTAACAGAAGTTTTTCCTCTTTTCAGGCCTTTTCTTCACTTACTTAGGCTTGTATCTAATGAATGGGCATGGTCAACCTGCTCTCCTCTATCTTGTTCCTTGTACACTAGGTAATGAGCAAAAAACTCGTAATGATCAACTCTTAATGGGATTCATCTCTCCTGATATGCTAATAGAGTTATTTTTCCTGTGTCGATGGTATCAGGATTGTGTGTCATTTTGGGTTTGATTAGAGGAGAGCTGAAAGACCTCTGGAGTTATGACATGGAATCATCTTCTTCACCAAAGGCTTCTCTTGCAAATGCCTGAAGAGGTATACCAGTCATCTGTTCGAACTTTAGGTGCAAAGAGTATCACACATCTGCAAATCATTTGTGGCGCCATTAAGTGGACGGTCACCTGTAGTTTCTGTTAAATAACAATCTTTTTTTCCTCCTAATTTTGCTGCAAATAGTACATAAGTGGTGATAGAAAACCAGAAAGCAATTTATGTTGATATCGTTTCCAATCTGTCAACGCATTTAATGTGTCCATAACCATCATTCTTGTTAATTGTAAATCTCTGATCTGCACTAATCTTCATCGTTTGATGCAATTAGGACATGAATTTCATACACAACTCTAAGCTGTGTATCTTAAAACTATGATTTGTTGTTATTGTAGAGTTTTTGCAAATGACACATTAAACACTGTAGAAATAAGCCAAGGCTAATTGATAAGCCTTACTTGATTTGTTTTCTGGCTTCCCAATTCCTCACACATGATTTGGACTATTCTTTTTCTCAAAAGAGTTTCCAAGTTTAGAAAGGAAACAAATATCCTTAATGACTTATTTAAATCTTTAATTCCTCTGTTAATTGTAAGTACCAATAATATATCGTGATGGAAAATATTTGGAAATTTTAACTTCTAACGTCTTCTTAACGATCTCGTGACATGGGCTTGATAATGAGTCAGATTGAGCTCAAGCCTTAGGGTGATCGGCCTAGGCAATTTAAAACTTGGCCTGACCTAATTTTAGAACTTCTTTTTAGAACTTTTAAGCTTTGGATCGGACTAAGCTTAAAAATTTCAAAAAAATTTATGGTCAGGTTTAAGATTAAATGCTAACTCGTTCGGCTTGCCACTTGTATTATTCCATTAACACTTGTATTATTCCATTAAATTGGAGGTTAGATTGAGTAAGAATTAAAATAAAAGGCTTGGTTAAATAATTTGAATAAAGTAGTGGACATTTGACTAATTTTATATCTGTTTAAGATATAAAAGATGATTAAAGAAATATTTTGCATAACCCTGATGTTTTTAATTTAGTTAAGTCCGATATAGTAAGAGAGACAAAAATCATGATCAATAAGATGGAAATCATACTTCTGTTAATTTTCTATGCGTCGCAATTTTGAACAGTGTGAATGCACACATCGTGTGCGAAAGAGCATATATAGATGCGCCAAGTACAAGTTTTCTGCTTTTTCTCAGATAGCTTGTAGCTGTAACGCAGCCGCAGACATGTAACTAGAAGCAGAAGACACTTCTGAGTGCTCCTGTAGTTGTATGATCATCATCCCATCCTCTTTTTTGTTGATTCAGGCAAACTTTTCCAAACAAATGGGTAGGGACAACTGTGTTCCGTGTTTTTTTCATTTCGTGCTTGTTTCTTATTGTTTCTGGGATTAGATTTATTTACGCTTGTTTCATGGAGGATTCCAATCTCTGGACTTGAGTTTTATTTTCTTTTACAAGTGATTGAGCCGTCAGACTTTCTGAAATTAGAGTTAGCAGCTAGCTATTAGAAGGGAGCAAACGAAACAAAATAGATTATAAAGCCAAAACCAACGTAGAAGACTAGTCACCCTTCACCTGTTACACACGTAGTCCTGATCTGTTTTGTTACAACCATTTTTGTAGATGACGTCTCTGTAATATTTGCATCCTCAACACACTTGTTAAAACTGCAAAGGACCATCCAGAATTTGGCCTCCTTATATGCTTACCTTGCTTGGTAGGAACCTGATGGAACTGAGTTATTCTGTTTGTATATTTATAGATTGGAATGCAGATTCTCATTAACTGACAAGTCTGAGCTAATCATTTCGACAAGTTTAGTGACCAACTGTACTCTTTACAAGTGATTTCGAGGAAGATACGGTTTCAACTGCTCCAAGAAAAGCAACAAAAGCTACGGGGGTTGTGTTCAGAATTGGAATAAGCCTTGATATCTTTGACCAGGAGATCCTAGTGTAGTAGACACAAGGCATGATAACACAACTACTGACACTCACAAGAGACCCTGTCAGGCTAAGGACGTGCTCGAAATACGGTACAGAAAGTGCAAGAGCAAGTATCAGTAGCAGCAGAATGGAACCAACAGTACTGCGAATCATCATCTTAGTCCTGCTGCTTATTGAACTTGGAAGGCTATGCTCCAAATGGATTGCGAATGGCGCGAATTCGAGGGCATACTTGGTCATTGGTGCACAGTTGCCCATGATGCAATCTTTGTGACCATAAGATGGCGAGGCTGGCTATGTTAGGAATTAATTCAAATTTTAAAGTTGTTTAAATTCTTTTAAAATAGGTCTTAGATTATTTTAGAATGAGTCTTAAATTTTATCTAATGTTATCTTATAAATTAGATTTGGTGGCTGATAATTTTATTTTAGTTGTTTGAATTTTGCCTATATAAGGCAACTAAATTTAATAATTAAAGTATGAGAGTGTTAATTATTGTTTAAACTTTATCTTATCCCATCCTCATCTCTTTTATCTTCTCTTCTTTTTTTTTCAAAATTTCAACATGGTATTAGAGCCTTAGATCCTTGAGGGACCTATGAGGGATTAATGTTTTGTAAGTTCAAGAGAAAAATAGAGCAATGAGAAATCAAGAAAATGAAAAGACGGTGGAAGGAGCCTATCTAGCAAAGGTTGAAGTGGCTGCAAAAGAATCTTTTTTGAATTAGTTGAGAGAAAGTGCTCAACAATGATAAGATGATGAGAATGTGCATCATAGATGATGAGAAAGTGCATCATACAATGAAGAAATTCTTTTTTTAGAATTATTGGTGAGAAGTGCACCAAGATGTTTTTGGAGAGACGTGCTCC
>JANIJH010000005.1:12117379-12129028 GCA_024520975.1 Erythroxylum areolatum | reverse complement strand
GACGAAATGGTTTTTAGTCGCAAAAAGTTTAACGCACACCCAATTTTCGCGATGGTTACGTTTTTTCGGTCGGTATTTCCAACGGTTTATATACCGTCAGTATTTTTCCGTCGCTATTAAACATTTTCCTTGTAGTGAACCTTTGCATCTCCATAGTTTGGAGAGTTTGGTATACATACATGAATATATCAGGCAGAGGTTGCAATCACAACTCATTTCTCGTCTATTTAAAATTAAGTCTATAACAATAACAACAACAACAATAATATTTAGTATGAATTTCACTAATACGTCAAATCTGGAAAATTCTAATAACGCACAATCTTATTTTTAATTAATAAAAAAGTATTTCTTGTATAAAAAATAAATTATTTTGAAGCTAATTGAAGTAGTTAAAGATGAAATCCAAAAAGAATCATTTGGATTTTTGCAGACACGTATCCTTTCTTTTTATTATATATAAATTGTAACAACTGTGATTTCATAGAATTTTGAAATTCGTATATAATTTGAACCTTATCCTTATGTCTTATATCAGAATCATAACATTCGTCATTTACTTGTGTTGTGTATCCCACTACTTGGGGAAAAGTGAATGATCCCTTTGCTCTCGATGGGAATATGGAATCATTGTGCCCGTCAATAAGCCGTCACACAGAGAAGAATAATAATATATTCAATATATGCGTAACCCTTTTTTGCTCCATTTATTACAAACTCTTTAGAATCTGTACTCTGTGTCTTGTTCATTATTCCAAATATCGTATCGGAATTATATCAGATTTAGTTTTAAGACAGTATTGTATTAATATTAATTAATATTTCGTATCAAAATTTTTTAAATTTATAAAATAGTTCTTAAATTTTAAAAAAAATTTAAATAATTCATTGTCATATTGTGCAATTATACAATATACTTTTAACCATATCTTCAAAATTTATAATAATAAATAATAATCAGAATTAATATAAAATAACAATAATTTTTAAATATTTCACATATAAATAATAACTACAATTTATATTAAAAACAATCATCATCATACAAATATAATTAAGAACAATACAAAGTATTGAAAATATTACAATTTCAACTTTCATTATATAATAAATAATAATTACATCAAAACATCTAATAAAAAGAACAATAAATATAATTGACTATCAAATTATTATAATTTACGACAAGAGTTGTGATAGAGAAATGAATTGAAATATGAAACAAAAATATATATTATTTAATTTACTATCAATTAAATATATTATATTTAATTAATTAAAATTAATTATTACTAAAATTATAAATATCTTAATTTAATTTATAAATTAATTTAATAAATATATATAAATTTCAAATAAATTTTGATTTAATAATTAAAAATATATTAAATAAATATTAGTTTATAAAAAATATTTTTAAATTATTTAATTTAAAAATAAAATATTTTATTAATACTGTTTTAATAAATATTATATAAAAGATTTAAATAAGTTATTTTTAAGTTTTATTTAATATATAATTACTATTATTAATAAAAATATTTATTTTATTTTAAAATTAAAAACTAAAAATCACAATAAAAATTGAACTAAAAAACTAATTAAGAAAATATGGGGAAAAAAAAAGAAAGAGGGGGTGGCAGGAGGGAGAGAAATTTTTTAAAAAAAATATTTAAAATTTTGTTAATAAGTTCCTATATTTTTCAAAATTTTCAGTACCATCTCTAAGCAGTACGGTAAGACTACCAATACCGGCTGATACGGAACGAAATTCAAAACTATGGTCGTGTTATTTGCTTCGTTTCTTCTTGTGGCTAGAAAAGAAACACGTGGATGTAACTATTGAGAATATAAATTAATTAATTATTTTTATTGGTGTATCAAAAATTGTACTAGAAGTTTAATCAATTTTAAAAATCAAATCGGAAGTTAAATCACATCAAGTGTAAGGTTTAAAAAGCCCTATCGGTATTAAATCGTCATAAAATCAACTAAAAATTAAATAAAGTTAAAAATTTTAAAATATAATTAAAAGATGATTGTCCTTATTCATAAAAATTTTAAATTTTAATTAAAAAGAAATTATTAATAAAATTTAATTTAATTATTTAATTTATAAAAACTTATTAATTTATAAAAATTGATTAAACCAAAAAGTTAAAGATCAAATAGAAAAATTAATCAACTCAGTTTTTACAATTAAGCTATTAAATTTTTCAATCAATAGTTTTTATTAATAAATTTACAAATACATTTTAAATTTGAGAGTTGCAATATTTAATATATGATTTAATAAATCAATAAATAACTTTTAAAAGATGTCTTATTTCTGCAAATAAAATTGAGAATATGATAAAGAGTGCACCTCTAAAATCCTTAGGAAAAACAAATTGGTAGTCAGAGAGGCTGACGAAAAGTTAAAAGACCACTATAGGGAGCAAGAAATTCATCCCCGGAGCCCAAAAACTTTGCTCTTCTCGTCCATTGAATTTGGGATTGCCGAACAATACCTCTGACCAATTGAGCCAAATCTTACACCAAGGTTGATTAATATATTTCCAAAAAAAAAAGAAAAAAATGATGGCTATAGACATTAGTCGACTTCTATGCAATTTCATCCAGCTTTTAAAGGCCACACAAGTCAACGATTAAAAAGGACAAGTGTGGAGCTAGGTTCGTGCAAATACCATTACAGCAGTATAAGTAAACACAGACGGCCAAAGCAGCACAAAGGAAAACCACAGGAAGTAACATAACGACTATTCTATTACGTAATAACATGTCTTCTGAATTTCGATTGTGTGGTTCATTCGATAATGTACAAGAATCTTGTCTCGTGTTCGCTCTCTTTATATCATATCTACAACCTCGAAATTGGAGACATCACTCAGTTTTAAGCTTAAACAGAAGATTTTGTAATCCCAGCCAGCACACTAGAAGTCTTGTTCAGGTCAACAACTGCGGACAGAAACTACTGGCCATAACATTGCACATGAGAATTATAACTATTGAAAATATTATGTACATCCAAGCCGCTGTACTGGCTGGTTCAGAACTTACTGTGGAACGAAGACATAATAACTAAACTGAAAATTCAGTAGAATGTATCTATTCCACTAATCACACTATCTATTGTTCCTTTCAACAATTAATCTGGTATTCATTTTTGACTCTTTCTATAGGTGTCCATCTCAGAATTCAACATGAAAATTGCACAGCAGCGTATTTATTAGCAACAACATCATAAAAGCGCATGCTATATTCAAACTGTGACCAGAAGAAATGTAGTGATAACCTATTAAATGCACTGTTCCAGTCTTTTCATCCTTCACTTTGATGCTTGAAGAGCCTGAAAATTACAAATAGAAAGGTTAGCATAGAGAAACAAGATATATAAGCTACATAAAAGCTATGTGAACCAATTCAAAGGATTGCCTTGCTGCACCCAATAGACTCTTTAACCACCCAGCCACGGTTTTGCATTGAAACTTCAAGTTTAAATGCACTCCACCAGACTTTTTGGTTTAAAGTTTGAACAATGGCTTTAGAAACTTAAAAGGAAAAGTAGAAGTTTGAGAATAAATACAACTCTACCATTTTCAGTGATGGAGCTTTTAAAACACAACAAACAATCCCGGCTTACAGTTTCCCCATTTACCATCAATACCTAGAGTTTATTCTCCACTTTAAGATGGCTTTTGCTAAGGAAAAAAAAAAGCTTTGATTAAGTTCCTATGCATAAAAAGGCTACCAAAGAAATTATGCATTAAAAGTCCTCCAACCAACGCTAAACCAAGAACTTTTCTAAGTATATCATTCTTTTCCTATGCTTTCCACTTGAACTCACCAACTCTAGTGGAGATAGTCGTCAAAATGTTTTAGACAAATCATATACTAAGTCGCAAATAAGTCACCAACTGTCTTCACCTTGTACTTGAAAAAGGTACACTCTAAATATCTCCCCCTTTCAGAGATATCCTTTTCCAGTCCTTCTCCAACAAGTATTTCCTTGAGAGCCGCTACCCACACTAGTGAAGATAGTTACATCTCCTAATAGATTTCAACTAATTCCTAACCATTTTATGAGCTACAGTCCAATTCAAGGTAGGTATAAATCAGTATCCACAAGTATTACTGTGAAGTATAGAACCATTGATTTCTTTTTGAATAGGAGAGGCTATAGTGAACAAGCTGGGAAAACCCAGCTGGCTTTTAATACTAGAAGTGGAAGTCCACTCTCTCCAATACAAGCTATACCTGACCACTTAATTCCTTCCTCACTATCCTAACTTTCCAATGTTATGGGCCCCAAATGCCACTTGCGCTTATGTTAATATTAAGAATGTCTAAACTGCTTAAACAAGATGGAAAAGAACACCGAATATGTTTTGAAACTATAAGAAGCTTCACTGCAAAAAAATGTCTTAGAGCAAGAGAGACAATTTGAAGTAAGGATAAAAATTAACTTCAGACTCACAGTCATACTCAGTCCATCCAATTGCCTGCTGTTCAAGATCATACAAGACGAGCTTATTTGAAAGAACCAAGTCTGTACAGGAAACAAGAATTAGAACATGTAAGGAGACCGCTAATGGAGGAATCATCAATATATGAGGTAAATACAAATCAATAGTTCTCTTCTTGCAATAAAAGATTTCTTGTTTTCTTCAGAACCTCACTTGAGGGATATTGGATAATATTTGAGTAATCTAAACAAGGCTATAGATAACTGCAGTAGACTAGGGCTTAAACATTGATGTTGAAAAATGTTGTAAGGAGCATACAAGTAAAGTTACAGTGTAAGAATCAGTCTGTTGTTTCATGGATCACGACTATCAACAACTTGTATGGGAAAGACTAAGCGGTAGAAGGAAGATATGTGAGAGGAATATGAAAGTCCAAAACCAAATACAAATACAGAGGAAAGATTTAATGTTTCATACCCTACATGCACCTCATATCAGAGGTAGAAATGTGAATATTTTCTATTACCTCCCAAAAGGGTCACGTTTCTTCTATCCCTTGACTGCATACCACTGTTTTGCCAACCAATGCACCATAAACCCTCCTGTAAAAGTCCAGTGAATGAGCCCATTCGTGTGAAATAAGTACAAAAAACTGTGAAAAGGGACTTACATGACTAGAAATATAAGACATCTACAATATACTGAAGGCAAATAGACTAGGTGACTTATACGACAATAAAAATAAGACATCCATATGACTAAATGCTAATACATAAGACGCCACATGTTATAAGATACAACCATAAGACATGAAATCTGAAGCTATTTCAAGAGAGAAGAAAAGAGAACTCCAAAAGCAAAGACCTTCATGAGCTTTTGCAGAGTGTACTTACATCGGGGAACAGATAATCATGGGGATAAACCTTCAAGAATATTGAATTTGCAAAGTGGAAAGTCACATTTGGAAACCCATCGTCTACACTGTAATTAATACAAACATACATATTAAGTATAACTTTTCGTGCCTTAGCAAGTTGTTGTGTTGGAACAGTAATTTGTGTGATAGCTAAAGATAAAATCATTTTATTGATTATGCATCCGGTATCCGGACATATATAGGCTCAAGAACAACCAGTCCATAATGACAAATCATAATCCTGACTCAAACTGCCATTTATGAGTTAAGTCTTAGCATGGATAAGTAGATAAAGAATCTCAAATAGTTACCACCTTACCCTGAAGACAAATGTCTTTTCTTTTCTCAGTTCATACCCGAATAGTACCAGGAATCTCCTATGTTATATTCTCATCAGTTGCATTAAAATTTAAGCAAATGTGGATTACCCACAAAAGTTACCTAAATTGGAGGCAACCAATAACATAGTCACCAAGATAAAGTCTAAATGCGAAGGAATTTAACACATGAAACATCTTCAAACATGCACTCAAGATTAGCGCTTGACACAAGTTACATAATTATAGTATATGACTTTGGTATTTCATGATAGTCAAATATTGACACTTAGTGAATCTATCATAAACATAATATTCAAAAGGAGATAATAATTATCCCTATGAAATGATGTCTTAAAAGCTAAACACAAAACAATTTTCAAGTTTCATTTAAAAATTAAAGATTGGTAACACAAAATAAGAGTTCCAAACCCATATAATGCACTGTATGTCATACCTTCCAGAATACTGAAAACATGTATACTCATCATGAACAGTTTGAATTTTTAGATCAGGTTGCTGTGAGACAATCTAAGAGAGATACGAAATACATAAGTTAGGAACTCATAAGTAGAATCTGAAATAAAGAGAATGGATTTACCATACCTTGCTTACTAATGGTACATAAACTGATTCCGGAAGATAGGCCAAGGTTGTACCACTGTCCATTATTGCCCCCCTTACATCCCCTGTCTCAGATATATCTGGTGGAATACTTATCAAATCATGACCAACTTGTACTGCTGTCATATTGACGTTGTAATGGGGCCTAAAATTTTACAATTGATACATAGCTTCAAATATTAACTTTGCTACATAAATATAGCATAACTGGGATTCATCAGAAGACACTAAGCTATTAAATTAAACCATAGGCAATACCCAACGCAAAAAGAATAACATCATCAAAGAATTGAAGGTAAAAAAAAATGCATAAAACCCATAGCAAACGTTTAGTATAGAAATCCAAATCAGTCACAGGTAAAAGAAAAAAGAAACAAAACATGATACACTGGAAACCCATGTATGAAGTTTTGTAGGCTATAAAATCATCCCCAAACTCGTTAGTTCATGTCAGATTAGGAAATATCATTTTAGAATATTCTAGACTTATTCTAGGGAAGTATTCTTTTTAGAATACGCTGGGTTTGTTCTACACTGTAAATATAGGGATTTAAGGCTTTAATCAAGGAGTTTAGGAAGATTTATAACTGTAGTTTCCTAATTATAATTTCCTATTTTATATGCCTTATGTACCGCTATATATGCAAAGTGGAATACCTGTACACATTGCAGCAACATAACAAATTTGCTTTTTCATTTCAATTTTCAGTTAAACACACTACTTTCTGTCAAAATTCATCACTAAGGCACAAAATTAAGGAAAATAACGATTGTCCTGAAATCAAACCAAATAAAGGTTAATTCAAATAGCACTAGAATTTGCCATTAAATCAAGAAGCATTTGCGCAATGGACAACAAGGTCATTGCTTTGTGTGGAAAAGAGGGAGTCAAGAGAGATGTAGTTAAAATAACCAACTTAAATGTGAAGAGAAGTTATCCTCAATTACCAGATTGATCCAAAGGACCACAAAGATCAAGCTTAACTTCACAATCCTAAAGTGTAAAGAAACACAAAACTAATAATGGAGTTATTATATTTCCCGAATTTGATACTAACCAGCAATTAATATAATATCAGAAGCCAGTTGGTTTCTCTTTGCAATTAAAAAAGAAGTACGGACTCATCTCAAATTCACTCAGACAGACAAAACAGAATATGCAGTAGCAAGAAAGCAAAAAGCAATTGGAAACCAAATACCTACATTTCAACGTGATATCTTATGTTAGAAATTTTTGCATTTATAGTTGTTTATAGGAACCATTAATAACTAAAAACTATTTCCTCTTAGACCTTGTGGTTCTAAGTCCACTGGATGAGTAAAGCTCTATTATGGTACTTTACAAATGGTATGACCCCCTTAGTAGATTGCTAAGGGAGGTTATGAACAAGTGAACTGGACTATCCTAACATGGATATGAACCTCCTCAATAGTGAAGCAATGATAACACCTTGGATTTGAGTGGTGACAATTGTGGTTTGGGAAACTTCAAGTTTTTGTTGCAGCTCTAAGGTCCTAAGAGTCATAATTACAAACAATCCCAACTAAAACTTTTTTATACATGGTTTTAAACCCATTGGAACTATTCTAAAAAAAGATTTAAGAAAAAAGAGACCATACTGGTTTGATATCAACGGTGTCATGTTAACTTGTGGTTGTACAACATGCCCAATAGCAAAGATACCACCTCCGTTTGTGCCATCTAAGCAGTGTGCAAATATCTTCTTTACATTTCCAGTTGCAGCAAGTTGTGAAATCAATGATGAATTTGCTTTTCCAAAACCAAGTATCCCATCAAGTGCCTCTTCATTAGATGCCGCTAAATCCCCTGATTGTCTAGCACCACAGCTACAATAAGAAAGCATCAGAACCACTGTGTCAGCGTTAATAAACATAAAGATGAACAGATGCATATATATGAGTTGATATATTTGACTACGCTATCTAGTTAACATCACCATTTGTTTCAGCATATCTACGATATAACACCAGAAAATGACCAACGTTGAGCAAAAAGGAGCCCAAGTTCAAGGTTGGTAGTACAAGCTTAACTCGTCCCATGGTCCAATATTAACTTACCCAAACATTATGCTTCCATTTGTTGCTGTTGTTTGGAGGTCTCCTGAGACTGAATCATATTGAACAAAATCACTCACAAAATAACCTGCAGTAGAGCTCCCATCTCCGTATATCTCCAAATATGGACAAGACATATTAGCTGCGCAGCTTGATACAGCGCCACCATTTACCTCATAGCAGAACTGCTCATAACAAGGAACCAACTTTCCAGTGCTTGACTCGTTTATATTGTATAGAGTAAGATCTATCTGTTACGAACAATACACGATTTTTAAACAGAAATTTCTGTAAAGAGAACAAGAAAAAACAGATTAAGAATAGAACAGCAAGCCTGAAATATAAATTCCACAGATGCAAAAAGGGGAAAGGTAACAATCAAACTAACACATCATGAATTTGGAGGCTTACACCAAGGGAGCTTGTTCTGGGACACTCTACACACTGAATGCAATTGACCCACATAATGTCACTTCCTGTATCCACCTGTACATAGTAGTCCTTGGAAGGTGTTCCAATCCCAATTCTAGCGTAATAAAGCCTAAACATGCGAAATCAGAGAGAAACAAATGCATGGCCATGTTACTATAAATGAACCAAAACAATTTAATTATTTTCTTTCTTCAATTTGACGATAAAACAGTAGGATTGTCAAACTAAGCATACAGAACATAAAGATTGAAACAAGTAAACTAGGCACAAATTAAGCACTCACCAGAAGCATTGACTTTGAAATAACTATATGTCATAAGCTCACACGGAGGCTTAATATCGCTATAAGCTTAATTTATGTTTTTCACCCTAAGAAATAGTTTTTTCTTCTTTTCTTTCTTCAATTTTTTGAAAAGCAAAATTCATGTATAATTGTCAAAAATCAAACGCAAATTAATCACCCACAAGAACCATTGACTAGGTTGACACGGAGCTTAATGAAACATAAAACTATCAAATTCACTCAATCACAAATATTAGAGTAGTTTACTCAACGAGAGGACAGGACAAACCCGACGCCGTCAGGACGACCGGTGCCTCCGAGAGGAAGATCGATGCCAGCAAGAATTTGGAGCTGACGCCTATCATCATGCGCCTTGAGGTCCGTTAGAGACTTTGACTGACCAGCGTACTTGTACTTGACGCTGAAAACGCCGTTATTGGCGGAGACATCAGTAACGGTCAACCAAATGATGAGCAGAGCAAAAGGAAAAGGAAGAGTGAAGCAACTCCTGGTAACGGCCACAACGATCTCGTTCATCGTTGTAAAATGACGTCGTTTTTCTTCTTGGAGAAAGATAGACGTGAGGAAGTCTTGTATTTGTTGGCTTTGTGATCTTTTGTTTTCACGTCATGGCGGAGAAGAGACGAAGAAGATTAAGCAAACAATAGGAGCGACGAGGACACGACTTGCGAGCAAGTAAACGAGCCGAAGGGATGGAAGTGGGACCCACGAGCCCTCCATAAAAAATCGTCAGTCGTGGTTGACGGGAGCATGCGCGAGGCACGGTGACGGCGAGTCTACGTTTCGATTTTACTAATAGTTTAAAAGACAAAACCGCCCATAGTTGCATGACCATCTCTCCTCAGTTCGAACAAAAACGAGAATTGGGTCATAGTAAATGATGATTTTGAAAATAATTTAATTCGCAACGCTTTAAAACAATTTAAGTTTAGCATTTTTTATTTTGTGGAAATAATTCCCACCAACTCAACTAATAATAATTCCATCGCTATTTCCATCCCAACCAAAGACGGCTGGGTGAATTGACTCGTAGATGAATAAGGGTTCCGATCTCATTTCCTATTATTCTATTTTATAACCAATACGACATCGTTTTGTATTTAAAACGGTGTCATATTATGTACGAAACAAGGTTATAATAGGATTATTAAAATAGAGGATTTAATTTCGACAAACAATGAGTTTTTGTTTAGTTTTTATAAGATTATCTATTAGTTTATTTATATAATATTGTCCGTTTAAACAAACAAAATAATATAAAATATGTAACTAAATTAAATTGATGGTTTATGTCATGCAACCAATCCGTTGGTTATAATTAAGTGACAAAATAATTTAAAAATATTCTTTATTTTTTACATATTTAAATGTAAATAATAAAGTCCATGTGATAATTAAATATTGCAAATGAAATTATGATAAAATTATAATTATAACATTTATATTGCATTTTTATACTATCTCTAAATTATTTTTAGTCATTGTTTTATTAAAATTGGACATTAATAGAACTAAAAAGACTATTACATGTTAGGTTTTTCCTTATTAAAGAAGTAATTGATTTCATAGGCAAAAGTATAGAGATACTTAAATAAACATGTGAGTGCCTATTAGATAACAAGTTTATTAAACTGATTCCATACGAAAAATCTATTTAGAATATTGTTTGTATGTTTATGAAAATTATCATTGTGAGGATTGTATAAGTGACCATTTGACTTTAAAATTTCATAATTATCTTGTATAGTAATTATTATTTTTAATACTATTTATGACATGTTCTGATCATGAACGTAGCAAGAATTATATGAAGGTAGTTGAATGATCAAGATAAGATTCGCCACCTTAAAGTAATTAGGAAGAATAATATATAATTCTCGATTGGTATTGATTCAGGAAATCCTTAACCAAGGTAAAATGACATTTTGTAAATAATTTACAAATGTTGTTAATTGAATCAATAGCTAATAATAGAAAACTAATATGATTTGATTCAAAATAGAGTAAATATTAATTCCATATTTTATGTCTAATTGAAACATGATATGAAGAAAATATTAAATTATACAAAAAAAATCATGAACTAAAATGTTAGTCAAAATCAATTTAACATTCCTAAATATTTGGGCAGTCATGATGTGTTGCTAGACATCAATCTTAATATATGAATATAAATTGTTTAATTAGAAAAGTTAAGATAAATTAAATGAGTTTAATTTATCTAATACTAAATATAATTTAGAGTTATAATTTGTATCTATCGTCAGCCAACACATTTGGGAACCTAATAGGCCTTACGTAAAAAGCAAGTTGAAGTGAACAAAGATATTTTAATCAAGTTAGATTTGATTGTAAAGTTTAAAAAGTTTTATGATTAAACATGAGATATTTAATAAATAATGATCAATATGAAATATTTGATCTTATTTGGACATAATTGATACTTAATTATAATTATTTGTAATTCTAAATAAATTTTAATTGAAACTAAAATTTAATTTTAATTAAATTACT
>JANIJH010000005.1:12080989-12091123 GCA_024520975.1 Erythroxylum areolatum | reverse complement strand
TATAAGGGCAAGTGAAGAAGAGAATTGTTATAGAGAGGAGTAAGTAAAAAGTGTTAACTCTTTTAGAGCCTACATCTATTTATAATAAAGGTTTAGACCTTTTAGTGATTTATTTAAAATATAAATCTAATTTCAAATAAACTTTAATTAAAATTAAAATTAATTATAATTAAATATTATTCGAACTCAAATAAAATCCAATATCTTAAATTGATCACTATTTATTAAATATCTCATATTTAATCATAAAGTTTTGCAAACTTTATAATCCAATTTGATTAAAATACAATTTTATCTTGTAATCATTTTTTGTGCGCAACTTAATTAGTTTCCTAAATATAAAGGCAATAGTTAAAAAAAACTTTCTATAGATAAATTAAACTCTTTTACTTTATCTTTAATAGTCTAATTAAATAATTTATGTTCAAATATTAATATTAGCATTTAGCATGACATCGTGAGCATCCAGGAATGTCAACGCGATTATAACTAACTTTTTTTGTATAATTTAATTATTTTATCAAATAAGGTTTTAATTAGTGTAAAGCATGAAATTAACATTTACTCTATTTGAATCCAATCGTATTGTTTATCCACTATTAGTAATTAATTCTATTAATGACATTTAAAAATTATTTTCAAAGTTTCATCCTACCTTATCTAATGATTTCTTAATAATACTTGTCAAGAATAACGAAACATTTTCTTTAATCAATTTAGGATGATAAATCCTATATTGATCACTTAACTACCTTTATATAGTTTATGTTATATCTAATGATTAGAGCTACATTTAACCAAGATACATCATAAATAGTATCAAAACATAATAATCTCTATATAAGATATGTTAGAGATCACAAGTCAAAGACTCACATATACAATCAAAATAATAATGAATTTTCATAAAAATACGAGTAATGTCTAATTGAAACTCTCATGTCAGGTTGGTTTAGTAAAATTATTCTCTAAAAAGTACCTTTATGTTTGTTTAAATATCTTCATACTTTAGTTTATAAGATCGAGTACTTCCTTCAAAAGAAATAACACAATGTGTATTAGTCTTTTAATCTATTAATCTCTAATCTTAATAGTAATGGTTATAAATAGAAATGGTAATAACCGAACTAGGCTTGAGGTTGACCTAAATTTTTTTAAGGCTAAGCTCACCTGAAGTCCAATTGGGCTTGAGAGGCTTAGCCTAAACCTAAGCCTAATCAGGCTTTGGGTAGCTTAAAGTCCAGTGAAGACCAAGCAACTTGGACTAAACTTAAACCTAATTAAGCTTTAATTAATCCCGTTGGAACAAGTTAAGCCTAATTGGGTTAAGTTAAACCCAAAATCCTATTCCTTTAAAAAATATTAATTGATCCAAAAGCCGTTTAGGCTAAGGTAAGCCCTAAATCTCAACCTTTTTAGGAAAAATTATCGAATGTTACAAACTCCAATTGGATAAGTTAAGCCTAAAAGTCCAACCTTTTGTGCTTATTTCCTAAATGTCATTTATCATCAAAGAAATGTGATTTTATATAAAATAAAACAATATTATTTTTAATATAGTTAAGTTTTAGACTTTGAGTTGAGCTTTAAAACTCGTCTATGAGCCTCCTTCAAAGTCCAAAAATTATCATAGTTAAAGTTTTAATCTTGGGTTAAATTTCAATCTATTCAAATTAAGCTTGTTGACTTTAGGCTAAGTCGAGTCTGGCTTGGGCTATTTTACAATTCCTAACTAAGAACAATTTATGAATAACATATCAATATATTATTAATTTCATAATTATAATGATATCATAACATATTTTTAAATAATTTTGTCACAAAAAGTACAATCAACCATTGAATATAGGACAATTGGTTTATTATTTTTTGTTGTTGGTTGGAATCCAATAAAAACTTATCTAACTAAGAGAATAATGAAACATAATTGAAGGAATATACTCAGTATTCCTGAACTCGTATTTAATGCGTCAATCGTACGTGTAATTGTGTCTGGTATGATATGTGGTCATTTATATATATGTGTATAGTTATTTGATTTTAGAGGGTAAGCTATAAATAATAATTGCTTTAAATACCCTTCTTTTTTGTGTATTAATTAAAGTGTCATCCCTATCTGTCGTTTTCACTTAACTTAGCATTTAATAAAAGTACAAGGTCACGTTACCATACGACCCATACACTTATTTCCTTTAGCGGCGACTAGCGTGTTTTACTCCATGGGTCATTGAGTTCAGATATTTTGTCTTATTTTATTTTGTCCAGTTCTTTTCAATGTTATTTTAGATATTAAATAGGATTGGATAATCTCTAAATTTATATCTAATAATCAAAACGCTATTAAGTAGGATCAGATAGTCTATAAATTTATGTCCAATAGTTAAAACGACGCCAATTTAATTTTCAACTCGATGTTATTTTAGAATATGATTGGATAGTCTTTAAATTCATGTCCGTCAAAACGCCTTTGAATAGAGTTGGATAACCTCAAAATTTATGTCCAATGGTCAAAACGACGTCTGTCCAATGCTCAAATTGATGTTATTTTAGCTATTAAATAGGATCGGATAATCTCTAAATTTATGACCAATGGTCAAAACGTCATTGAATAAGATTTGATAGTCCCTAAATTTATGTTTAATGATCAAAACGACATGCTTTGAATATTAAACAAAATTATATAGGATAAAGTTAGGTAGAAGATTTGAACACAAACGAGGATAAATCATCTATCTAATAATGCCCAAAAAGATGTCATTTTGGCCATTGAATATGGTTGAACTTGAACAGTCTCTAAATTTGTGTATAATGATTAAAATGGTGTTGTTTTGAATATATCAAAATAAAATTAGACAAAAAATCTAAACCCTTGTAAAAAAATATTTTTATATCAATATCATTTTGAACATTAAAAACATGATAAAATTAAACAGAGAATATGAAATCTTATAAAAACATTTTAACATCAATATAAATACAATACTCCGCAACTTTTTTTTTTTTTGTTTTTTTGATAGAAAAGAGCCAAATCTCAGACTTAATCATCTAAATAATATTACTTCGGTAACATTTTAAGAATTACCATAAGAAGCCGCTTCTGTCCTCTGGGTGCTGGAAACGACGCCGTGCCTGCACTGAAATCCTTCATCTGTTGTGCAAACATAGATGGACGCAATCTGCAATACAGAAGCTGAGTGAGTGCGTGAGTGAATCAGTCAATAGTAAACGTATTCGTTAGTTTTGTAGTTAAACCACCGTCAGCACCAGTGATTTAAATAATACTCCTCTCAAGCTGCCTCTCTCTCTCTATACTCTGAGCTTTCTGCTCTCTTTCCATTTCTCTGTCTCTCTCTTTCTAAGCCCTAGTGTATTTGAGCTAGGTTTTAGTTTACGGAAGATATATCAATCGCGATCGTCGTTCAATTTCGGTTTGTTTTGTTTTTCGATCCTTCCTACTCACTCATGGATCTTCCCAGCCTCGCCGTTGTCTTCCAAGCCGCTCTCAGCCCCAATCCTAACGAACGCAAAGCCGCCGAGCAGAGCCTTAATCAGGTCTTTTCTTTATTTTCTCGAATTCTGATGTTTTGCGTGTTTGTTTCTGATCATTTGTTGATTACAAGTTGCAAGTTGGAAATGATCATTCTGCTTGCTTGATGAGAATTCTCTTTCAATTAGGTTTACATGAGCATCAAATTTGGTTGATTTTCTCTTTTATGTGCGCAGTTGCAGTACACGCCGCAGCATCTGGTTAGATCATTGCGGATCATCGTGGATAATAACTGTGACATGGGAGTGCGGCAAGTTGCGAGTATTCATTTCAAGAACTTCATAGCCAAGAATTGGGCGCCGCATGATCCCGGTGTGTAATGGTTACTCCAGTATGTTAGTGGTGCTATGCTATTAGTGGATTTGATCGAGGAAAATGTCGCTCTTGCACTTCATTTGTGTTTAAGCGTGTGGAAGGAACTATGAATTCTGTCGACTAATAGTTGTTTGCTGTTTCTTCTCATGCTTTGATGTAGATGAGAAATCAAAGATCTTGCAAAGTGATAAAGACATGTTGAGGGATCATATCCTTGTGTTTATTATTCAAGTCCCTCCTTTGCTAAGGTACTTTCTTTCAGATATTCTCCTGTTCCATTGGTTGGGGTCGTTTAGTTTGTTTTTGTTTTTGGTCAAATAGGCTTACAAATTCAAGAGGTTAATATTATGAAATGAATCAGGTGCTCAAATATCAAATATCTTAATTTACAGGGTACAGTTGGGCGAGTGTCTCAAGACTATTATCCATGCTGACTATCCAGAGCAGTGGCCTCGTCTTTTAGATTGGATTAAGCATAACCTTCAAGATCAGCAAGTTTATGGGGCTCTCTATGTGCTGCGAATTCTTGCAAGAAAATATGAGTGAGCATATGTTTATAAATTCTTTTGTTTGCTTGTGGTACATAACAATTGCATATTTTTTTTTTTTCATTAATTGGGGCTTAAAATTTTCATTTTGCAGGTTCAAGTCAGATGAAGAGAGGATACCAGTTTATCACATTGTTGAGGAGACATTTCCTCATCTTCTCAACATATTCAACAAGCTTGTTCAGATATCAAACCCATCAATTGAAATAGCTGAGTTGATAAAGCTCATTTGCAAAATATTCTGGTCATCCATATATGTAAGCTTCTTTATAGTTTAAGAAAACTCAAATCACGTTCTAGTTACTCACCAAATTGAATGTAGTACATTCTACCAACTCTGATTTGATTGTCTCAATTTTCATTCAATTAAAACACTTTTGCTCCCCTTAAGGTTTATTAAACTATTCTTTGAGAGGTTAAACAATCTCAACATGATCTATTGTTTCTTTTCTTTTCCATATAGGTTTTGATTTGTTTCATGTTGAGTTGTTCTTCAGTTCCTACCGTATTCCTTCTCTTCTCCCTTTTTGTCTTTCAAGTTTGTGGTGGTCCTGGAAATATATACCAATTTCGGTCATCATTGCTAGAAAGATTCGACGGGTTTCAAGTTTCATAATTGATTGCAGATTAAACTACCTGATAAGCTTTTGTTTTAGCTATAACTTTGATATTTCCTGCTGTAGTTACACTAGAAAACTTTCCTTCTCCTGTACAAATATTACCATGAGCCATCCTTATTCAATAATCAGTAGCTAATTATTAATAAGGTGACATTTTTTCCTGTTAAGTTCGCTTGGATTCTGGTCATTATTAGTTCCATGTCTTCATCAATTGTTTATCATCATCTTTCTTCAGTTGGAGATTCCAAAGCAGCTCTTTGATCCAAATGTCTTCAATGCATGGATGGTTCTTTTCTTAAATGTTTTAGAGAGGCCGGTTCCTTTGGAGGGTCAGCCTGTGGATCCTGAAGTTAGGAAATCTTGGGGATGGTGGAAGGTGAAGAAATGGACTGTTCATATCTTGAACAGGCTGTATACTAGGTATGTCTTCAACTAGGGAATATCTTATGAGTACTTTTCCGAGCATGTAGCTTATTTAAAAGCTTTTAATGATCATATGAAACCTTGTAGGTTTGGAGATTTGAAGTTGCAAAACACAGAAAACAAAGCTTTCGCCTATACATTTCAGAAAAACTTTGCAGGGAAGATTCTGGAGTGCCACCTGAACTTGTTAAATGTGATCCGTGTTGGCGGCTATTTACCTGACAGAGTTACAAATTTGATTCTTCAGTACTTGAGCAACAGGTATGTTCAATATGCTGTTTCACATATTTTGTTGTTCTTCGACATTTGATTCTATCTTCTAATGCAATGTTGCTGCTGCTGGTCAACTTCCCAGTTTCTGTACTATATGATTGTTTATATCTTTCTTGACTGATATTAAAATCCATGAATGCATGCATTGCTTCTTTTATTTGATAATTCGATGGAAGTTTTATGATATAACTTATTAATCCTATAGTCCAATGAGAAGTGATAAGAGCTTTAAAGATAGTTGGCAAGTATCTTGATGAATTAAAAATTTGACATCCAGTTCATCACTTTGTTAAGTTACCTAATTTTTTTAGTAGAATTTGAAATATATATCAATAATAATGCATGTGTTGTTAAACTTCATCCAGCTTTAACTGAAACATTATGAGAAACGAGTGCGCTTTTGTGTTTGTGAAGCATGTTGTTTCCTGTCCTGACTGATGAGATGACTCGTATTCGGTATTCTTTTATGGTTATTGCACTGCTGATGTTGTTTTTGACTTTTATGGATATTCTCCAACACTTTCGCGTAGTATCTCGAAGAATAGTATGTACAATCTACTGCAACCACGGCTTGATGTTCTACTTTTTGAGATAGTGTTCCCTCTTATGTGTTTCAATGATAATGATCAAAAGCTTTGGGATGAAGATCCTCATGAATATGTGAGGAAAGGTTATGGTGAGTATCTAATCCTTATTAAGTGAAGCGATTGACTATTGCAACTTTTATTTATGTGTAGCTTGCTTGCTACAGATATTATCGAAGATTTATATAGCCCTAGGACTGCTGCCATGGACTTTGTCAGTGAGTTGGTTAGAAAACGTGGGAAAGAGAACCTTCAAAAGTTTGTCCTATACATTGTAGAAATTTTTAAGAGGTAACTTCTTTTCTTTTTCAGTGTGGAAGATAAGAAATAGATTCCGTGGTATGACTATGACCTTTTATTTTGTTTTCTCTTCTATGTTCCTGTACAGATATGATGAATCATCTGTGGAGTTTAAACCGCATCGACAAAAGGATGGTGCTCTGCTTGCAATTGGAGCGCTTTGTGATAAATTGAAACAAACTGATCCTTACAAATCTGAGTTGGAGCGAATGTTAATACAACATGTCTTTCCTGAATTTAGCAGTCCTGTTGGGCACCTCAGAGCAAAGGTATTTTCAACCTTTACTTTCTTTGACATTTTGTATGTTGTTTGCATCTTACACGCTTTCAGTTAACTTGAATCCTACTTTGCATGGATCATGTATCATGATGTTTTCCGCTCTTAAGGTCTGTGTTTTGTAGTGGTTATTTGGCTTAGCTTAATTATATATGTGTATTGTGTGTTTGTCCATATACATTCATGTATTTTCCTCCTGTGTGTGGAAATCAGGCGGCATGGGTTGCTGGACAATATGCCCATATTAACTTCTCAGACCAGAACAATTTTCGTAAAGCCTTGCATAGTGTTGTTGCTGGATTACGCGACCAAGAGCTTCCTGTTCGTGTTGACTCAGTTTTTGCACTGAGGAGCTTTGTTGAAGCTTGTAGAGGCAAGTGACTGCTCCACCACAGCACTGCCCCCTCCTCTCCTCTCTCTGTCCTCTCTCTCTCTGACTTTCCTGCTGTGTTTGTGTTTGCATGTTGAGACACTTCCCCCTATACATCTCCATCTCCTCCTATCTCCATGTCTGTATACTTCTTCCCCTCTCTCTCAGTTTTTCCTTTTTTTTCTTCCTGTGGTGCAGATTTGAATGAGATCCGCCCAATTCTTCCTCAGCTACTTGATGGTATGTTTTGTGAAACTTTCTGATGCTATCTACAGTATACGTTGCCATTTATGAGCTTCCTTGCAACATCTAGCTGCCTTTAATCAATAATGAATTTCATGAGGTTATTGATTGTTTCTAAAATGAACTGATTTGATATCTTAGTCGAACTTTCATGAGCTTCAGGAGTACTTAAGAATCTTATCTGTTTGTAACACTAATGATAACAAATGTGAGCAGTTGCGAATATTGTACTGGAGCTCATACCGATAATAGTACTGGCGCGGTATACTACTGTTATCTGTCAATATGAATACCGCTTTAGATAATTTTTTAAAATTGTAAAATAGTCCCTTAATTTTTATATAATTAAAATTTAGTCCCTATTATGGTTAAAATTTTAAAAAATTGTTTCAAGTTTTGACACAATAATTCAATTTATTAAATTAATGTCAAAATATTTTATTTTCTAAACGTAGTATAACTATTTATTAAAAATGTTTTTATGTTTTAAAATATTTTTTTTCAATTTTCATCCAACTTTTTCCAATTTTCAATTCTTACCCGATAATTTTTTATTTTTTGGCTCCTATCTCTGTACTGGTCATAAGCTGAAATTTTGCAGTACATCCCGGTATAAATGCCTGATACAGGACGTTATTTCAATACCATTTTCTGTCTGATATGTTCCCAACATGGCATGTATGGGCCTGTATAATATGGTAAACTTAACATTCCTGTGAGTATTTAACCATGCTGACCAGGAAACCTTGTCTTTATTTAAGCCTTAAAACTTAATTTCTAAAACTATGTAGTGTAATCTGGAAACTGAAGCTGAAATGTGCAGAGTATGATGTTCTTCAATCCAGTAACCTGTTTCACTTTTTGTTGAGAATTTATCTAGAGTCTTGAGGTTGTGGGAGTTTCTTAAGATTCATGATGTACATTTTCTTTTCTTTGTTCATCCTGCTTGTCCAGAATTCTTTAAACTAATGAATGAGGTTGAAAATGAGGATCTAGTTTTTACACTGGAAACTATAGTTGACAAATTTGGAGAGGAGATGGCACCCTATGCTCTGGGCTTATGCCAGAATTTGGTAATGTTTGTTTTATTTTCATTGGAGAGTATTTGTGTACTCTTTTTGTTACTGATTGTGGCTCTTTAAATTCAGGCAGCTACATTTTGGAGGTGTATGAACACTGCAGAAGCTGATGATGAACCTGATGATCCTGGTGCTTTGGCAGCAGTTGGTTGTTTGCGTGCTATCAGCACAATTCTCGAATCAGTTAGTAGGCTGCCTCATCTTTTTGTCCAAGTTGAGCCTACTTTGCTTCCTATAATGCGTAGGATGTTGACAACTGACGGTCAAGGTATGCATGTTTTCATTGTCATGTTAAGCTTAAATCTTGGGGACATGTTATGGTGTTTGCCAGGTGAATGTATGCCATTTTGTTTATCAATCGAGTCCTTAATTACGTAGTTCGTTTTTATTTTCTACATTCCTGCAGAGGTATTTGAAGAAGTCTTGGAAATTGTTTCATATATGACCTTTTTCTCTCCAACAATATCTTTGGATATGTGGAGTCTTTGGCCCTTGATGATGGAGGCATTGGCAGATTGGGCTATAGATTTCTTTCCAAGTATGTATTGGTACATTGCATCTCATTTACTATGTTTCATGTTATGGTGGCAATTTGTTGCTTGCACTCTATCCTTTAACTTGTCAACTTTGCTGGGAACTAGTTTTTCTGATTTGGTGATATATTACTTGTGACATATTTTCAATTTTGATTTCTACTTACTAACAAGACTGTTTAATGCTGTGATACAGTCTCCTAAATTTTACTTTCTTGAGCACCATATTCTTGTAAGTTCTAATTATTAATTCCGTAATGGTATATAATGCAGACATTTTGGTACCTTTGGACAACTATATCTCTAGAGGAACAGCTCATTTCCTGACGTGCAAGGAGCCTCATTACCAGCAAAGTCTTTGGAATATGATTTCATCCGTTAGTTTCTTCTTGATTATGAGGAATTTACTCTGCGATTTTCTGCTCCATTAATTGCAGGAAAATATAACTATTACTCACTAGTACATGTGATAGTTTTTGAGTTTCAATTTTTTATTGATCGTCTTACTTGCTATTATTGACTTGCTTCATGTTTTTCCTTTTTTCATATTCTTGGCAGACCATGACAGATAGAAATTTGGAGGATAATGATATCGAGCCAGCCCCAAAGATCATTGAAGTAGTTTTTCAGAATTGTAAAGGGCAGGTGGACCACTGGATTGATCCATATCTGAGAGTTACTGTTGAGAGGTTGCGGAGAACCAAGAAATCATACTTGAAATGCCTTCTTATGCAAGTGGTAAGGAGGCTAGCAGTGCAGGTTTTCTGTAAGAATTTTCAGATATATGGTGCTAAGGTTGAACAACTTATGAGTATCTGCCCTTTAATAGTCTCGTTCCTTTTAATTCATTATAGGAAATGTCTATGATAAATTAGTTAGTACTTTAGTGGTATTTACCTAACTCATATTGTCGTCATGTGCTGCTTTCCTGCTAATCAGTATTCATTTTTTCCCACCGTGCTCAGAGGAGTGTCCTCAACTTGTAGTTCTTGACATTATTACAAGTGAGTACAGTAAATAGA
>JANIJH010000005.1:12036093-12048373 GCA_024520975.1 Erythroxylum areolatum | reverse complement strand
TTGTGTTATGACTGAAATTGGCTTATAATCGAAAATGATTTCGTATTAAAGCGGGCCCAAACTGTTTACTGATTTGCGCGCATGTGATTACCTTTAAAAATAAAAAAATGTCATACTGAGTTTTGGAACTGTTTTGACTGCTCTAGCATACCACCTTCGTGAGGCTCGGGCTCGGATATCACCCTCGATATCGAGTTTGGGTCTAGCGAGAGTGGAATGCTACATGCTTGGTACAAGATCTGGCTACATCAAAGATCTTGGGTTTGGGCCTAAGCTAATTGCTTTGTCCTCATCAAGACCAACGTATGTAAAATGTCTTCAAGAGGAGAACGAATCGCTTAGATCCTATTTGGTTGAGGGTTGATAATGGAATGGGATAGAACATAACAAACTTTCATTGTTTGGTTGAAGGGTTCATAATGGAATGAAACAGAGTGGGATAGAAGAGGAAGGTTTCATGTTACGTTCCATTCCATCATAAACAGTGAAAATAAGAAACCTTCAATTCGGGAGGTTTAAGATGAAATATAATTAATAAATACATACTACCTAATATACCCTTAATAATTTTTTTTAATACCAATTATTTCTTTTTATCCCAACCCCATTTTTTCCAGACTCATTTATTACAGTCCACAAAAATTTTATATAATTAATAATATTTTATATTATTTCTCCTTACCCTAATAATAATATTTTATACTGTTAATAATAAATTGTATATAATTAATAATAAAATAAAAAATTAATAAAATTTTTTATAAATGAAAATAAAAATATATAAAAATTTATATTTAATTGTTTGTATATATTTCTATATAAATAAAATATGAATAAATTATTTTAAATATAAATCACATATAATAGAATAAAATAAAATACAATTTATTAAATAATTAATAATAATAATTTATATAATTATTAATAAATTGTATATAATTAATAATAAAATAATAAAACTTTTATTAAATTGTTTATTATTTTAAAATAGAAAATTAAAAAATATTTGTCGCAATTGTGACTTGAATCATGATTTTTTAATCGAACATGATTTCTGTTTTAAAATCATAGCGTTAAACCTTCCGTAACAACCATTTTAGTATCAGGAGTATAATAGTCATTTATTATACACTACATTTCATACCATTAATCTTCCAAACAATATTTCACTACTTTACATTATAAACCCTTCCATTACTCCCAAACAATTTTTTACTATATTATATTCTATTTCATTAAAAATCGTTCCGTTCTGTTTCATTCCATTCTATTTAATTCAATTAATTAACTTTCAACCAAACAGGCCCTTAAGTCTAAATTAGAACGTAGTGAATAAAACTTAAAATGTAATAAAAAAAAAGTTGGTCAAGCTTGAAAAGTTAGTCCCAAAATTACTTGACCCGAGTTACGAAAGTAATGGCGATGAAAATGAATATTAGTCATTAAATTAATATTTATATTTTTTATTTTGTACATAAGTATTTTTGTTAATGTTTGTAATTAACATTTAATGATATTAATTGTTTGTATACAATGCTTCTAATTTCTAATTATTTTTGTTATATTTTGTATAATAAATTATAAAACAACAAATCTAAATATTACATACAATAACGTAGATTAAAAAGTCGACTGCAATTATAATTAACATGATAAAATATCTAGTAATAATGTATATTAAAAATTTTACACGCAGCTAAAAAGATTTGGCTACATTTATTAAATCGTCGTCAATAACTTTTAGCTACGTTTTCAAAAATATAGCTAAAGAAATTTTGCTATGTTTACCAAATTATCATCAATAACTTTTGTCACTAAAAATTATTAGCTACACATAAAACGTTTTAAAAAATTTTAGCTACATTTCTAGTGCCGTAGCTAATAGTATTTAGCCACAAAAATTAAGCATACCAAAAAATTATTAGTGATGATTTGGAATATCATCGCCTGTCTCTTTTTGCTACGTATGTAGTTCCTAGCAAAAACTTAGTAGCAAGAATTTGGTGAAAACATTGCTTATAGTTTTTTACTACGAGGATTTAAATCGTTGCTAATAATATCAACGACGACTTTCATTGCTAAAAGTCTCTCTGTTGTAGTATGCTAACATGGGGTATGACATGGCAACTGATGTGGTAGAGTGAGACTCAATATTGACATGTTGATGTGGCAAGTAGGGTTACTTTTAGATGATGTGGCATATAATATGGTAGTAACTAGCGACACATGAACCGTTAATTAGATAATACATGGTATGAATATTGATTGGATCTCCATATTTCTTAAATAAAAATGATGTTGACTTAAGATGACTTATGTTGTCTTCAACTTCTGGATGCTAGAGTTTCATTATTGAACACTAGACTTTTGGGGGCATGTGGGAATGTGTGGAGGAGTTAGATGACGAAGTTTTGTAGCCATGTGAACGTCTTGAAGAGTAAATAGTTAGTTATATAGCAAATATTAATTGGATGGTCAAGTTATATTTGAAAATTTCAAAATTAGAAGATTAAAAGAATACCTTTTTAAAAAGCTCTAATATTGTATAAAAAGAAAAAAAAAGTTTGAACAAGAAAGATGCTTGTATTTTTGTAGGTATAAACTATTACATAATGGAAGTATTTATATATGTTATTGTTGCATAACTCTTATGTAGAATAATGCCCTTCTTTGGTAAATAACTGATCAATTATTTTTTAGCAGATTGAGAAATATTTAGCTGTTTGATCATGTCAAACAGTTGATAATCATATTTGGTCATTAGCTGACTGGGTTGGCGGTTTGAACCTAATCCACTATTTTTAAAAAGACTCATATGAGGAGCATTTTGCTCCAACGGCTAAGAAATTAAAAGGCAAAAAGACGATTATGCTCAAAAGTTATTACATATTACTCAAGATAGGAGATAAGAAAGAAAGGGAGATAGAGGTAGAAATAGAGATAGATAAGCATAAAGTGTGAATTTAATTAAAAAATGCTATGATTTATTCAAAAATTAAACAAAGTTGAAAAATTTCTTTAATAAAAAATTGTGCTTCATATCGATATCAATATTTTTAAAAATTATTTCATTGTATTTGGTATTATACAATACAAAAATGACTACTAAATTATTACATACTAACCAAAATTTTCTATAATGTTAGATTTAGAGATGATTTATTGTTTTTTTTTTAAAAACGGAAGAATCCGCAATTACTATCATTTGGATGCGCACTGAATAAACCATCGGATTGACGCTATAGCCTGTAAATCACGTTAATCAGGTACTCTGCACTAAGCAAGTCCTGTACGACAGACTTGATCGAGAGAGCGTAATTAGAGAGATTTGAACACAGGAACTTTTGGCCTCATATCTTCCACTCCACCAACTCGATGACCTTCTAGGAGGCGATTCATTGTACTTATTAATATGTAGATTAAAATTTGTAATTAAGAAGAATTAACTCATTAAATTAAATATATATTTTTATATTTAAATATTTTTAAACATAAAAATCTTTCTACAAATAGTTATTATGTCTAAAAAATTATTTTAATGTTAATTTTAATAGATAAATTTATTAAAATTACTTTTTTAGTTTTAGTTATAAGATAAGACTAATTTTATTAAGGGATTATGTTTTCATATAATTAAAAATATTTATGCTCATTGACTATTATATTTTTTCAGTTTTGTTTCTAATATTAATTTAAATAATTATTTTTATTTTGAACATAGACGAATAGGTTTTAATTTATTTAATTTCAACTGAATGATTGAAGCAAATTGAAACGTAAGTATAAAATTGAGATTGAACCTATAATTTCTAATTCTAATTCAATAGAGTAATTGTTTTGCAAGAATATTTTCATAATGAAAGAAAAAAGATCTTTTAAAAGGATTTCAACTGCTTGTTTTAAAGGTATACCAAGAAAAATCAAATGAAGTTTATTAAATTCATTTACTAATCTTAAAAATTCAATCAGATGTTGTCAATTAGCAACATTTAAGCAAATAAGTTGACCTTACATTCCTGTGTAGATCTTTTTTTTGGTATCTCAACACTAAACAATAAACTAATGTTTTCACATAAAATTCAGAAACTATTGGTTCCAAGTTATTAAGATACATTAAAATTAATTTTTGCATAAAATATTAACATAATTAATTAAATCCACATAAGTTGATATCAAATAATAGACAAAAAGCATATAACAATAAGCATACGCAAGGAACTATGCATGACTTCATATCTAACAGGAGAACTATGGATAAATGAATTATTATCCGTTGGTCAAATTAACTATATTAATCAGTTGTCAACTAACCGTTGATAGATAAAATCAACTAACAATTAATACAATCTACTCCAATATTTAGAATGTAAAGAATGTAGAATATATCTATAATGGATTTACCCCATCAATCCCTTAAAACCAATACATGATTGATAACGTCAGGTGTGGGGACAACGAATGTATGTATGTAGTATTGGTGCTAACGGAATCTTGGTAATCCCTTTCAATAAGGAGTGTTTTTGCATGCACGATTGATTAATGTGATAAGTTCGGGATCTTCTCCTTCTTTCTCAGCAAAATAAAGAATTGGTTTGCCGCATCCCACCTTTATTCATTGCCCACCACTTCTTGTAATGCTGATATATCCCATTCATTCTCCATTTAAAAATCCAGATGAAGTAAGCTGTCTAATACATTGAAACGCATATGTGAACAAAATCATCATAGCTTAATGAGGTATACAAGAAAACAAATGAGAGTCAAAAGTAACCCAAAAAGGAAATTGGAGAGTGGTGGTGGATTAGCCTACAAGGGATGCCACACTCACGAACCCAACCAACCAAAGCAAGATTATAGCAATCAACACAAATTCCATATATGTTATATTATATGTAACAGATGGAAAATGGGGTTAGTGGGCTCACACTAACCCTACTACTACTAATGGAATCTTCTGCAATCAGCTTGAATTAGGTCGAAGGTGTCTCAGTTTAACCTACTAACTACGCCAACCCACTCCATAATCCCTTCCCAACACCTCTCTTCTTATACAACATGAAACAGCCAAGTGTTGGGTAGATCTCAATGTTTCCGCATGTAATTATCATTCTCGCTTCAAAAACAAGACAGTAACAACCAGTGTACCCGACCCCTTCCATTCCATATATGTTTATCTTGTTGCTTGGAACTTGTGTTTATAAGTATCTTCCACCCGTTCACATCTGTTTCTGGTATACTGCGTACCCTCCTTTTCAGTTTGTTTCGTTAACTTTTTATGGTCTGTGAAGAAACGACATGAGACCACGCAGAGAAAGATCTGCTGTTCTTCCGTTTTCCATTGGCTGTAACTCTCAGTCCAGTGTAGAAGTTGCCAACACAAAACCATCTGTAACGAGTACGTCTCTAATCAATTCCCTACCATTCCTGGACAGGGTTGATGGGTTTTTCTCCTTGTTTGATTTTAGTTCCTTTTTTTTTTTCCTTTGTTGATTATATTGTAAAGGGAAACAAGAAAAAGAGCAGAAGCATGGGAAGGATAGGATAAGGAAGACCGTGAGTTTCATGGCTCTTCCAAAGCCTAACTTATCTCGTGGAATACACAAAATGGTGAGGAGCATTAGAAGTGTCTCCCAAGTACTATTTGGTGAGTAGTTCGTTCAGTATTTACAAACACCATGGATACGATATTTAACAGGTGCACAGAAACGAATATTGAACCTGTGTTCTTGATTAGGATAAAGAATTTCAATTTGTCTACCTTCAGGAAACTGAAGATAAGACTACTTGACGAGTCTCTCCTACTAAAAGTTATGGATTGAAAAGATGATTTGCAGAATGCAAGAGAAAACGGATCCTTTTGTTTCTCTCTTCTTTGTTAATTACTGCAACCTTCTGGACTTACCATGTATTTCTTCTTTCTTTTCTGAGAAATTGTCTCGTTTCCCTTTCAAGATAAGGCTTGTTTCTCTTCATCATGCCAAAAGCAAATCCAATGTCATATGAATTCCATGATATTGGAGTTTTAACCTTGCTTACAGTATGGAGTTTTAACCTTGCTTGTTATTTCTGTGTCTTATTTCCTTAGAAGATAAGGCTTCCTTTTCCTTATCATACCAAAACAATCATGTGATGAATAGACCTTTCCTCTTCTCTTCTCTGTCTTATCAATACATCATGACAACTACTATTTCGCATCGTTCCAAGAAATACTCAACATGTCTTTACATGTAGGCAAGAGTAATTACTTTTTTTTTCCCATTTTTTTTGTGGATCTATAGTTTACAAAGAGGAAGAGGAAGAGGAAACAGAAAGAGAAATGGAGATAGGATACCCAACTGATGTGAAGCATGTTACACACATAGGAGCGGATGGCACAACTACTACCAATCCTGTAAAGGGCTGGGAGGGCTTGAAAGCTCCTGAAGTCATTTCATTTCCTGCAATTTCTTTAAGGCAATTTGAGCTTTCAATGGCTGCTCAGGCTCAAGCTCAACCTCATCCTCAACCTAATCTCTAGTCTTAATCCTTCCAATATTAGACTGATACCACAGAAATGAGATTGTAATGTGTATAAACAAGTCTTTCTTTTCTTCTTCTTTTCAATTGGGAAGTTCACATTTTTAGCTTCCAGATTTATTGACAGAAAATATATTGAGTGAAGAATAATTAATTTAATTACTGCTTATTCATTTTAAATTATTCGTAACAACTTTTTCAATAATTAAAGATAAAGTTATGTTTAGATTCAACTTGTTAGTAGAATTTTTATTAGATTGTTGTTGCTATTTTTTATTCATTTTAAACCATAATTCTAACAAATTACTCAATTATAAACATATCTTTTTTATAAGTAGTAAATACTTAATTTGGCATCATTCAAGTTAATCACATAATCATTAAAAAAACTAGCAATTTGATTGGCAAATACTTCTTGAGTTTTGATCATAGATATTTATAGCATAAAAACTCAATATTTCTCCTTAAACATACTCAAAATATTTTATAAAACAAATCAACAAAATTAACAATCTATATTATAATATTTAAAATTTGGATATTCTATCAAAACATTTTTTAAAATTAAAAGATTAAAAATACAAAATAAAAATTTCAATTTAAGAGGCGTTAAATCATCATCGTCATCATCACACTCAGTCCGAAATCTCGCAATAAAGTAGAGTCTAGGGAAGTCTGATAATACGCAATTTTATCTCTATATAATAGAGAGGCTATTTTCGATAGACCCAAATGCAGATGTGACGATAAAATAGGTATTAAATAATAAGAACAAAACAACTTATATATCAATTATTAATTCTTAAAAAAAAAGGTTGATTAAGATTGTACTATGTGTAGTAGAAGTTGAGCCTTGGAGTAACTGATAAGATCAGTGTAATGAATCTTGTACTGTATCATTTATTGGTCGATACTATCGACCAGTACACTTATCGGCATGAAAACGGTACAAAATAAGATGTTTTGACACTGGGTCTAAATACCGACTTATTTCACTGGTATCACCAGTACTGCCAATATTTGATATCGAAAATTTTTAAAAAATCAGGTGATTTTTTGCAAAAAATAAAAATTTAAAATAACATTGAAGGACTATTTTGTAATTTTTAAAAAATTTATAGAGTATTTTATGAAATTAAATTTTTGCCTAAAATTGTCCATACTAAAATAGTACTATACCATAATCTAATCCATCCAATATTAAGTTTGGTAAGATATTCATAATATTAAATAAAATTACTCCTTTACCACTAAAAAAATTATATATTTGAGTCATGAAAGAATGCGTAATTATCCGGTGAGGACTTGCTTTTATATGCACCTATGTGGTAATTATCACGATAAATAGGGATATTTTAGTAATTTAGACGAAATGCCAATACAAGCACTACGTAGCCGGAGAATGTGACGTTCCGAGAAATGGCCTTGTGCCGATCCGCACTGTTTAACTCCCCTCTTCGCTGTACCAGAACCAAGTCCACTTTATCCTTCCCAAGTTACCCTCTCAAGTTCTCCAAATTTACCAAGCTGCCACTCTTCTCTCAAACTGTAATAATCTCCAGGTGCTTGTGTCTGCCTTTAGTATCATCTTCCATGGAGTCTCCCCCTGAAGGGTATAGAAGAAACGTTGGCATCTGCCTCACAAATCCATCCAAGAAGGTGGGTGCTGATTTAACTTAACGTAATGTGCTTTGATAAGTTAACTGTTAACATGATTTTGAGCTTCTTTATGTTTGACGACCTCTGCAGATATTTGCTGCTTCTAGGTTAGATATACCCAATGCTTGGCAGATGCCACAGGTATCTAATTTTTTATTCTTTCTGTTAAATTCTGTTTCTGGGTACTTACGTTGGTGATGTTGAGTGGTTTCTCTTTTTGTCTGAAAATCATTTGGTGTTTCGAAACATTGAATCCTGGTTTTGGAATCAATTTATGGTTGTTGATAGTTTTGAACGGTCAGGACATAGTCAATGGCTGGTTTGCGCAAGAAGATGTGGCAAACTATCAGTTTGATCTTGTTATCTAAATTTGATAAAAACCTCTACTTTTGACGAAGACGAAGATGGGTAGTTTGTTTGTTTCTCTTAGTTCAAATTTATAAATGGTTTGTTTTGATTTGGATACTTGGGGCTTCGTGTTTTTGTCGTCAAAGTCGTCTTAAATGAAACAACCAAGAAAAGAACTGGCTGTCAAGGTGTTTGAGAATAGAAATCAGAAAGTTAATGCCTACATATTGATTGCATATTGAGGTTGTTGAAATTATAATTGGACTACTTTCACATTCATATTTCACCTTCGGATTGGTCATGTGAAAGGTAGAAAGAAATCATAGCATTCGTCTTCAGCTAGCTCATATTAATAGAGCAGCAGATTTTATAATTTGAAAGTTTTATTCCTGTAGAACAGGCTAGCCTCTGTATTTGAGACTTTTTCTTTCAGGAAGATGTGGCTTCTCTGGGTGAGAAGCTGATAATTAAGTAATTATTTGAAACAGGGTGGCATTGATGACAATGAAGATCCAAAAGTTGCAGCCTTAAGGGAACTGAAAGAAGAGACAGGAGTAAGTTCCGCGGAAGTTCTAGCAGAGGTTTGGCTTTAAATGCGCTTTTCTCTTCTACAAGATTTTTGTCTATTGAGTTGACAATGAAGCATGTGCATACTCAACCTTGCGCTTTGGTCTGGTTCAATGTTGCGATTTGATTTACTTAATGCCTGTTAATTTGTGTTGAGCATTTAACATCTAATCTTCTGACAATAAGAAGGAAATAGAGTGAAGAAGCCATACCGCATGCAAAAATGAACTGAAAAATGATCTGAGCTTTACAGGTCTCCTAAATTTCTGATTGAAGAGATTGAACCTTTTATTGTATTATTAGTTGTTGAAGCCCTAAAAAGTATATGTTCTCTTTGGACAACAATGCAGTTTCATGAGTCTTGCTATTCATTTCAGGAGCAACTGCAAGCAGTATAAGACGGAGCTCCTATTCCAATTGTATTATGTAAACATATTATTTCATTGAAGACAATCTAGTTCATTATTCATACTAAACTGGCCGTCACATCCTAAAAATTTAGTACTTGAGTGTTTAAGCTAAGTTCTACGTTTTCACCAAACTTTCTCTAGACAATGCTTGCGCAGCAGGTAGCTACCTGCATTGCTATAGGAACTAGAATCTTTCAAAATACACATTCATCTGTTTTTATTGAAATCTATCATTGTTCTTTGATGGGGAGCGCTGGGTTGAATTTGAAATGGGGCCATAAGTTTAATGCAAAAAAGATTCTCATTCCAAATTTTGAGATCTGACTTTTTGGTCTGTCTAGTACTTCGATTCAATGATTTGTTTCATGATGTTGTGAGGTACTCATTCATTGGGTGGTGAAGCCTAAAATTTTGCTGCAGATTATGCTACTGCATTAAAATTTTCTCATTCCAAATTTTGAGATCTGACTTTTCAGTCCGTCTAGTAGTTTGATCCAATGATTTGTCTCATGATGTTGTGAGGTACTTATTCATTGGTTGGTGAAGCCTAAAATTTTGCTGCAGATTATGCTATTCGTGAGGCTTTTAGTTATATGCTTGATACTTTTTGTTTTTGGTGGCCTTTTGAGTATCAGGCAATCTTCTAATGGTTGACTCATCTATAATAAGTTGTGGATATTTTTGGTGCCAAAGTTGAATGAGATCTTCTGGTTTGATCAATGTCTCCCTCAATTTTCCTTTTAAATTCTAAGCAACTTCAAGTATAAACTGGATGGATTATATGTACAGGTGCCATATTGGTTGACCTACGACTTTCCACCCCATGTTAGAGAAAAGCTCAATCAACAGTGGGGATCTGACTGGAAAGGTCAAGCACAAAAGTGGTGAGTATCTGAGCGGTTTTATCTACTATGATTCAATAATTACTTCATACACACCAATTCTTTAGCCATTTAGCCGAGTGATGTATATCAATTCATGTCTGAACTGATTCCAACTTTGTCTAAAAGCCTTTAGGTTTGTAATTAATCCCATTTAAGTTGCTGTCAAATGTGATGCCAGTGCTTTTCATTTCTTTACCATTTTGACTTCTCCAATGTTATGGTAACACGTTAACTACATTGCCAAGTACAGGTTTCTACTTAAATTTACAGGGAAGGAGGAAGAGATTAATCTTCAGGGTGATGGCACCGAGAAACCTGAGTTTGGAGAATGGTCATGGATGAATCCGGAGCAAATAATTGACCTTGTGAGTAGATGTTACTCGCAGATTGTTCATTTGGCATCAATCAAACAAAATATTTGGCATTCTAGTTTTATCATTAATCAATTGCTTATTCTTCTTTCATTCCCAGGCTGTGGATTTCAAGAAGCCTGTCTACAAGGAAGTTTTGACAGTGTTCGCTCCCTATTTTCAGTAAACTCACAATGGAGAAGATACCAAAAATTTCTGGACCATCAAGTGAATCAGTGATATTGAAAATTGGCATTAGAGTTTCAAATTGAGATCCCAGTTTGGGATGGAATAAACTTTGTTGTAGTTTCTTCATTCATAAGATGTGGATGAATGATTTAACACTGGTTTACGTGGTTGAATTGAGAACTAGTCTACGATGCATATATCAAATAATAACAACAATAACATTTAGTAAAGATCTCGCTTAACGCGGGGTTTGAGAAAGTTCAGTAATATGCAATCTTACTTGTAACTAGTAGAGAGACTGTTTCCAAAACTACGTTGCATATATCAATACAATAAATCATATGATCATTTTATCATAGAAAATTGTTTTTGGTTATGAAATTCCAACTTCAATTCTCACATAATAATCGAATATGCAATACTTTTCCAAACAAAGCCTTGGGTTCTGACTCCTAGTTGAGTCCTCACTATTCGTATTTGCTTCATCTCAATGGCTCACAACACTACTGATCAGGCCTTCTACCCGACGACTGTCATCGCCTAAGGTGGCTGGCTAATGCTTCTCTAAAATTAAAGTCAAAGTGCTAGCTTTTCTCTGTTGTAGAACTCGAACAACATTTGCTAGTACTCTTGGATCTATAGTTCTATACTTTCGATTTTCTTTTTCTCCTTAATGTCGTGTTATTGTTTTCCCTTCACTCCTGACTATTATCTAACTCCGGAACCTTCTTCTAACTCTCATAGACTTAGAACATTATGCAATTGGAGCCATTGAAGAATTAAACAGTTGTTCTTCAAGTTGTTGGGTGGTTGGAATGACAAATGAGACATTGCATGCGGCATAAGACTTAAGTCTAGTTTAGAACATTATGCAATTGGTGTCTGAAGAATTAAACAGTTGTTCTTCAAGATGTCGAGTGGTTGGAATGACAACTGAAACACTGCATGCGACACAAGACTTAAGTCTAGTTTGTCCATTGTTGTGGACTTGTAGTATGAATTCTGGTATTGGGAATTATGAAGGTATATAGCTGGAAGTGGAATTCATAGTTTGTCTTCCCGCCTTTGCTTTTTGGCAGCCATGCACTTGTCAGCTGTGGTTCTTGATAAATCTCGATAATTACCTTTCCCTTCTTTCAAACAAGTGAAAAGACATTGGGAATGGGGATGTGGTTCAAGATTTGAAGTAAGGTGACAAATTTGTCAGACAGACATGTACGGCAAAGTAGACATCAAGTATAGACCATGATATTTTGTTACGAAGTAGAAACTAGTTCGGATCGTCTGTCCAACGTTACTCTGTCGAACTCTGTCTAATTAAAAAACGGCGTCGTTTCCTTTACAAATTTTGCAACGT
>JANIJH010000005.1:11999547-12011617 GCA_024520975.1 Erythroxylum areolatum | reverse complement strand
AATAATAATAATAAGTAAAAAATTTATAACAATAATTAATAATCACAGTAATAGCAATAATTAATAATAATAATAATAATGACAAAATTTATAATAATAATTAAAACAACAACAAGAATAATAATAATAATAATAATAATAATAATAACAACAACAACAAGAAGAAGAAGAAGAAGAAGATAATTAATTTTGTATAATAAAATTAATATAATAATAATAATAATAATAATAATAATAATAATAATAATAATAATAATAGATACAAAAATAATAAAAAAATAGATACAATAATAATAATAATAAGATAATTAATTTCGTATAATAAAATTAATAAGAATAATAATATTAACAATAAAAAGAATAATAATAAGTAGAAAATGTATAACAATAATTAATAATAATAATAACAATAATTAATAATAATAATGATGATGATGATGATGATGATAAGAAGAAGAAGAAGAAGTTTAAAATTTATAATAATAATGATGATGATGATGATGATGATGACGAGTTTAATAATATAATTAATAATAAGATATTTTTGACATTTTCTTGTGTGTTTTGTTTTTGTCCTCAGGACAAGAATTCTTGTACCATAGTCTTGGAAGGAACAAAAAATTTCTGTCCATATACTCTGAAGACGAAACAAAAATGGGTGAGGACAGCAAGCAAACACTATGAGGCACAGAACTTTTATGTCCTTGTCATCCGTCTTCACTCATGAGAACGGCAACCAAACACTACAAGTAATTATAGTTCATAGACATTGGCTGTACTAGCATTGAAAGAAAATACGATTCACATTTTTAGTGGATAACTAGCATAGAATGCAGGTTTGGCAAAGCAAATAATATGTTATTCTTGTTGTGTATCTCCCCAAGTCCTAAGTACTAATTATATGAGTTTTATTTTAATTGTTGTTTGAAATAAAATGAAACTAAAAAGAGAGAGAAAAAAAAGGTAAAACACTCAAATTGTTCTCGGTGAAATATTGCAAAGGTGGGCTTTGTTTTACTTATAAGTAGTGGCCCACTAAATGAAGAGTTTTTTAAGCCCATGTATGGAAGGGGCTAGTACCTCATTGCTTGGTGAGTAAGGTGGTTGTTTTGTTGGCTTATTGGAGAAGCTAATTCATGATGAGATAAGTCTACTCCATTATTTTGACCTGTGGGATGGCAACTATTTGATGAGATAATCAAGAAGAAATGGATCATCATCGACAGGTATTCAGTGTTGGTATATCTTGAATTTGTAGAGAGTATTAAATTGATTAGGATTTTCCATTTGTACTAGAACTTATGCATAATTGTACTTGTCGTTAAGAATATTATTGTTGGTTGTCGATTGTACTATTAATTATTATAGTGGATTGATTTTAGTCTGTAGATATCCGGACCGTAGTTTTTTCCTAGTTGAGAGGAGTTTTCCACATAAATTGCCTGTGCATTGATTTAGTTTTTTGAACTTTATTTTTCTTGCTATTATTGTGATTGTGATTGTGGTAATTTTCTCCCACAATTCTATCCACTGTGGAAAGGTTGTTTTTGATAACAAGCGATAAAGTGATTAAGGCATAACTACCACGTGAGTTTGTGCCAAACGACAGCGTGATTAGTGTTTCTGAAGAGGAACTGATATGCTGCATTAAAGAAAATGTTAGAAGGAGTGACGTCGACTGAATTGAGTCTCTTTAGAATTATTTGGACAACATTTGAAAGGAAACAAATAACGCAGATGATGGTTATAAGTTAGAAACGATTCACAATGGGAATGACTTCAACAACTGAAACTTGGAGGATAAAGTTCCTTATAGGGGAGTTGCTTCAATAACAACAACTATAGGGCCAAAGGGGGTCCGTGCCAAAAGGGGGTGATTTTGCCATCATTTACCATATATTTAAAAGAGTCTCTACAATAACCCTTAAATAAGGAATTCATATGTGACGAGGCATTGCCCTTTTTGGGATAATTGTCCAATAAAGAAGAAAAAAGAGAGTCTGAATTTTCTGTCTAATTTTATAATATCTTATTCTATCTTATGAATTTCAGTCATTTATTTATGTGAATCCCACATAAATAAATACAGGATTCACATAAATATGGTTGAAATTTATGAAACAAAATAAAACACCATCAAATTAGACATAATATTCTGTCTCGAAAAAAGGAAGAGAGAAATAGGATGCGAACGTTGTATGCGAGTCTAGATCTCCTGTCCAATATTATGGTGTTTTATTGTGTCTAATGAATTTCAGCCGTTTATTTATGTGAATTCTGTGTAGATGGTTGAAATTTCATGGACAGAATAAGACAGGGTAATATTGGACAGAGGATCTATTCTCGTTGTATACATGTCCTCGTTCACTTTAACGATTTTGTTGACGTATTCTCTTACCTAAGTAGAGCGCTTCAAACCGTCCCATTTTGGTGTTCTTTTCCTATTGCGTAAGTAGTCTTCACCTGTCTCCTTCCACCTACCCTCACAATCATCTCCTACTCTTCGTAGCCAATAAGAATTGATCATACGTTGTCACTTGTAGTTTTTATATTGTGATCGGTCTACTTTAAAGAAAAGGAAGTAATAGTTTATATGTAATGATAATAAAATAAGATTAGGGTTTTATGATTACTTTTCCTATTTTATTCAAATTAAGATCTCTCACTATTATTATAAAAAGATTACTTTCAGTGGCATCATTAGATCTCTCTCCTTCCTTATCATCAGCTCCCTCGGCTCCTCTTTAAACCCACGTTCCATTGATACATCTCTCCATTGGTATAAACAAGGTTGCATGCCTCAAAATTTGTACTAATCCTCTCTAAGTTATTATGTAGATCACTCCCTTTTTATTATTTATTTTGAAGAAAGAAAGAATGTATTAATATTTTAAGGCAATAATTGAAAAAAGTTCATAAAAGACTATATAATCAAAGACTAAACTACTATGATTAGAAATCACTAATGGCTAGTTGATTCTTCAAGTGGGTTGACATTGAGAGCTAAAGCAATAGCTGTCCTTATCAGCAAAAATGTGTTATATGATTTTGCTACAAAAGACCTGCAAAGAAGTTTCTTTGGTGTTGAGAGAATCACAAAATATCATGTTGTTTCTTTCTTCCTATAAGCCAGCAACTAGGTAGCTAAAGGTAACTTTGAAGACCCATAAATCCCCTTCACATTTCATTTGAACATTACTACAACATTCAATAATATCTAACCAGGAATCTAATGGCTTGGCTAGGTTACATAAATGAGTCAATGCAGTCCATATGCATTGACTGTACTAGCATCCAAAGAAAATATGATCCACATTTTCATTGGAAAACTTGCATAGAATGCACGTTTGGGAGAGCAGATAATGTGTTATTCTATCAATTGTAGGAAGTCTGTTTCTGATGACAAGCCATAAGTGACTGAGGCATGAGGAGATTTAAGCTTATACCATGTGAGTTTGTGCCAAACGACAGTGTGATTGATGTTCCTGAAGAGGGACCAATATGATGCATTAGAGAAAATGCTGGAAGGAGTGGCATCTGTTGAATTAAGTCTTCTTGGAATTATTAAGGACAACATTTGAAAAGAAACCAAATAATGGAGATGACGATGATAAGATAGAAAAATTCATAATGGAAATGACTTTATCAACAATAACATGGGAGGACAAAGTTCCTTATAAGAGAGTTGCTTCAATAACAACATCTATAGGACCAAAGAGGGTCACTATACATTTACAAGAGTCTCTGACAATAATCCTTAAGTAAGGAATTCATACGTGAAAAGGCATTGCCTGGAGTTTTAACATTCCATAACTCCATTTGGTGGGCATAATCTCTAGAATCTATCAGGCATAAGATCAAGCTAAAGGGACTTGGGATCGAGTAGTGGATTTGGAGTGAAGCGAGTGGCCGAAGTAGGAGGCATGGTGGTAGTGGAAGGCTGAGGAGGAGGTGGGTCGAGGTTAATGAGGCCATACGTGATAGAGTCCCAAAGCAAAGCAAGAGTTCCCAAGCCAAGGGTCTTACCTCAATTCATAAGCCTTGCCTTCTTCGAATACTGAACTGCAGAAGGGGCGTTTAAAGTTTGGGACAAGTGTTCAAAAACGAAGAAAAAAAACGGAAGAAAGAAATAGTTGACAGAATCTAATATTACGGTATCTTATTCTATTTCGTGAATCTCAGTTATTTATTTATATGAGTCCTGCATTTATTTATATAAGAATCACGTAAAATTTACGTAAATAAATGACTGAAATTTATAAAATAAAATAAAATATTATAAAATTATATAAAGTATCTAAACTCGAAAAATAAGATGCGAAGGTTGTAGACATTTCCTCGTTCACTTTAATGATTTTGCTGGCGTATTATCTTATCTAAGCAGAGCATTTCAGACCGTTCCATTTCCATTTTGGTGTTATTTTCCTATTTCTGACCTAAGTTCTAACGTAAGCGGACAGCACCTGTCTCCTTCCACCTACCCTCACAATCATTTCCTACCTTCCGCAGCCAATAAGAATTGACCATAAGTTGCCACTTTGGGGTTTTTATAGTCCAACAACCGCTGTCATCTATCTAACTCATTAGGGTTGTTTCTGGTCACTGAAATCTATTTGCTGAACGTAAAGTTTCGATCTTTAACATGGCGGTGAGGAGAATAAAGCTAGGATCACAAGGGCTTGAGGTGTCAGCTCAGGGACTTGGTTGTATGGGCATGTCCGCCTTCTACGGCCCTCCGAAACCGGAATCCGACATGATTGCTCTCATCCATCACGCCGTCGATAGAGGTGTTACTATGCTTGACACATCCGATATCTATGGCCCTAAAACCAACGAAATTCTTCTGGGCAAGGTTAGATTTTTACTTTTTTTTATTACAATGATTGTTATCAGTAACTAAATTTTTTTAAAAAAAAGGTCTCGTCTTCGATTCCGTGTTGTCTAGTTATAGAAAGTGGCTGACCCAGGTCCTTTTTTCTTTTTTTGCGTTCTTTTTTCTTTTTTGTGTGGTTTGAAAATGCAAGTGCAGGCTTTGAAAGGAGGAGTGAGGGAGAGAGTTGAATTGGCAACCAAGTTTGGTATAAGCTACGAGGAAGGGAAAAGGGAATTTCGTGGAGATCCAGGTTATGTGAGGGCTGCTTGTGAGGCCAGCCTGAAGCGACTCGATGTTGAATGCATTGACCTTTATTACCAACATCGCGTTGATACCAGAGTTCCCATTGAAGTCACGGTTTTGCCTCTTCTCATCCTTTACTCTTTTAAGTTACTTTTATGTGGATTGTTAAGATTCCTTTTCCATTTATCTATCTCCTCTTTTGCAAATTAAGTTACTTTTATATGTATGAATGACACATTAGTCTATGCTTTTGCAAAGCTAAGAGATTGCCTGTAATATGATACATTGTTACTAAACTAGAACTTAGTCAAAGAAAAGGCAGACATTGAACTTGAACTATTGGGGAACGCATTTAGGATATGTGTTGGTTAGAACTGAGATCCAATATTCCAATGAGGTAATGTCAAAGACGCCATTGGACGAGGCCTCACTGGTATGTGCATGAGATAGACCAAACCGTATAATTATTACATTAAACCTTATTGGGATGAGGTTGAAACTTGACCAAGTGAAAAAAACAGGAGTTTTGCTTATCTAACTCTGACGTTGTGAAATCTTCTGGCTTTGCATCTGGTGTATCTTTTGTAAATCTCCATAACGATGCAACAATTACTAACATGATGATGGTCTATAATTTAAAATCTCTATAAATCAATTGTATGCTGAAGCTGCAATATCTAAAATCAATCAACCATTAGCATAATGCATCATGCCTTGTGAATGTGAATCTCGTTCAGATCCCTGCTGCAAATTGCAAAATTAATTTGAACTTGGGTAATGACATTCCATGTCTTCATCTAGCAATTCTTTCTATGCTATTCTGTCTACATCGTGTGATTTCAAGTTTTTAATTTGGGATATAGGTGTATTGCACTAACACTGTGGAGTAGTAATGCAACTACAACTAATTGCAGCTAACTTGTAGTCAATTTGATGATGGTTAATACAGTTGTCCCCGTATGGAATTGATGAAAGTTTTTAAAGTTTTGTATTTTGTCTTTGCAAGATTGGGGAACTCAAGAAACTGGTTGAAGAGGGTAAAATAAAATATATTGGTTTATCTGAGGCCTCTGCTTCAACAATCAGACGAGCTCATGCTGTTCACCCGATAACAGCCTTACAGTTGGAGTGGTCGTTGTGGTCAAGAGATGTGGAGGAAGAGATAATTCCTACATGCAGGTTGAGCATCTTTGAAACAACCTCCTTTATGGAGCTGATTAGTGTATAAACCATATAAATATTCAATCCTCATCTCGTCTCAATAACTTTCAGGGAACTTGGCATTGGGATTGTCGCATACAGTCCTCTAGGACGAGGGTTCTTTTCATCAGGACCTAAAATGGTTGATAACTTAACTGAGGATGACTTTCGGAAGGTTGGTCATAATAATTAATCAAAGTGAATATACTATTAGGGAAACTGTATCAGGTATTTATAGTTAGGTGAAGTAGGTAGCTATAAAATGTAATTATGTTTTCATGATATTTTCTTTCAGTTGCCATTGGTTCATCACTGAAATGAGTTTTTGGATTGTCACAGCATCTACCTAGGTTTCAGCCTGAAAATCTGGAGCACAACAAGAAACTGTTTGAGCGGGTTAATGAAATTGCAGCGAAGAAAGGGTGCACTCCATCACAGCTAGCGCTGGCCTGGGTCCATCACCAAGGAGACGATGTATGTCCCATCCCTGGGACCACCAAGATTGAAAACCTCAATCAGAACATCGGAGCTTTATCTGTGAAACTGACACCAGAAGAAATGGCCGAACTTGAAGCCATTGCTTCAGCAGATACTGTAAAGGGTGAGAGATACATGGCTGGCTTTGCTACCTTCAAGGAATCTGAAACTCCAACACTGTCCTCATGGAAGGCTGTATAGAGCAAGCCCCTTCATGGCATCTATGCTATCGCCTTACCACTTTCATGGTTTTCTTTGAGGTTCAATCTGAGAATGCCAGCGTATGAATCTTTTGCAGAGTGATATTAAATAAGACTAAGAAATGCGGAGAAGAACATTTTGTACTAGATTTTAGTTTTAAGTCTATCTAAAGACTCTAAACCTTGTGCTGTTAAGACTCTGTATGTTAAAAGGAGAGTGATATTAAATAAGACTTAAGGTTTGCGGAGAAGAACAAGTTATACTAGATTTTAGTTTCGAGTCTGTCTAGAGAATCTAAACCTTGTGTTGTTAAGACTTTGCATGTTAAAAGCGAGCAGAACATCTGGAGGAGAAGGAATAAGACATGCTGTTCTAGTAATTGAATGTACCCTAATTAAAGTTTGTATTGGATTTTGGTTTCGAGGATGGAGCTAGTCTTTCATGATGATTATGCTCTTCTTCAACATTCACAAGTTCACGACACACGAAAATAAGGTTTTGTACCAGTCAAAGAAAAAGGCTTGGGCTCGGGAAGTGGCTGATATATTAGAGAAGTATCTTAACTTTTCTTAGTATTGTCTTTTTTCTCCATTTTCATAACTAAGATATAATCCTTTGCTCATACTACAAAACGTTTATCAACGTATAGATGTATATTCTTCGCGTGAATTAAGAGCTCCAAACTCTAGAGAGGAATGCTGGAAATTTTAATCAATATCAAGCAGGAAATTTGTCCACAGAAAACATACCCCACACCATCAAAAGTTAAACCATTGAAATTGTGGCTGCCAATGTCAGAAAAGCGTCGAAATCTCTATATCAGCATAAACTCTTGTATTCTGAATTAGCAATGTCATTCTCTGTTATTTTTGTTGCTTCTCTTTCTTTTGGATTGTAATACAAACTCACTGGTTAAGCAGGAACGGTGAAGTGGCATTAATGCTTCTGTATGTTCAGATACTATTATAAACAGAACCATAGTAAGATAAAAAGAAATATGTTGGTCATACGCAATTCTTCAGTGAATCTCCAGCTCCCTGGAAGAAGCAATATGAGAGCACAAAATCAGCAATGAAGATACCAACAAGTGATATAACCACAGCCGAAGTCGTTGACTCTCCAACACCCTTGGCACCTCCCATTGTGGTCACTCCCCAAGCACAGCTAACAACAGATATGATCGCACCAAAAACCTGGGACTTGAGCATTGCACTGATTAAATCCCATGATTTAAGCGCTCTCTGCGCTGAATCCAATATGATGTTTATGCTGACCCCATAGACAGCGTCAGCCAGTAAGGCACTGGATGCCATCCCCACTGTGAAACACATCAAAGTCAGAAAGGGTAGAGCAAGACATGAAGCAATTACTCGAGGGGTGACCAAATAATCAACAGGGTTTGCACCAAGGACTCTCAATGTATCAGTTTGCTCAGAAACCTGCATTGTCCCCAACTCTGCTGCAAATGCACTCCCAATCCGCCCTGCAACAACAATTGATGTAACTACAGGGCTTAGCTCCCTTGAAAAGGCTAGAGCCAGTACACCACCAACAGACCTGTTCAAACCCAATCTGGTAAACTCTCTAACAAACTGAATGGTGAAAGCCATGCCAACAAATGCTGAAGTCAAGAGACAGACCCCAACAGACCTTGGTCCAACTCTCTCCAGCTGTTGCAAAGTATTCCTCCAGTGAATTTTCCCATTTAAACTCCTGATTATAACCTGACCTGTCAATACAAGAACTGATAACCCCCTCCAAAGGTACCCAGGAGGTGACCATTTACTCAGAAATGTGTCTGCTTCAGAACTGGGTACATGGTTAGAGTTTGTGTCATCATCTACAACTGAGGCAGAAGGATGGCCATCATTTGTGTTTGGAATCGCAAACAGTTTATTAACTGGCAATAGTAACTGGCTTCTAAAATGACGAAATCCTCTATGGTAACCAAGTGGACTGAAATTTGAGATCTTCAGCTTCCTCCAACAAACCGGCTTCACATAGCTTCTTCTGCGATTCATGTAGTGCTTCAATAAACTCTAATTTCAATTATTTTCATTGAAAGTTAAAACAACTTCTTTCTTCAATTCAAGGCAGAAAAGAAGATATGTATGCACATAAGAGGCGGAGGAAAGACCTGTATTGATTAGAGAAGCACAGGGACGAATGAAGATGAGAAGCTGTCTGCATCTCTGGTTCCCTCTCTTATTTTATTTCCTGAATAATCTTGAGTCCAGATGCGTGAAAGATTATAGATGCAAAGTGGAAAAGGAAGATTTCATAAACTTTCAAATTTTCCAAATGGACACTTCTTCCATTGCGGTTAAATTGACCTGACATGTAACAACCACATCAATTAAGAAATAAACCTCAATTCATCAAAATCATGGCATCACCATACTCAGGTAAAGGTGGCACTCAAGTTGAGACTCAAGTTCCCCAAACAAACAGCTCACTGAAATCAAGGTTAAACAACAAAAGGAAAAAGACAATGTATACTACGCATGAATTCAGCCTCATTCAACCCACGAAAAAAAGCGAAATAAAGTTGACTCGTTCAACAGCGTATTGCAGTCGTTCTCTAATTTTCTGGTATATACGTTATAGTCTAAAAGCCTTAGCTAATGTGAAGCGGCTCCCAAGAAAAAGTTAAGCGAATGCCTGCTATCCGCTGACAGCATGAAAACCCAATTGAAAGGAGACTATTTTCTCCAATTCTAAACGAAGTACAAATGGGAGGGGAAAAAAAGACAAAATCAACAGAAAATCTGCTGATTCACAGTTGATTCTCTAGAAATGAGTGCCCTTGAATATCTTGAAGTTATGAGATTTTCCAAGATGTGAACTTGCCAGTAAGAACATAAACTCTACCAATTGAAGACAAATTAAATTCAAAAGAGAACTTCATTGCACAAAAACGAGTACAAAAACTGAAACATTTTTGCTAACGAAACAGAAATTTCATGAAAATGGTTGAGAATCTCATACCTTCGAGAGTACAGGGTGGTTGAGTGAGCACAAAAATCTGAAATCTCAGCCCAGTTGCGAAGGGAAGTGAAGATACTGGCGGATAAAGTTGGTCGACCAGGGCTATCGAAGCAGACGGCGGATTAGGCCGGAAACGACAACATACATCGGTCCGATTTGGGGTTTTAGCAGCGACCAGCGAGAAAGAAAGGAAATGGGAGCTGACAGATGAGTGCAGTAGTATTTATTTTAATCATTTAATAATAATTCTTTAAAAAATGCACCATCTCTTTTTCGGTTTAATCGTACAAAAAGCTAAAATTTTCGTTTTATGACCTTACCTTAAAAAAAAGTAGGGTCAATTTTTAGATAATTTCAATTTTAGCTCAAAAATTAAAAAGTGATAATAAAATGTTCAAATTTTTTATTTTTTACAATTCTAACTCAATGTTATTTATTTTTCTCCCAATGCTATTAGTCATTTATTTTATGTTTATTTGCCTGACGCCTTAAACTATTATAGCATTACAATGTGCTGTATCGATGAGATCATTGGAACCGCATAATATAATTTAAGTCATTTTAAATTTAATGGAAACAACTCATATTAGAGTTAGAATTGAAAAAGATTGAAAGTTTAAGCATTTTATCACTATTTTTTGAAATTCGTGTTAGAATTGAAAAAAATTAAAACTGTGGACATTTTATTGCTACTTTTTAAAGTTCGAACAATAATTGAAAAATTGACAAAAGTTTAGATTTTTTAATATAATTAATCCCATTTTTTATCTGTATATAAATCTCTTCTATCCAACTTTTTTAGGAAAAGCTTTGGGGTAACTGATAAAATTATTCTTTTGTGATCATAAGATCATGTATTGAATTCATGAAAATACTCTCTTTCTAAAGATACAAAAGAAAGACTGAGTACATTGTGACCCTCCGCAAACACCCGCGAAGCGGAGAATACTATATACTAAATACGTCGACTTAGGGTGTGCTTGTTTGGTGGGTATAAAAAAAAGGAAATGGATATGGAATGAAATATTGAATTTAGTAAGAGATTATGATTATAGAGTCATTATTTTGATTACCCATTTTTGGGTAATACCCTATTCCTCTCCTAATCTAAAGGAATGGGTATTATTTATGGATATGGATACCGTACCGTTCCGGCTGGTAACCGAAACAATACGAGTAATCATCGGTATCGACCAAAAATACCGGTCAGTACCTGTAGTTTTCGGTCAGTACCGGTTAGTACTGGCCGATACCATAAAATTTTTAATACCTAAGGACCTAAATGCAAAATTGAAAAATTTTTAACCTTAAAAATCCCTAACCCCCGAGGCCCCGACTTTCACCACGTGACTCCTCCTCTCCCTCTTCTCTCATCTCTGTGTCGCGCCGCCTATTCCTCGTCGCCGTCGGCCGCCACTACTCTTCTCACCGTCGTCATCACCTGCCTCCTCCTCCACGCTCACCTCCTTCGCTCTTCGACTCTTCCAAGTCTTCCTCCCTTGGTCATTCTCCCTTCGGTTCGAAGCTTCGTCGTTTCTCCACGTCCACGCAGACCCGACACCACCACGTTCTCCGCTCCTAGCCGCAGCACCGCGACACCGCAGAGAAGCCACCGAAGACCGGTTGACCCTCGGACCCGTGACAAAACCCAAAGACCTGCCAAGACTTGAAGTTGGTTTTATGAATTTTTTTTTCTGATTTCTAAAAATTTCATGCTTAATTAAATTTTTTGTTGTGTTGGATACTTGGATAGTTGGATTGTGAATTTCTAATGGATTTGGTGGGATCGGTGATGTAGACTTGGATGGTTTTTTGTGTTGTTAGCTTGTTGCGTGATCTGGGTTTTGGAATTTTGGTTGGATCATGGATGATGCATTGTGTATGAAATTATTTGGTTGGAGACTTGGAGTTGGAAATGTGATCTGAAATTTTGAATCTGAATTGAATTGGTTATGTTTCGTTGTGTATCAGTGTATCTAAATTCTGAATTCTGAAATCTAAAATAAATGTTATTTGTGTTGTTTTGGTTCATGGATGTTTGGTTTGCAATTTGGTTTGATTATATGAAGTTGCAAATTATAAATTAAG
>JANIJH010000005.1:11953475-11976349 GCA_024520975.1 Erythroxylum areolatum | reverse complement strand
TACAATATAATTAATTAAAATTAATTACAATATTTTAATTAATTAACATATTGTAATTAATTAATTAAAATATAATAAAATTTTATTTCTTAATATTTTTCACAAACCAACAACTGTAATGATAATGATTCATTTCCCTTAACCAAACATCATAATTATAATGATAATATTCATTCATATTCTTCACTATATTCATTCACATTTCTATTAGCATTCTCCTGTGCGAACCAATTGCCCCCTTAACTTTTTTTTCATACATCCTTTAACCATTAATTATAAAAAAATTTAAACTTTACTAAATTTTATAATATTAATTTAAATTTACAAAAATGATACTCAAATATTTTAACTTTTAATTTTTTACAAACATAGCCTAAAGGCAAAATTTTCGTCACTAAAATATTACATTAAATAAAATTTTCATCGCTAACATATTTCATCAAATCAATAATTTTGGCATGTGTCTAACACATGTTCAAAATTTTTCATAATTATTTAGAAATGGAAAATCATGTAATTATTTCAATCAGTTATCATTACTGATAGATTGATAGTGTTAGATCGAGTTTGACATCGTTATCGAGGAAGTGCCAAGTAATACGAGGATTGAGGGGTTCAAATCTTGTGCTTCACTTAACACGTTCCAACTTTATTTCTACCCCAAAAAAGACATCATTTTATATATATTAAGGCATCATAGAGTTGAGTTAATATTGTAAAATTAAGTAAAGTTAAAGTTATTTTTATAATTAACCATTTTCTTAATTGTTCTATTATTATAACTAAAGATATAAATTTAATAATGAGTTTTTTAAAAAATATTTATTCTTTTAATATAATTTTCTGTAGGTAAAAAAAAAAAAGGGAGATATTATTGTTTTTTGAGATTTCAGACAGCACGTGTCACAACGTGGAGAAAATATCTCCAAGCTTCACTCATCATGTCGCTCTTCTCTTCCACTCTCCTTCCCTCTGACTCTCTCCTCTCTTCTGTTTAAATTAAGCAACCTCTGTTCCCTTCTGTTCTGTTCGGTTCTGTTCTTCCTCTGTAACAGCCAAGCTGATATTGTCACGGCTTTAAAAAGACGATGGATTCTCTTCGTGCCTTGCACTGCACCAGGATCCTTGCACACCGTAACCAACTCAAATCCCACACTTCATCTCACTGTCACCATTTTGGGTCTCGATTCTCGCATCCCAGGATCTTTTTCCCTTCTTACAATCGGTGTTTTCAAGAGCCATCCTCAAAGAGTTTCACAAGAGTTGTTTCTGCTGTTTCCTCCACGGAAACCAGGTACCCTTTTGCGTTCTTTTTGTTGCTTTTGTTTGGTTTTGTGTGTTATTCCTAGAGGAAACCAAAAAGAGAGTTAAAAGTATGCTTGATGTTCGATGGGGTGACATTTTGTTGCAGAGAGGAGGAGAAGATGAAGAAAACTAAAACGAAGAGGGGTCGTGGAAACGTGCAGGTTAACGTTCGGCTTGATCACCAAGTTGAATTTGGCGAGCATGTAGTCATTCTTGGATCGACAAAAGAATTGGGTTCTTGGAAAAAGAAGAAGCCTATGAATTGGACAGAAGCTGGATGGGTGTGTGATCTGGATTTGAAAGGGGGTGAATCTGTTGAATTTAAGTTTGTTATTGTAAGTAAAGACAAGAGCATGATATGGGAACGTGGTGATAACCGAATTTTGGAACTGCCAAATAGTGGAAGTTTTGAAATGGTATGTCGATGGAATGCGACTGGGGAAGCTGTTGATTTGTTGCCTTTGGTTTCAGGAGACAATGTGGAGTTAGTAGAGGATAAGGGCGACAACGGTTCCGCTAGTGTTGGTACGGTTTTGGATGTGGAATCAAGTCCTTTTGTTGGGCAATGGCAAGGGAAGGATGTGTCTTTCATGCGGTCAAATGATCATCGTGCCAGAGAAACTGAAAGAAGGTCGGATACTTCAGGCCTTGAGGGATTGGCTTTAATGTTAGTGGAAGGTGATCGAAGTGCCAGAAACTGGTGGAGAAAGGTATGGTTTCTGCATCTCTGGTCTCAGTTTCTAGGATATATATTTCATTTCCTTTTGGTAAATACTTAATTAGAGACACATGTTTATGTTTCTTAATGACTTTCTGTTAACGCTGCTATCCCTTCTGTTTTAAGCTTGAAGTTGTACGTGAGCTCCTAGTAGGAAGTATCCAAACTGGCAATCGGTTGGAGGCTCTTATATATTGTGCAATTTATCTGAAGGTTTTCTTTATAACTTTGGTCTTCTTGTTATCTAGCTAGCTTTTCTTTTGTGGCTTCTTAGATCTTTTCCTTTTTCAGTGGATTAATACAGGCCAAATTCCTTGCTTTGAAGATGGAGGTCATCACCGACCAAATCGGCACGCTGAAATTTCTAGACTAATATTCCGGGAACTGGAGCGACTTTCTTGCATGAGAGATACTTCACCCCAGGTGCTATATCATTTACTTGCGATGGCTGGGGTGCTTGATGGTTGCTTTATTTGCTTGCCTAACAAGAGTTGTATGTATTCTGTATTTTCTAATTTCTTTCAAAATCTACGACAGTAAAAAGTCATTGACGTTGTCTGTTTGCCTTATTGTTGGGATGTCATGTTCTATTTCTGGAGATATTGTCGTTAGAATGATAATTGCTTGTGATTTTGTTTGTGTTAAGTAAGGCAGTTTTTTTGTGAAAATGATTGCATTAAGGTTCTGCTTATCATGTATCAGTAGCATGGTTAAAACCTTGTGTCTCTAAGTAATAATGATCAAGAAAGAAAATGTTTACTCGATACAGAATATTTTTATCTCAAATACTGAAGTTGATACTGGGTTTATTTCTGTCTCTTGAAGCCATTTGTCACCCATAACTGTATGTATCTTTTGAGTGCCACTAGTTTCTACTGAGCTTTTATTATTTGCATCAGTAGCTTTGAGAATTCTGGTCAATAGGTGCTGATAAAACTGGCTTATGCCGGGAATTTGAGATAATTTCATAATTTCCTTGTCACAAGTAAAAAATGAATCGATGTCTTGTGCAACCATTTTTTGCCACGTCTGCTGTCAAGCTAAGTTCCACCTGTGGTTGATTTAAATTAAGTCAATGCCAATTTTCTTCTTCTTTTAAGCTCTATCTCTTACATCTGATGACCAGGAAATACTTGTCAGCCGAAAGATTCATCCATGTTTGCCATCTTTCAAGGCAGAATTTACAGCATCTGTTCCACTAACACGAATTAGAGATATTGCTCACCGTAATGATATCCCTCATGACCTTAAGGTTAGACACCATAAAGCAACTGGCAAGTGGTCTTTACTGCAATTAGGCACATCCTGCTAATTCTTTCTTCTTGTTTTGCACTACCAGCAAGAAATCAAGCATACTATACAAAACAAGCTTCATCGCAATGCTGGACCAGAAGATTTAGTTGCTACAGAAGCAATGCTTGCTAGAATTACTAAGACCCCTGGAGAATATAGTGAATCTTTCGTTGAGCAGTTCAAAATATTCCACCGTGAACTCAAAGATTTCTTCAATGCTGGAAGGTTTGATTAACACTAAAATGTTATTAAAATTTTAATTGGTGGTGGACCCTAGCTTAAACCCTGTTTTTAACTTAAAATTTATGAAGTTTTATGCAGCTTTCATGTTTGTGAAATTGAACATCTCTTTACTTTATTATATTGCAAATATACATTTACTCAGACTCTCAGAGCTTCCCTCTGTGCAGTCTTGCTGAACAGCTTGAGTCGATTAGGGAATCCTTGGATGAAAGAGGTATTTCGGCTCTGACACTTTTCTTGGACTGCAAAAAGGTAACTAGGTTCTCCTTGATACTATTTTCTCTTTCTGGTTGGCTTCCATAATTTTGTCATATGATTCACATTATAATGATAAATTGATTTAACATTGAGGATAAAAATCAAAAGTAATATGCGAAAATACGTAGTCTCTAATTACACTTTGTGCTACATATCCAAGAGAATTTTTATTGTTTCTTTAACTTTGCTTCTGCATTGACTTTAATGTGGAGTCTCCAGACGCAACGCTGTGTATCTCATTTATTGGTTTCTATACTTCTCAAAGCTGCAATTCCTTCAAAACTATTTGATAGGTTGCAAAAGTTATATTTTGATGCTTCAAATTATGATGTGATTGGGCAATTCTTTTTTCTTCACTTCTCTCCTTTTATATTCTTTCTCCAGATGGTAGATGCCTTCGACAGTTTTCCTTTTTTGCTTTCTTCCATTTCTCTAGTTACATTTGTCTGGCTAGTTTTACTTGAAATCGGCCATTGTGCTCAAATTTATTTTTTCTGTTTTCTTTATCAATTGATGGGAGGGATATGTAAATTTCAGAATATGGACAGCATTGGAGACTCGAATAATACTTTTGAGTTGATGAAAACCATGAGATCCTTGAATGCATTAAGAGATGTAATTGTAAAAGGTCTTGAAAGTGGTTTGAGAAATGATGCTCCTGATTCTGCAATAGCTATGCGACAAAAGGTGAGATTATTTCACTTTAGATATTTGCAATTCAATCAAACTAGGGAAAAAGTCAGAGTTGGATATCTGCTACCTCTGATTCCATTTTTCTGCTTCTTACGGGTTTGGGTGTTATTTACAGTGGCGACTTTGTGAAATTGGCCTTGAAGATTATTCTTTTGTTCTTTTAAGCAGGTATAAACAAGTTTGTCTTATCTTAATTGAGATACTCGTTTAAGTGTCCAGATTGTAATCTGGTTCTAAGAACTTGATTTATGTTTTTCACTGTGTAATGAGACATAAATGACTTTTACTATGGCTCTCTGAGGCTTGCTAAATTTGAGTCCACAATCGACATATTTGAGAACAGTGAGGAAACCTTGTGAATCATGTTATACTTAAAGAAAGAGGTATCCTAGAGACTAAAAGGATGCATAACCTACATGAAGCACAAAATTGAATGTCTTTATTCCAGCCACCATGAAATTGTTATAGGTTCCATTACCTCCTAAATTTGTAGAATATTGGATCAACTCCTGATTAAACTACACTCTTTCAAACTGAAGAAAGATGAACATAAGATTATATGGTCTCATCTAGATGACAGTCCCCTATGCTGAATATGTCAATCTTACTCTTTCTTGATCCGCATCGCATTTGGATCAAGATCTAATTCGTTTTTGCATATCCATATCTTCTATAGTGTTAAACCTATATATTTTCAAGATCTCTTACCATCAGTATTTATTCATGAGCTGAATTTTTTTTGTATAGATTTGTCAATGCACTTGAAGCTGCAGGAGGGGCTAAGTGGCTGTCAGACAATGTGGAATCAAAAAATGTAAGCTCTTGGAATGATCCACTAGGTGCCCTGACAATTGGTGTGCATCAGCTAGGTCTATCTGGTTGGAAGCCTGAAGAATGTGTGGTGATTGGAAATGAGCTTCTTGCCTGGCAAGCGAAAGGTCTCTTTGAAAGGGAAGGTAACCTTCTTGTCCTTTGCCTCCTACAGTCTTGAGACATTGAACACACATAGCGAGGACATTATCCATGTACCACACTTGTTGGCCTCCTGTTGTTTGTTCAGGGAGCGAAGATGGAAAGATAATTTGGGCATTGAGGTTCAAAGCTACTCTCGATCGTGCAAGAAGGCTAACTGAGGAATATTCTGAAGCACTTCTTCAAATGTTTCCACAAAAAGTGCAGGTATAAAAAGTTGTGAAAACCAAAACCGCTTTCATTTGTGCTGTGCCTTATAGTTTAGATTTGGCTTTCTTGGTTGACAAAGCATTGGTGCTCTTATTCTATTTATCCCTGATGGTTGGTTGTTTATTTTGACGTTATTATCTTCTGTAATATGTATTTCTTCATATCTAGTAGTGGTTTACTGGCATTTTTGTAAAGTTGTGTAGAAAATGTCATTATTAACAGTTTCTCCTGGACCTTGACAGTTGTTAGGTAAAGCTTTTGGAATTCCTGAGAACAGTGTCAGAACATATGCTGAAGCTGAGATTCGTGCCGGGTGTGTTTGAACTTAAACTTTCGCAATGATAAATTGTTTACTGCTAGAGATTGATTTTTAACCGTATCTGATATGGGAATGCCATGTATAGGGTCATTTTCCAGGTTTCAAAAATGTGTACTCTGCTTCTGAAAGCTGTTCGAAGTTTACTCGGTTCTCAAGGTTGGGATGTTCTGGTCTCTGGAGCTGCTTCTGGCACATTGGTTCCGGTACCTTCAACACATTTTAAGTGATGGACCATGAATGATTAATAGCAACAGTATTGGTTATGTCGTTCCTCATTTTTGGTCTTCCTTAAATTGATGAGCTGCATACAAGGGGAGTCATACATGTATCACAACCAGTTTAGCAATTGCCTTAGTTCACTTAGAGCCACAAGACTATTAACTGATCCTTTTGCATCAGTAAACTCTCAACATGACGTGTAATTGATTTGTTGCACCAGCAATTATACTTTCTGTGGTCTCAATCCCTGCGTTTTCCTTTCTATGAAAAGAAACAATAGTAAAGTACTTTCAAACATATGCACTTATGTATTTATAAGTATTTCTTATATACAAGAATAATCAGTCTGATACAAAATTCTTCCTCTGTAGGTAAAGAGCATTGTGCCTGGATCATTGCCATCTGCAGCAAAAGGACCTGTTATTCTTTTGGTCAACAAAGCTGATGGAGATGAGGAGGTTTTCATGTCTTGTTCTTTTTGTATTTCCATTATAGTTTTTGCATATTGAGGCAACGGATTCACATGGTTAATTTGTAATGCAGGTAACAGCTGCTGGTAGAAACATAGTTGGAGTTGTGTTACTGCAAGAACTACCTCACTTATCACATCTTGGTGTCAGGGCCCGGCAGGTAAGTCCCGTGCTAAGAAAGCCTACTTGTATTATCAGCACATGTTAACTAAGACTAGCATTGAACGTGTTTTTGTAGGAGAGGGTTGTCTTCGTGACATGCGAAGATGATGATGTGGTTGCTAATATACAAAGGCTTGCAGGAAAATACGTGAGGTTGTTTGGCCTCTAGATATCTCAGAACACATTTCTGTTTTTTCATTGGAGTATTCCTGATATTCATTTGGATGATTGGAAGTCTATCTGTCAATCTCACATCTTGATCTGCTTTCGCTGTCCCCTTGTTTGTTTGATACCCTCAGGTTAGAAGCTTCAACGAGTGGTGTAAATCTATCTCTTTCTGCATCAGATGATGCCCCTAACTTTTTAAATGTTAAGGATCTTCCTGGGACTGCCTCATCTGCAGTTGAAGCCTCTGGTCATCATGATCCATCATCGTCTGCAATTAAGGCTCCCTACACATTTGAGGTTTAAATTCATTTACTTATCACTTCAATATGGAAAAAAGCTATTGTTGCAATCATGTTTCATTGAAATGCAACATAATCCGTTAAAATTGACAAAGCCCTCAATTTGAACAAGGGCGGCTCAACTGGAGGTGTTGTAAAGCTTGTCGATGCAGATGCATTGACATCAGGTGCAAAGGCTGCTGCTTGTGGTCGGCTAGCTTCTTTGGCCCTTGTTTCAAATAAAGGTAATGCTACAGGACCTTGCAATGTGCAACTTTGTGATTAATGAAGGTCAATACAGTGGCTTGCAATGTTGGCAAGAGGGCTTTCTCTCTCTTTTGAGAATAATCCTCATGTTAAAAATTCTCATTGGTTGACCATAGAGTTAAACCATCATTGATCAACTTGTTTCTTTCCATGCATTTTTTTTCTTGAAAACTCACACTTGAGACTGAACTTACTTGCAAAGTATCATTGCTCACATGTGATACATGTTTTTATAGTAGGATTACAATTCATTATAGGGTACATTACTTCAAATATCTTGAACTATGCGCAGAATATTAAATATATAACAACTTTTATTTTTCAGTACTAGATATCACGACCTATAAAAAAATGCATATTTGGGTATCCTAGTTGGCGGCAAAGCTTAACTATGATAAATTGTTACCCTTCTAAAAACTTCAACAATTGAAATTTTGACATGAAATTTTTTCCAAGTGTTTAGAATAATCCAATAAAATTTCAGTAAAAGTTTGAAAAATGAGTATATTATTTTTTATGATCTTTTAAAGGTCAAAATTTTAAAAATCATAAAAAATATAAAAAAGGTCAAAAAGTCACCATAGTTTATAAGATGCTTCAAAATAATGTTGGACACGATGAAAAAAAGTCTATTTAAGCACTAATGAGTTTTGTCACTAACATTGTCATAGTGGAGTATATATTTATGTATTTTTTATAAGTCGTAATTTGTAGTATTGAAAAATAAAAGTTGTGATATATTTGATAAATTACTAAAAATTCAGCATATTCAACACAATTTATCTTTCATTTTAATCAAAAAGTATTTCAAACACATGTTTTAATTTCAAATAATTCATCCATATGGTTGAGTTAATATTTGGTCCATACTTGGGCCTCATTTAGCAGGTTAAAAATTTTGGGTAGAAAGGGTTTGTGAAATAATATTAGAGTCTTTATGACGAGGAAGTCTCAAGTTGAAATCATGATGCCCTTGTTTGTATGGTGGGTTTTTGATGATTTGTCCAATCTTTCTCCCTAATTGACTTTGAGTGAAGGCACATCTCAAGAGTGTTGTATGTGGTTCTTCATATTAAGCATAGTTGTCAAGTGCAATGAACTGAAGCGTAATTTAGGTGAGAAATTGTGAGTTATCATTTCTTTGGACAGAGAGAAGTTGATCTACAGAGGGAAATCTGATTTATGGAGTATTGTTTACAGAGAAAGAGAGAGAGTAGGAATGGTGGATAAATACATTCTCCTTAATACGGTTCAAAGAGTTTCAACCTTTCGAGTGATATATGCAGGATATGCAATCCCACCAGCTATTAATTACGAGGTAATCAAGCACAAAATATAGCTGTTGTGGGCTGAGTGACGAACAAATAGATGCTTTGTTTATGAAGTCAGAAACTGTTAGTCTTGAACTAAGAGTTTCTTTCAAAATAGTCTACTACTACAGCAATCAGTTAGCGTACATCTTTTTCATATTCTCCCTAATCCAAGGTATGATGGATGTTGTAAATATTTGTGTTGTTACATGATTTATACTTCCGTGTTTCAATACTTTGCTCCAGTATAACAGATCTTTGGAAATATTAAATGGTCACAGGACTTTGAATGTAGTAGCAATTTAGAGAATATTTTAGCAGCATAAAGGGTGGTGTGATGCAATTAAACTCAGTCACAGTTTGAAGAAATTACTAATAGATATGATTTGGTGCTCGATTATTTCACGTGCTTAGTCTTGACAGCCTTCATATTTTGCTTTTAAAATGTCAGTTTACAGTGATCAAGGGGTGCCTGCATCATTTAAAGTGCCTAAGGGAGTAGTTATACCATTTGGTTCTATGCAATTGGCTTTGGATCGTAGCAAATCAATGGAAACATTCTGGTCCTTTCTGGAGCAGCTAGAAACAGCTCAACTGGAAAGTGGTGAACTGGACAATCTTTGTTCCCAACTCCAGAAGTTAATATGTTCTTTGCAACCCGAGAAAGATGTGATTGATGCCATAGGACGAATTTTTCCAAGTGATGCTCATTTGATTGTACGTTCAAGTGCCAACGTCGAGGACTTGGCTGGGTTATCTGCTGCTGGACTCTATGAATCAATTCCTAACGTCAGCCCATCAAACCCAACTATATTTGGAACTGCTGTGAGTCAAGTATGGGCATCTCTTTACACAAGGAGAGCAGTTTTAAGCCGTCGAGCTGCTGGTGTCTCTCAGAAGGATGCTGCAATGGCTGTTTTGGTGCAAGAAATGCTCTCTCCTGATCTCTCATTTGTGCTCCACACACTCAGTCCAACTGACCACGACCACAATACTGTTGAGGCAGAGATTGCTCCAGGGCTTGGCGAAACATTAGCTTCTGGCACTCGAGGCACTCCATGGCGACTTTCGTCTGGGAAGTTCAATGGGAATGTGCGGACATTGGCTTTTGCAAATTTTAGCGAGGAAATGCTAGTGTCTGCTGCAGGTCCTGCTGATGGAGAAATCATCCGTCACACTGTAGACTACAGCAAGAAACGATTAACTGTTGACCCTATATTCCGCAGGCAGCTGGGGGAACGACTTTGTGCAGTTGGCTTTTTCCTAGAAAGAAAATTTGGCGGCCCACAGGATATAGAAGGATGTATGGTTGGAAACGATATCTACATTGTTCAGACACGTCCTCAACCTCATTAGAAGTTTATCTGAAACTGCCCTTGAAGATTGGCCACATAATGCTGAAACTGGACTCTCCATATTTAGTGCAAGAGCGAGCATTATCTGCAGTTGTTAGCCATCTCTCTGTAACCATCATGTATCGTGAGAAGGTGGTTGCAGTGAGATCATTGCCCTTAGTACTGGAAGCTAAAGCGTTTATTGTGTAGTTACTGATTTCTATCTATGCCAGCATTTTAAGTGGCTTCAATTGCTTCTGCAAGGACTTAGTTCTGTTAACGTTTCAAGTGTCAGTAAGGCAACTAATAATCGAGCATCGATGAATGCCATTTCACAGACTACTTAATGTTAATAAAAATAAGTTGGACTTGCTTTGTTGCATACTCGTATGATTTCAAAGGCTACCATGATTTCGCATTCTTTTGAATTCCATCCATGATGTCTTGGATTAGTTTGGTAAATTGGCAAATTAATCTTCCAAATTGTAACAAAATTGAGTCCCTTTTCTGATATCTTTAGCAATGTAATCATCTGCAGCACCTTCTTAAAGAAGAGCCAGATTCCTTATAGTTATTCAAAAACTTCCTAAATTGCAATCACTAATTAAAAATAGAAGCATAATTAATTACTTTATACTCTCGACTCATTACTTGAAACACAACGAAAACGATAATGTCAACTTTCTTCGAGCTCTCCCCTATGACGCTTAAAAGAGTCGGGAAAAGAATTTACAAATGAGCAAAGTACAGAACGTACAAAAACCAATCCTATCCCACTTTATAAACATGATAATTTAGGGGTAATCCAACAGTGCAAACTTTACATGCAAACCAATTTTACCACCATCTGTGACTAGCTTGGCAGCTGTGACAAGCCAATGTCCTGGAGCATCATGTGGACCGCGCACCACCTCAGCCGTCTCCACATATTTAAGCAGCTTTCCAGAGAGAACGGGAACGGGAGGACCATCCGGGTATACACCAGAGTTGAGAGTTGCTGGAGCCTGCTTTTCTGGCACCCCAACAGTATGCCGAGTAAATGTGAAAGTTGTGCTCAGGTTTGTGAGAAAACTTGACTTGTGAGTTCCTTCTGGTGCAGCAGCCCACTCCGTCTTCCTGATACTGCAGTTAGGCAGGTTCTTGAATAGTAAACGGAGGTGAAGCACTACATTTGGCCACTTCCCTTTACTCAGGAGCTGTGCACCAGTCACAATAAAAACACCCGTTGTATCCTGCATCCAGTTAGGATCATGCTTAACAACAGTTGTGCAAACTTTTGAATATCTCTTCCATCGTACTGCTTCCAAGAATTGCTCGCTAGATTTGAAGTCGTCAGAGCCTCGCCATTGGCAAGGCCTGCATATGCTGGTGTTTGCAGATGGAATGGTCATGATGTTTGGAGGGCTTGAAAGATGCTGTAAATGCAGTGCCAGCCGATTGCATTTCTTCCCTTCTAAGAATAATCGTAGGCCGACCACTGGCTTTTGATCACTTGAAACCTAAAAAGGAAGAAATCTAATATAAGTCACACAATCGACACAAACTACTTGCAAAGATTGCACAAGCTATGCATCCTTAATAAGGAGAGGTAACAATTCTAGATGAAGATGAAACCTGACTAATCACAAGAACTACAGAAAAAGGCGTGCCTTTCATTTTTTATCCTTTTTGTACTCAGATTATTGACAAGGCATATTACTGCCTACGATCGTGATCTATGTAGTTGAAATATATTTGTCAAGTGCAATGCAAGTATTGCAGTACCTGGGCGGAGCTAACATTAATTTTAGGACCCAAAAAGCTAAATCGAAGTGCAGGGCATGAGTTTTTTCTTTGATGTCGTAGAGGTAGCTCGCAAAACATGGGCGCCCATTGCTTTGGAACTTGAAACTCCAAGAAATATTGTAGATCCTCTGGAGCAGGCTTATCTGGACAGAGACAATAAATCAGAGAGATGCAATTTCCTTGTTTGCATAAAGAAAGACCTCAGAACACAAGCACATAAGTTCTTCATGCAGGTATTAAAAATGCACATAAAATATGAAATAAATTAATAAGTGATGTCCCACAGAGCATTCTATTTTGCGCAACTAAACACATCAACCTAACATCAAGAGTCCTAGATAATCTGTATAAAATTTTATGAAATTGCAGTTCAAGTTAACAACTTGGCACTTTTATATGCAGGCTGGCTCAAGCATCTGCTACTCAACTAACTTTTATTTTTAATAGGTAAACTGCTCAACAGCATTGTCCCCCCAAAAAGGTACATGGTTTGGTAAGAAAGAATGAATGATACTATCCCAACTTTTGATGGTGATTGGTAAGTAGGAATTAAGTTAAGCTTTTCCAAAGTGGGTAATGAGATATTCCCATGTAAAATCACCATTACTATCTAAAAACACCGTTAACCATCTCCCACACCCCCCATGAAATCATCAGCTTCCACCTGAGATCAACCACCCCCAACTCCCAGCCTTCAACTATCACTCTCAGAAGCACTCTCCAGGAACCAGTATCAGTCACATTTCAGCACCCTGTGATTACCACCTCCAACACAAACCAAACAACATGACCAGCAATAACTCAGTAATGATGCCAATTCTCCCCATGCTAATGCAAATCTTGATTCATATACCAAACATAACATCTGCAAATCCAATGTCTTATCAAGAAGCTATAAGATGGTCTCAATAAGATGACAGCAATTTGATAGCCAAATCTCCAGAGCTTGACTGCAAACCTGAAATATTTTCAAGAGTTAGGCATAGGAGCACTTACATCGCAAGTACAAGTTGATTGCATGGCTAAGATAACCACTGCCTGGAACACCAGTAAGAAGAGAAGTAATTGGCACAAACTTAAAGAGAATTGCTTCTGGTTTGGCAGGCACTGTTTGCAGCCAACTGGAATGATCATGTGAGAAAACATCCCCTCCTCGCTTAGAACAAACAATTGTGAGCCCCTGTTCAAGAATGTGAAGGAAATATTATGCCAATGAAGGCTTACAGTTGTTAGTTGAAAGCCAATATAATATCCCGAAAATACTTGACTCACATCCTTGCTTGATGTTTCCGTAATGCTGGTCAATTGGAGGGTGTTGGACCGCAGAATGCGACTGAAAACTTCTGGAACCTATGAAGTAAATAATCTTATTCATCAACCACTGTTAACTAAATAGAAAATTCAGAGAATAACGATAGAAGCAAATACCTTTTGTCTGTCATTTCTTGCATTCCTCTGAAGTAAGGAAGGACTTCGTCTGTCTGAAAATAAGAAATCTCCAAGATCCTCTAAATGCCTTCTGAGCTCGGCTGGGGGAATTGGTGAAGACGGTTTCTGCCTAACACAAACCACATCTTGACCACCAACAGCCAAACCTACAATTATATGTGTGCCATATGTGCGGATGAACCTGCCTAATAAAACTAATCAGAATCCATGTAGCGCAACAATCCAAAATATTAATCACTTATATGAATAGGATCAAGTAAACTACTGAATGGACATTAATGACTAGAGAACAATAAGAGAGGAAAAAATGAGACCCACATATGTACAGCTTAAAAATGAGTGAGGTTGACTGAGTGGGTAAAATGAAGTGAAGAGGGAATAAATTCTAGAAACTCTTCATTGGATTGTAACTAATTCATATTGCAATAAATGAACAATAGAATGCATCTAAGGTAAGTAAGAATGAAATTATTTTATCTCCCTAAGCTCCATTAGGTCTTCTCTCTGGTTTTGGAAATAGCTATGATTTTGACGGCAAGATATATAGATTTCTATTCACATTTTATCACTTCAGACCCAAGAAATATACATGCAGTTCCCAAATTTCAAACCTAAGTATTTATAGAAATAGGTCTCCAAATCAGTTCAAATTTCAGTCTCTAAATTTCAATGGCTCAACCTTTTTATTTCCTAACAGTATAACTCTAATTTTTCCATTGCCATTGGACAATTCTTTCAATACTGTACGGTCAATCGGTCTGTCACTCAAAAATTTCCAATAGAGGGTTGTATGATCGGGCAAGATTAGTGTCACCACAAGTGCTTCTAAACACGATGTACCAAATTAAAGTTTTCAAGAAAGACCAAGTTTCTTGTCAAAGATGGCTATTCAAATTGCAAATGTGGTAAAGGTACCTAGCCAGTGAAGCTGGATCCCAATGAGGTGGAACAGACTTCTTAACTTTGTCTTGCAATATTAGCGGAGATGCTGTTAGGTGTAAATAGTACAAGGAGATGAAGTAACCATCAAAGGCAAGATATTTGGTCTCGGCAGCGTCACGAAGCCAATCCCCACTCAAATCAAATATTGAATTAAGATAGCCAGAAGGGACTTTTCCTTGTATTGAAGATTTTTGATTCAGTAGCTCTGACATCTGCACTTCAAACAAAATGGAATTAAGGAAAAGCTCCAAGCATGCTTAGTCAAAGGAATTAAGAAAAGATGTAGATGAAGCAACCAGATTTTTTCAATCAACTCAAAGAGGTATTGACTAAACTGAAACCCTCTGGCAACAGATAGTGATTAGTTTCTTCAGGTCAGCCTTTGTGAAAGATTCACACATAATATGTAACATCTAGAATATTCAGTAACACTTCCTCCATCCCCATAATCTTCAATTACCAATAACGCTTTCAGTTCCTAAATTACCATCTCCTTTAAAAAGCAGAATTCTACCTAGCATTTAATGGATTCTAATCTCTATCAAGCAAAAACTACAGCTCAACTCTCAATCCTAAATTTCCCCAAAGCACCAATTTTTAATCAAAAGTTGAGATGCAAGCCAACAAAGAGCAAGTATGCTACACACATGCCAGTATACAGCTTACCTGATTGAACTCAAGAACGTCAGATTTGAAGCGGATACGGTCTCCTTTATCACATCGAATATCCTCGGAAATATTAGGAATGGTAATACCACCAGGAATAACAATGTTTCCTTTGCGACTCTCATCTAACACCACCAACCTTCCACCTCCTTCACTTTTAATTTCCTTTGCAAACTTCAACCTGAAATCACCACTGAGATCGAACCCTTTCCCTAAAGCCTCCACAGCCGTCACCTCCAAAACCTTCCCAGTTTCCATTCCCCAAATCTCCAACGTTGGAAAACGCCCTTCCCCAGAAAGAGAAGATGGCAAAAAGACTAATCTTTTCACCAAGTTTTGATTTCTTCTTCCTTTGCACTTCGCAATAATACAAAGAGACGGCTGCAAAACCTGCAGATATTGAACCTTCTGAGCTGAAAATGAGAAAGAGGAAAAGAAGAGTAAGTGCTGACAAAGATGTTACAATCCTAGAAACGACATGCCACATCCAGAAGGTAAAGAATGCAAACAGACAAAGGCCCAACAAAAGTATATCCCGAAATGAAGGGCCAGAGCGCATAAAATTAGACAGATGGGGTTGATCATTAAGAGAGCCGGGACCACTTGGAGTTGAATGTTGAAAGCTTTGGACCATCGATTCGCCAGAAAAGTCGATTTCAAAGTCAACCGCGGTAAGCTACAGTTTACCTACTCGTGTGACAAAGTTCTGTAAATACTTTTATACGGAAACCTTACCTACTACCTTAACCTGCTTTGAGGTTGCCCACATCAGTTGCACACACGTGTTCTCGAAGTGAAAACTCCCATTCTTTTCATCTTTAGAAGAGTACTACACGCCGTTGCGTCAAGATCGTCAGTTGCAGGCAGAATAACGATGATGACAAATGGCTATTTATTCACAGATTGTCCTCAGGCTTTTAATCTCACTTGACCGGACTGGAGATGCAAAACTAAATACATTTGACAATCTACACAGTCAGTTGCTGGCAGAATATCGATGGTGACAAATGGCTATTTCTTCATGGGTTGTTCTCAGGCTTTTTAATCTCACTTGAGTGGACTGGACATGCAAATCTAAGTACATCTGACAAACAGCTCTGAACGTTCATCTTCATTGCATTTAAAAATAAGGACTTTTACCACCGAGCACCGAATCATAGTATTAAGGGCTGGTATTCGCTTAATTAAGGTTGGAGTTCGGCTTGTCGCCCTTCAGACTATACAAAGCATAACCTTAAAAACAAAAAACAAAAAAAAGACTTTACATTTTCTAGACCATATAATCTGTGATGGGATGGAGACTCGGTGGACCCAACAGCCGGCCATTGATAACGAAAGGGTGCGTGGAGAGGCGGGAAACTAATTTCGCTGTAAACCCATCATATCATGCGATGAGAAATCGTACGAGGCATCTTAAAGAAAAAAGAAGAATTCACATCTAAAGGCATGTTTTCGGATTAATTGCACATTGACATGGTAGCTTCTTTTTGGCAGATCGGTGCGTGCAATAAGCTTGGAGTTTCCAAATACCATGGATTAGATCACAGGAGGCGGTCAACTGATCTCTGGAGTAAAGATACAAGTGGTAACACTTTCAAGCAATTTCGTCTCTCTCTCATAGCTTTCCCTGTTTGTCGTATGCAGAACTGTCAAAAGAGCAAGTTTGATTTTGATGCTGTGCGCATGTGGGTACGCGATATTGTTGACTGAGCTCAAGTTATGATGTATCAGATTCGTAGAACTTTGAAGTCAAAACACGCGCCATTTTAGCCGTACTATTTTGGAAACGAAGAAAATTAGAGCACATACGAATTGGGTTGGATGAAATGAACCTTATCTAAAAATAAATCTTTTTCTTAATTAAATAAATTTTATGATAAAAATTTAAATTTAAATCAGTTTTTAATGGTTATATAAAATATAAATTAATTTATTAAATTATCCATTAAATAAAATAAAGTTGTAAAGTTATTTTTAAAATAACTTAAATATAGTCTCATAATTTAATATATAAAAAATATTAATCATATTCATAAAATAAACTACATGAATAACTTGAAAAATTATAATTTAAATAACATTTAAAATTAATAATCAATCTAAAATAAATATTAAATGACGATTATAAATTAAAATAATTTTAAAATCATCAAATAAATTTATCCATTCTCAACGTGTGTGTATGTGTGTGTGTGTATATATATATCATCAAGACCGAGCTGAAGTCTATTGAGCTCGGAGCTCGAGACTCAGGGCTATAATTTTTTCTAATTTTCATAAAATTTATGAATGGCTATATTTATTTTCTTTTTATCACAATATGATTAATTATTTGATTGGTTTTAAATTTTATAATTACTTTAAATTTTAATTTTTGCAAAAAAAATAACTTAATAGTTTTTTAATAAATACACTTTAAGTTTTAAATATTTTAAAATTTATAGATTTTAAATCAAATTACTCTAAAAATTAAAATATATTAATATTAAATATTAATTGATAAATAACTTTTACTTATTAAATTGCTTATTTATATAAAATGTAGTAATTCTTTTACTAATAACTAATAATAGATATTATACAAAAGTATAAATAGAATTATTTATTATATTTTATGTAATATTTAATTAATTTGAATAATAAAAACATAATGTCGGTGATATTAAGAACTAAATATATATTTATTTTTATTCAAAAATTAAAAATAAAAACTGAAAATTACAAAGACAAAGATGAAACTAAATAGTAATGATAAAAATACTCCTCGAAGATTAGTTGGATGTTAGAACTTAGAAGATTGAAGATTTCTATTTAGATCAACTTCATTTTCTAAATCCAACTTTTGGTTTTTCTATTTTAGTTAAAATTATGTCATTAAATTTAAATTTTTGATCTTTTTAATATAAACTATAAGTGTTTGGAAATTTTATTTTGAAAAAAAGATTATTAAATAAATATTGATTTATTTATTTTGATTGATAACAACTTATTAATTTACAAAAATTGACCGACTAATGAATAAATCGATCGGTTTTTAATAGCAAGAGTTATTAAAATAAGTCAAACCAAAAAAAATAAATAGTTCAAGATTTTTATGATTAAATCGACTGAAATAGTTAAATTTTTTAATCATTAATTAGAACAAATTAAATTGAATCGGATTAAATCAACAAAAACGTCAAAATTGAAACATATTAAATTATTTTTCATTATTGTTTGAAGATCCAAATTAAACCAATCTAGACCAACAATTGAACGGCCCTATAGATTATGCAATTGGTCCAACTTCAAATAATAAGATAAATGTGTTAAAAGCCCAATTTATTAACATATTTCAGCCCCCACTTCCTACTTGCCGTCCACGAAAGGAGGTCCAGTAATTGCATTTATTTGTGTTATATGTTTTCGTATATGCTATACGTTCAGTGTATTGAAAGGGATAAATAGATTAGTCAAGTCAAAGTTAAGACACCCTGCTCTGAAATTTGAAGAGTCTTACACGCAACATTAGCCCCTCAGATCTTCTGTTATATTGCCTCTATCCTAATATTATCTCAACTTATTTTAACCATCTATTTATGTGAGATTTATACAAATGAATGATTGAGATAGAATGAAACAGAATTAGGACAGGAGTAATGGAACAAAAGATCACGTCTTCAACATTAGAGGCTATTTTAATAACTTAAATATGTGATCTTATGGTAACAAAGAAATATCTTTATCGAGGCTCACTCTCTTTCTTAAAGAAATGTGTGAGGAATATCTCATTCGTTTGGATTGAAACTTGAGTATAAGGTGGCATTGTCTGTTTAATAAATAAATAGATAGATGGAAAGGAGCATAAGGTGATATACAAAAACATGAACAGATGAATTAATCTCTTAAAACTTGGTTCTTTACCACTACTAAAATCTTATCCATCTCTAGTTTCCCCCATCTAACTTGAACAAATTGGCAAAACAAAATCTAACATATGGGCAGATAATGCTTTTTTATCAAAGATCTTAGTCTGATCATCTCTGCTCTTATCCTTTGTGCCCACGTAATTCAAACTTTCATTCATGTTACGTTGAATAAGTGCACACTCATCCAACATTAGGTTCACCTCAGCATAATTCCGCCGCTTGTCCATCTCATGATGTAAGTCTCTTATTTGTCAGCCAGATGAGGAAGAGAATCAGCCTGCCCCCATAGAGAGCATTGGGATTATTTGTTACATGTCACAAAAGCGTAATTTAAAGTAACATCCCAGGGGCCAAGGAACGGAAGCTTGATGATTAAAAGTATGGATAAGATTCCAATATTTATGCCTATCACTCTCATTTCGCCAACCACAAATGCCAGTCATTCTCTATCTAGTAACATCGTCTTTAAGAACTACAACATTACTAGAATTTTTAATACAGATACAACGTAGAACTTGTTTTTATGCGTATCATCCTTGCGTAAATTTTATGCTAATTTTTTTCAATTTTATTGGATGTCTCCGAGGGGATAACATAGAACTTGTTAATAAGAATTATTATCAAAATGATTAAAACTGAAATTAGACATTTAATTATCACTTGAAATAAACATAATAATAATTAGACTGGACATCTAAATAAATAATTAGAAAATTAACAATCCACACTAGACATGCTCTGATAATATATTAGAATTTTTAATATGGATAAAGTGTAGAGTCTATTAATAAGAATTAAGCTTAGGTTCAATCATTATCAAAATGATTATAATTAATCATTTTATTTGTTGGCTTTTACCATTTTGTTAATCCTTTAACATTTTAATTTTTAATCAGTACGAATATTCTAAAAACTTCAATATCATGTAAACTATATTAAAGAAGTTGATCTAAAGAGTTATCCCGCCATATAAGAAATAATCCCACAGCTTTCGACCTGCCATCACCATCGCAATTAGATGCCATTTTGATAACCTAAATCTTTTACATTTCATACAACTTTAGTCTTGTTTGGACACTAACATGAAACCTTGAAGCTATTGTAGATAACCGCCCAAGCCCTCTACAATTTCAAAATTAAGAAATCTGTTAAAAATACTCACATGTGAGTATCCCACATATTAGCTCCAGATTTATATTTAATAATATTTCAAAATATTATTTCAAAATTTAAATTAGATTTTTTTCTTTTAATATTAACAGGTTAATTCTTAAAAAGAAATAAAATCATAAGAAATAAGCTTCTTTTCTTGCAGAAATTTTCTTTATGAACTTACTTTATGAGAAATAGTTTATTCGAAGGGATCCTATTAATTATGAAGGTCGTATATTAGTCTCGTAATTACTGAAATTTTTTTGGCAAAGATAACATCGAAATTATTCAGATTTAAATCTAACTAGTTGACTAAAGATGCAAGTGAAGCAATGATTAGTTGAAGAAATTGATTATTTAAATAAGAGCAATAGTACTTTTGAAGCAATGAAAATACACAGACTTTCAAAACATTGAAGCAACATCTATATTCTTAATAATCATATTATTCTTATTGTATCTTAGAAAGTAAAATCACTCTATCAAGAGAGAAATTGTTAATTGAGAACTTACTTTTGATTTTACATTTATTCTTTTGTAAGCTTTTAGAAGCTTGTTATATATTTCGAGTGTAGAAAGTTGGAGAACCTTAAAAAATAAGTACTCGTGAGCTTGAAGAGACTCGTCAAATTACTACTTGATTTTATAGTGAAGCACTCAAATTAGATACTTGAGGACTGGACATAGACTTAAGTTGTAAGCCAAATCAGTATAAATTGATTATGTCCTTCTCTCTCTTCTCTTGACTTTTAAATTTCTACATTATATTATATATGTGCTTATTTCAATAAGAGATTCCTTCACTTTATAAGAAAGTCCTTTTGTTTTCAACTTGCAAAATATTCTTTTTCAGTTTTAACAGATGCCTTCTGTTTTAAATTGTTTTTAACATAATTTTTCGTTTAATAGGCTCTTGTCATTTAACAAGCTTTTTCTTGCCTAACATACTCCTTTCATTTAAATAGGATCTTATCACACAACTAGTTCATACTGTTTTAATTATAGACAAGCTTCTGTTATTTCTTTTTGAACTGATAATAATTTGTAAACAAATTTTAAGTTACACACAATTTACCACCTCTTGCGTGTGTTTGCTTTATCACCACATCAAGGAAAGAGGGAAAAGAAAACTAACATGTAAGTCTAATAGACTGCTCCATCTATTGTCAACCAGTTTTATGATGAAACCTCACTTGGACTTGTGTATGGTTTAACTTTCCTCCTCATATAAGCTCATATGTCCATTACAAATTTTACATGAAATCAGAGCCAATAAAGATCTTGACTTATTGTTTGTTCCAAAAGGGGGCTCATTATTTAAGTAACTGGAGAAAGATTTTGAAGTCTGCATGGAACAAGTAGCCCAACAGTATTTTTTGCCCTAAAGGGGGCCTATTTGACCTCAATCAGAAGTCCATCCCTAACTTCAATCAGAAGTCTAGCCTTGATGAGGATTGTTTACATACATCTCTAGATTACTAAGTAAAAAGAAACTCACATGTGAGAGGGAGTGTTGAAAAATATTCACATTGAATAAAGAAGAAAAAAAGACTAACATATAAGTCTACTGGCTACTCCACTTATTACTAATTAGTCTTAGAATGAAACTTTACTTGAGCTTGTGCATGATCTAACTTTCCTCCTCGTATAGGCCCATATGTCCATTACAATTTTACATAATTAGTGGTCTCGATATAACTGTTGAGCAATCTCTGTTGATAAAGAATAAGGTCTTTTAAGGGTGGAAACAATGTCATCTAACTTAAGAGAGAGAAAGGTCCTTTACTAAGTATTGAATGAGAATTTTCATAACCCATATTGGGAATAAAAAAAGAGCGTGGTAAACATTTTTAAGTTTTTAGTATATCATTCTGATTTTTCTAGTTAATGCGGAATAAACCTGAAAGTCAAATGATTTAGATAGTAATGACCTATTGATGAGAAGGTAATTATTATTTGACACATTATGAAAGAAACCAATTACAACAACAAGCGTTGTTATGCTGTATATCCTAACTCCTAAACGAATCTTATGTGTGTTTAACAGTACTGCACCATCTTATGAGGAAATAATTAGTAAACTCAATTTCTCAATGTTGGCTCTGTTTTAAAATTTCAAGCCTAGTACTTCACATCTTACCTTCTTGTCATGCTCATTAAATGGGATCAGTTCATGTTATGGTTAATCAGTTCTTACCATGTTTCATTAAATCTCATTCACACATTTATGTAGGATCAAGGTCGTTCATAACATTTTATAAGCCCTGGGCAAATTTTAAAAAAATGTCTCAATAAATCAGCAATATACAAACATGTAAACTTTAAAGTATATTTTTATTTACTAAAATTTAATATTCATACATAAGTGAATTAATTTATAAGTTCACATACTCAACAAAATATTAAATAATCATAACATCAACTAATAATATCTTACAATTGTCACTAAAAATAAAATAACTAAAAATAGTAACAGTAACAATAAAATAGCAATAGCAGCAATCGAACAACAATATTAAACTGCAAAATACTAAGAGAATTGCACTAACAAACACACAGGTGATCATAATTTATGAAAAAAAATTCGTGCATTTCTAGATGCAAAATCATTAATAGTATTAGCAAGATTAATACTATCTAACTTATCCTTTACAATATATAAAATAGTTAAACTATTCAACCTTTCATGTGACATTGATGATCTCAAGTAGGTTTTCAATAATTTTAACTTTGAAAAACTTCTCTCAACTGAT
>JANIJH010000005.1:11934048-11953375 GCA_024520975.1 Erythroxylum areolatum | reverse complement strand
GTGATCATAATTTATGAAAAAAAATTCGTGCATTTCTAGATGCAAAATCATTAATAATATTAGCAAGATTAATATTATCTAACTTATCCTTCACAATATATAAAATAGTTAAACTATTCAACCTTTCATGTGACATTGATGACCTCAAGTAGGTTTTCAATAATTTTAACTTTGAAAAACTTCTCTCAACTGATACTATAGTCACAGGTATAGTCAATAAATTTCGATAAGCAATTGAAATATTTGGATAACAATCTACAGCTTTAATAAATTCTAAAATTTCAATTGATGACATTAACTCATTTGGAAAAGTCATTTGTAACATTTTTAATTCAGAAAAAAGATCATCTAACTCCATATCTGACACATTATCATGGAAAAAAGTTGTTGTAAAATTAGTACAATATTCTCCTAATTGGTAATCATCTAACACCCTCAATTTCTTTGAATCAAATAAGAATCCAAAAATATTTTCAAATGTCGTTAATTGTTCAAATTTATTCTTCAACGAAGTAATTTCCATTTTCATAACAACTAGAAAGTAATTACTCTAAAAGAATCCTCAACTGATTGTATTCTCCATCGTGATCAATTTCATCAAATTGTCTTTTCCTAATAATATAATGTCTAGTTGGATATGTAGGCTCTACATTCATCTCATGTGCAAGACTTTTAGCAATATTCATGCTATAGTCAAACTCTTCATCTCTATATTTCTTTAAAAATACCATCACACCTTCTAATTACTTTATGGTAGCATCAATGCACATAGATTTAGACTGCAACTTTTTACTCACCATATTAATAGCGAATAAAATAACATACCAAATAGCCATACCAAGTAAAAACTCAAAACTCTCAAGTACACTAACCAAACTTTCCACTTCACTCTTTGACATGGCATTATCACAAGATCTAGATAATTCCATCAAAGTCAATCTTATTCGAGGAGCGTGAAATTTAATAGCTTTAACACTTTTTATGCAACTCTCTTAATGAGTGTTAGACAACAATTTCATCGTTAACCCTAAAACATTATTAAGTAAAACCTTCCACCTTTTAAGAGAACTTGAAAATAATGTATATATGTGTTGTACAACTCCAAAAAATGAAACAACTTTAACACAAGAATGTGTCATATCACTAAGAGTAATATTAAGATTAAGCACTTAGCATATATAATGCTCTTGGATTTATTTCAAGTAATCATTTTTTAATCCCTTGGTGTTTTCCCTTCATATTATAACCATTGTCATAACCTTGACCTCTCACATTATAGATATTAAGATCAAGAGACTTAAATGCATTTAATAATTTATTAAAAAGTCTCAATCCAGATGTGTCATTTACTTTCAAGAACTTTTAAAAGTACTCCTTTATTTTTTTATTTGAGATATTCATGCATCATCCTAACAAACTTATTTATTCTTAATGACTCAAATATGAAGTGCAATCAAGAATAATAGAAAAGTATCTCACCTCTTTAATGATCCCTATAATAGAACTTCTAATACTATGGGCCAACAGAGAAATAAACTCATTTTGAATTTTATGACCAAGATAATGACGATGAATTTCATGATTTTGAATATGTTTAATATGGTCTTGCATTATTACGTCAAATCCAACAATCATCTTAATCAATCCTAAAAAAATATCATTACTATCTTGATAAAGTTTCTCATTGGATCCTCGAAAAGTCAAATTATATTTGGCAAGATATTTCACAACAGAAACTATTCTTATCATAACTTGTCTCCAAAGTTCTTTCTCTTTTACAATTTCTCGTTGCAAATCTTTATCAACTGTTTGATTTTTGCTCAATCTTACTCTTAATTCATTCCAAGTTCTCATATTAGTCATGTGCTCAATGCAATTCTCATGTTCTTTGAGTCTCATACTAAGATGTTTCTAATCTCTAAATTTATCATTTGATAATGCACTTTGTTTGCTATTAGATTTGAACAACTTACGACAAAAACAATATACTTTATCTATACGTTTAGAATAAACCAACAATTTTCTATCGCTAATATCTCCATTACTCAAATTTTCATAATAATAAGAATATGAAAGATGTCGAGAGGTATTGTCTAAAGGAAACACAATATTCAATTATCTTACAGGTCCCTTTTCAACTAAAATGTCCCTTGTTTTATTATCAAGATTATCCTAATTTTTAGGATCATAAATATCCAATACAGGGCTTACTTGCTTATCTGCCTTCAAATTTTCTACAGTGAATGCATTTGATATATAATCATGCTCATTCAAGTTTCTAATATCCTCATGAATATGAATCTTATAAAAAATTTCTTTATGTTATTCAAAACTATCTTTACCTAATTCTTCATGATTCTCACTAGAGGAGCCTACTCTTTTTAATAAATTTGTTAACTGCTCCTTTTTTGGATTCTATTAAATGTTCCACTTGTTTTTTTTTCTTTTTTCTCTTCCAGACAAATGTTTTTTAGGCAACATAATTTAAACTAGTTATAATGCAATTGGACTAGGAAAGAACAAAAACACTTGTATGGAATTGGAAGAAGTATGCAAGAATAACATAACACCAATAGCTTGACAATATATCAGTGGTATTATATCTATGACAGAGGAAAAAATAAAGAGCAAATTTTAACGTTAAATAAATACCAATTTCTAAAAAATACAAGAAATTAACATACTTATGAGTAAATTATATTATACTTTATTAACTATTACGCGGAAATTAAGATGTTTAGGAGTAAATTATATTATAATTTATTAACTATTCTAAGTTTGCCAAGCCAAATATTATCTTATTTTGCAAGTTGTGAAAATGATTGAACATTATTTTGTCAAGTAACTAGATAAAGATTTAAATTATTAATAATTTTATTAAATTTTAAGTAATAAGAAATTTTATTTTATGGTAATTAACATATGGTAAATTTAGTGTATTATGTCAATTATTTATGGTATTATTTAATAATTAAATACATTTTTTATATTTTATTAAAATTTAAGTAATAAAAATTTTTCTTTTATGGGAATTAACATAATAGTAAATGTAGTACTATCAACTATTTATGGCATTATTTAATTTTCAAATATAAAATAATAGTAAATGTAGTATTACTATATTATTAATTATTCATACATTAACTTATCAAATCTTCAAATTTGACTTTAGTCATATAACTCGTGAACCTTTACAAAAACACAAATCTAACAAGTATTACAATAATTGTGGCAAAGTATAATGAACATTACAATTATATAAATTAAATTATTTATTAATGCTTAATATATTTTTAAATAATAAGTAATTTAAAAATAAAAAAGAAAAACACAAATAAATACAATATTAGTTAATATTAATATTCTAATTTAAAATACTAATATAGTATCCAAGTGAATGACAAATTATAAATTAATTATAATATATTCAAATATTCAGTAAGCTAAAAATGTATTAAAAAATTTTAAAATTTTGCTTTTAAATTATCACTCATAATTTAGAAGAACCATGTTTTGTAAAATTTGAGTTGAAGTATCTTGGATTCATATATAGATAGACATAAAAAAATTAAAACGTAAGATGCTTCAAATAAATTTATATACATAAGAAGTTAAACAGTTAACGTTAGTTTGAGAAAAGATTACGTAGAATTATCAAAATCTTAAAATTGTTTCGTTCCTTCTCTGCCACATTTAATTAGCAATTAATACTTTTCATCAAGTAAACGTTATTTTAGAAGTTGAAAAGATCGATTTGATAGAGGAAAAGATTAGATAGTTGTCATCGAAATTGTCTACTTTGAAAGGATAGAGTGGGTGGGCTCCTAACGGAGTGGAGCCCGGGTAGGTAGCCTAATTGCTCATGCCAAGGCTAAAACTGCCTAATATGCACAAATATATGAAAAAAAAATTAACACAAAATTATAACAGTCTAGTGCTCCAACTCTATTAAAGAGTTGAATCCAATAAATCCAAGACGGAGGTGAATTAGTGAGAGATTCTCTTAATTTAAGTGAGATCGGGAGTTCGAATCGTCCTTATATATGTAACCGTTTAAAATTTAATATCAGAGCTTTATCTTCCGCAAGAAACCTATTTAGCAGGGATAGAGTCAGACTCAACTCTAAGGAAGGCCAGGGGCCAACATCTAATAGTATTTTTTTTAAAAGAGGGGTCACTTATATTTGTAATTTTAAAAATTTTAATTATATAAGTAATTTTTTAAAAAAAATATTTGAAAGGGGGAGCTATGGCCCCTTCCCCTATAACATGGCTCCGTCCCTACTATTTAGTTAAAGTGAGAATTAATCTAAAAATAAATGATTTAAAGATATGTTCCTGTAGTTAAAACTTAAAACCCTTAAAAATTTGTATCCAATTAACGGTAAGACTACTTCTCACCATTCTGTGCGGAGACTGCAACATAAACATGTGATGGGACAACTGCCACACCAACCATACCTCTTATTTTAAAATCCCCATTAAAAGTTAATTCTCTATTATAAGATATTTAAGATTTAAAATAATCAATTAATATTAAATCATCATATATCGGTTGAAGGTTAAATAAAATTAAATAATTTAAAATAAGATCAAAAGAAATTAACCTTATCTATTGAAAAATTTAAAATTTAATTAAAAAAATTATTAAATGACCAATAATTAATTTATTTTAATTTATTAATTTATAAAAATTGACCAATTAATTAATAAATTGATCGATTTTAATAATATTAATTATTATAATATATCAAACTAAAAAGTTAAAAATAAAACAAAAATTAAATAATGTAAATTTTTATAATTTAATTAATCACACCAGTCAAATTTTCTAATCATTATATTTTACGGTACATTTTGACTCAAGCAATGAGAAGAGCATAAAGTCTATAAAAATTTCCTAATATACAATTTCCATTACAACCCAAACTATTACAAAATTATTTAATAATAATTATTAAGAAGATATATTTGTTGCTATCTTCGGCTCGAGACTCAAGTTTTTTAAAAAGAATTAGACCTCGGTTGATTTAGGCTTGAGCTTGATCACCCATAAGTCTAAATTCGGCCCAATTATTTATAGATTTGTAATTATTATTTCAATTCTAAGAATTGATTTTAAATTTTTATCAGTTGTTATTTTGTCAAATAAGAATTGTTATCCGACTGAATTTTAAACTATAGTAAAATTTATTTAATATTTAAAATGAACCTAATCCAATCTAACGTCACCGCACTTAGATGCATACGATGAATCATAGTGGTGAACGCAGAAGATAAGATCAGGCCGACCCAGCACTGCAGTCAGGAATAAAGATATGCGGATTCACATTGAATGTGGCTGCTCAGTGCTGACTCGTGTTTCCCGTGAAATTATTAACTACTTGGGACAGGCCACGTGCGTTGGTTGGCCTGTACTTGTCTCATTGCTAACCACCCAACGCATTCTCTCCACGCGTCGCTTTGCGGATCACGTCCATGGAGTCTCATGCACATTCATGTATACATAACCCTTTTTTTAATCTCAATTTAATCAAATTTTCGTGTCAATGGTGTATGAGAAAATGTAACATGTCATTAATGTTCATTGTGGCATGACTTTATATTATTGTGGACACTAGTTGCCAACTGACATACAAACTTCCAATAATTAGTTGGTGGCTCTGACTCTTCTTCCCAAGATTTTGAGGCTATTGGGTAAAGGGAATAAAGAACAAGACAATGATTGAGATGGCTGAATCGGAGATCCACATTAATAATTTCCTATAATATTTGATTTAGTCAGAGCTAGGATTGACAAGATGAGCATCTCCGGGAACATGGAGCTATGTTCCTTGAGGATGCGCATGTCAAAACTCGTATGTTTGTCTCATTATATACATGGATGAATTTTTATAAGTTTAATAAGTATTTTTTTCTATTATAAAAGTTTTTTTAAAAATAAGTATTTGATTATAAAATAAAAAAATATACTTCTTTAAAAAATATAATTTTTTAAGACACTCAAATTTAGAGCTTCTCAAAGAAATATCTCAAGTGACTTTTTATGATTGATTTTTCAGACCAATTAATGACTTTTTTTTAATTCTCTTTTATCCTTATGTTTTATACACAATTTCTAATAACTACAAACTCATCTTCACGTTTATCTTGCAAACTTATATTCTCTATTACAATAAAATGTATAATTTATTGTGTATTTAACTATTTACTCAATTTGAATATTTATTTTGAGATTTATATAATATTATTTGTCTTTTTATATGTTTTAATATTTATTTTTGATATTAATTTTACTTATGTTATAATCCATATATAATCATTAATATATTATGTTTTGCATATTGTTTAATATATTTTAAATAATATTTATATGCATAAATAATATTTATTACAAAGTAAAATATAGTTAAAATTAAAAGTACTTTTTTGTTTTTATATTGTCAAACAGTCTACTATATAAAGTTCTTTCAACAAAATTCTTTTTTAAATAATAGTCAAACAGTCAACTGATTTCTTTAAAAAATTTTCTCAAAAAAAATCTACAATAACAAAAGCTTTACTGATATAGACCTAACTAAAGATAAGCTTAATACCCTATCATAACATGGTTTTGAGTTAGCGTTTAAATGACTTATTCAAATAATATAATTTTCGAGTTATTATATATGATCCGGTAGGTTGCTTTTAAGATGAGACAAAATATATGAACATAACTATGGTGAGAAGTCACAACATTTGTAGTTTGGTCCACCTTGGAACCTAATTCCATTTTCATGCAATGTACACTTGTCAGAAGATAGAGTATGGATCCTTTTCCCGATTTCAGTTTATTGTTTAAACTGAGCTTATCCTCAGTTTTGGTTTTTAGAGTATCTGATTCAATGGAATTACGCTCTCCTAATTCCACTTGAATGCTTGTAGAGCAGCCATAACTAATGTTCTCAGTTTTTTTTTTTATTAATAGGAAAAAGACAAATTATAATATGAGTATAAAGAAACAGAGTCCCGATTAATTCTTCAAGAAGAGTACATAGTATCTAATAGTGTCAAAGGAAGTGGTTCCTATCACAAAATATTTGGCATAATACGCTAACCAGTCAGCACATCTATTACTCTCACACTAGATATGTTGGTGCATCACAATCCAATTCTTCGTGAAGAGTTCATTGATCCCGGTAATGATAGGAGTGTGGGAATTATGCTTTCCTAGTTCAATTTGAATTCTTTTAGCAACCATAAACTAACGTTCTCTGTTTCTTTCTTTCAAGATCACTATAATTTGTGGGGTTCTGTTGGCAGTGCTAGGTTGGCTCATGTGCTTATGGGGTCAAGTGTCCAGTCATCGTTTCTGAACGCAACTATCGTGGGATATGGTTGTCGAGATAGAATTTGGGAAGACCAATGGAATACTCTTAAAGCATAAGGTAGGGTTAGAACTTGTCGATATTATATTCGATGTTAAAGCCAAAAGCACTATCCGATGTGGTTCAATAGGATTCCAAGCTAGATGCTAGTTAAACTCTCTTATCTTTCTTTTCTTTTTTTTTTTTCTTCTCCAGATGACTTATCTAGTTCTGTCTTATCCTTTTGTGTTTTTTGCTTCTGCTTGGTACGAGGATGAACAAATGGTATCCACACAACGAAAGTTAGCAATTTGAAAAGAACTATGTATATATGATTACTAGAGTCCATTAAGTATATGTGATTTCACTGACCAATTATGAGTTATCCATCCAGCTAGCAGTGTAATGTATGCTTAAATGAGGAAGGTGACAAAAACCAAACCTCGGCAGGTAAATACGGGTACATTCTGAGCAACTGAGTTGGCCATCGATGATGGTTGGTACATTTTGGCTATAGAATTAGGTATGTTTCTTTGTATGGCTAGCAATTTTTTGGATTGGAAAATTATAATTCTAAGTGACCAAGATCTAGATATTGAAGCTCCATAATAAGACCAATAGTCCTCTAGTTATACTAAAATCAATACATGGTGATTTTGAAACCTAATATTGCCTATAGAACACAGCATAATTCTTTTTTTTTGCAATAACATTCGTAATAAGTTATAATACCATCCGAATGTCTTTTAATTAGGGAGGTCAGTTTTGACCATGGCTTGGTTGATAGAGCTTCTGGTTGAATCTCGGGCCTCAAGCCAGGTTGGATCCACGATAAAACAATGTTGTTTTAAAATTTCTTTTAAAGAAAATAATTTGTGACTAGCCGGGCCGGGTCGTCCTAAATCCACTATTAGGAGGTGATTGGTTTATATGTGAGAATGGTAATAAGAATGTAAATGAATATAATGAGAAATGAGAATGAATATTATCATTATAATTATAATGATTGGTTAAGAGGAATGAATCATTATCTTTACTATATGATGCGGTTGGTTTGTAAAAAAATTAGGAGGATTTTTCAAAAATAAAATATCAAACTATTATTTATATAATAATAATAACTAATAACTTACTCCCTCATATTCAAAATAAGTGTCGTTTTAGAGAGATGCACATTTGTTAAGAAAGGTAGTGAAATGTTTGATATACCCTTATTAATTGCATGTTGAATTGTCTTAAAAATGTAATCTGTATAATTAAGATGTGAGAGAAATTAAAGGGTAATTTTAGAAATAAAATTATAAACATGTATAAAAAATCGTAAACGACACTTATTTTGAATAATTAAAATCTCTCTAAAACGATGCTAATTTTGGATAAAAGAGAGTACTTTTTATTCTTTACCTATTAAGCCCTTCTTAAATTCATCTCTTGATATAAAAAATGCAAAGTGAAATCAAAAGAGAAGTCATTCTTGAATTTTCAATCAAGGAAAGAGCACATGACGTACGGAAAATGCAAGAGATTTGCGTCCAAAGTCCAAACACTTCCCATGAAACGTCGTTTGTGCCGTATGTAATATACGTGTAGATACATACTATCATGCATTTGTGTACACATGTGGCCCCACTTTCCAGTATTTGTCCTCTTTTGCTTCGGTCTGTTTTGTCTCCTTTCTTCTTGGACCATGCACAGCTGTCCGAATTGCCGCCTCATAATCATACATGACATGTATGTATGTACATATACATGCCAATTCATCGTCATCATCACGTTTTATAATATGGAAATAAATAAATAAGGAAAGTGGATCTGATCTGATCGGATCGGATCGGCTCTGTTCATTAGGTGCAGCTTTATAAGGGCCTGTGATTGCCTCTCTCTGTCTCACAAAGAAGCAAGAGATAGGGAGGCTTTAGTGAGAGAAAATATTTAGAGAGAAATGGCAAACACATGTTGTGAACATGAATCACGGGTTTCTTCAACAAAGCTGGTCCAAAGAGTTGTTGAAACAGAAACCCCATCTTCTGAAACTAATGTAAATGATGAGTCTTTGTACCCGGAGGCTGATGACGTGTGGGCGAGAATGACCCAAAGCAACCCCATTGTCACAGAAAGCAATAGTCTTTCGCAGACCATGATGAAGAAGAAGAAGAAGAAGAAAAACCAGGTCTTGCTTGAAGGGTACGTGGAATTGGCAAATGACAGCAGCAACAGTTGTGAGGACGATTTGAAGAGAGCCAAGAGTTTGACTGATGATGATCTCGATGAGCTCAAAGGGTGCTTGGATCTTGGGTTTGGATTCAGTTATGATGAGATTCCTGAGCTATGCAATACTCTCCCAGCTCTTGAGCTTTGTTACTCAATGAGCCAGAAATTCCTTGATGAGCACACCAAGTCCCCGGATAGAAGCAGCTCTCCTGATGTGCCTGAGGCTGCAACTGGTCCTATTGCTAATTGGAAGATCTCCAGTCCTGGTGAGACAGCTGTTTATAGCCGCTTTATTTTCTAGCTGTTTGATTCTTGGTTTGTTATACGGGTTAATTTTGGTGTTAGTCTAGTTGTTGAGATGTTTTGATATCACACATCTGTCAATGGTTGGTTATTTTGCTTGGATCTTTCACAGAAATATTAGATTTAGATTAGAATACTTCTTTTTAATCTTTGTATTACCATCAGCCTTTTGAATCTTAACCTAGGATTCTAGTTATGCTTATGTTGTAAACGTTGTTGGCGCTTTTTGCTCTGTAGTTATACGTCAGTGTGCATTCTCAAATATTTTGTTTATGCATTACAAAACGAACGGATCCTTTTGTCTAGGATGTGTGACCTTTAAGTGTAGCTAAGAACTTTTGTATGATTTGACGGAATCATATTTCTGATATCAGCATCTATTTCCTGTTATTGATACTGTAAGAAGTCCAAGTATATTTTCTCAATGCTTAGAATTATCTTTTAATTTGTTCTATGGATGTGAAATATGGAATACCAGCGATTATAGAATTAATTCAACTATATTCCTTGTTTAACTGATTGACATGCCATTCAATTGCGTGTTAATTACCTGTTGCTTGCGGTATTTATTCAGGTGATCATCCTGAAGATGTTAAGGCAAGGCTCAAATTTTGGGCTCAGGCAGTGGCATGCACTGTTAGACTATGCAGCTGAGAGAGATTTAATAATAAAAATGGATTTATCAACAAGTGATATGGTTATATGGTCCTTGGCGAAGAAAAATCAATAGCCTGGACTTCATGCTAAGCTTGTGCTTGACTGATCTGTTGTGTTGGATCCATTAATAGGAATTACGTTCCTGCAACTCTTTACATCTGTATGCGGGCACCAGTTCCTATTGAATGATGGGTTGAAAGGAGCAATTGTTTCAGGTTTGGGATTTTACCAAAGCCGATATGAGTTTGACTTAATTAGAGAAAGGCTATGATATGTTGCTATAATAAATGTATTTCATCAGATTGTCAATGGCTTTGAATAAAAACTATTCTTTGTAGTAGTTACTGCTACTAGTAGTTTTTTGTTGGATGTGCTAATTAGATTCCAACTTAAGCTGATTATTTTGATGCAGTGATGAGAGCCTTCCTTAGAGCCTTTACCAACTACTTTCAGACCTCTGCATTTGCTGAGGTAACTAATCTAACTGGGTTGAATCTGTGGTTAATGTGGTTTCGCACTTTAGTTGATCCAGGAATGATTGCTGTGTTGCCCTTACACTAACAATGTTTCGCACAAGCTGACAACTGATTTTTGTTTATCCATCATATGGATAGATTAACTACCCCCATTATGCTGGTATGGAAAAGGAACAGGGGGAGAATTTTGGTGGAAGAAGTGAAGTTGAAGAAGCAGTGCAATATATGCCTGTCTGATGTTTGTGAAGTTTTCTTCTGTCTTATCCAAGTTCTTGGTTTGAATAACAGGATGTGACGATAACCTAATTATTGGAGCTTATAGATTAAGTTTTGTTAGGTGGGTTTGGTACCTCATTCCGGTTTATGACAAATTCATTTGGAGTCTTTCTTGGCTATCTATAATTGTTGACTTGGTAATGGAATTTACAGACAACAATAGATTTTCCCTGTGGAAATACTGGTTAAGTGATCATTAGAGCCTTTGAGTAGCAAAGCATGAACGTTTTTCTACTAATCACTATTCCAGATTATTAGCTTCGCAGAAACGCCGTGGGATGACAAAAAGAAAAAAAAAGAAAAGCTTATTAGAGATTTAGTTGTGGGGTGTCTATCTTTTCCTACAGGGCTTGTCTACAGGTTTTATGTTTGACCTCTTATACGAAGAATAACGATATCCTTTGTTTGAGATTTAATGGATTTGGCAAGTGGGATGGATCAGTTGAGTTCCAATTAACCTGCAGTACACGAGAGGCAATCATGCCTGGTGTCTATCTTTTTCTACAGGGCTTGTCTACAGGTTTTATGTTTGACCTCTCACACGAAGAATACGGATATCCTTTGTTTGAGATTTAATGGATTTGGCAAGTGGGATGGATCAGTTGAGTTCCAATTAACTGCAGTACACGAAAGGCAACCATGCCTGCCATACTTTTTGAACATTTCATAAGAACATGGCTATCAGGCTGACTAATATCATACAAGTTTAGGATAAGTTGACAGGGAAATGCTCCATACCTTTCTGGCATGGATGTTACAAGTTAAGAATCAGTTGGCCATCAACAGGAAGTGACCTTTTAAGCTATTGTTGTTCATGTCAAGATCATCTTAAAATGGAGAGTGAGGTTATTTAATCACTAAACTCTCTTAAGATGAGTTTCAACAACTTGGAAAATTTTGAATCAACTTTTCTACCATCCCCAAAGACTAAATTTTGCCTCGAGTCAACCTCTAGCTTTATAAAATATATATTTAATTTCAATCACCAGCTAAAACTTTGGTCCAAACGTATGAAACTCAACGGATGATAATGCTTGTACTTTCTAAATTCTTACCATATGATGCACCTTACTTCGAAGCTAAGGGTGTCCTGATTTCCCTTGAATGGAATTCCCAAATTAGTACAAAATCCATCATGACACTCAATTATGTTGCTTCATTTTGACCAAAATAATCTCCAAGTCATTTTCTTGAATGCAAGCAATAATTCCATTTCTTTGAACTGGTCATCTGTGGCCATGGAGGGTCTTCTATTTTAATAAGCAATTGCTTTCCAAGGTGGAAGAACTAAACTGCAACTTTTTCAGTGACATCAGACATATATATAATAGGAAAAGGATTAGTCTAGGCGATACACGCAATCTTAGTTTAAGAGAAGATGAATGAGAGTAGGCAAGGAGAAACATGTACCAATTCTGTTTTTCTTTACTTTTATGTCTCGCAACAGCACAGAACGCTTTCAAGAAGGATAGAATAAGTCAGGGATAGAACAAGACAAACTGTATAATACAATAAAGCCAACAAGTGCTATTAGGGGGAAAAAAACAAAGCATATATTGTTATCTGAAACAAAAGCCTCACTCTGGTTGCCATTATCAAACGTTGGCAGTGACAGGCATGCATTATCAAAATCTTAATCCTTAAGTTTGAACTTTCCTTTCTTAATACTTGGACATGATCAAGTTTTTGCCTTGAGTTTCCATTCTTTGAGCAATAATTTTTTCTGTCTTGTGTCCTTTCCCTTCGTTTGATTAAATGCTGGACGTGCTGACAAAAAATGACAGGTTCTTGTCTTTTACTTACCGTCACGGACAACTTACTGCCTCGTGTTTTTGTATCTTCAAGGACTGCTTGTAGTAAATGATGATACAATTGGTTGGCACTTGGCAGAGTCTAGTTGCTTGTTCATTTCTGCACTAACAGAAAACTAGATCCTCATGGATGCTGCTACTAATATTCACCATCTTGATATAATATTATCCTATCTAGGGATGTATCTAATTGTATGTCCAGGTGAACTGCCTGAAAAGAAATATGGAGTCTCTGAATATAAAGCATAGAAAAGCTGTGGTACTACATATGCAGTCATTCAATGGCTCTAGATGCAAGATTTTTACATCTATAGACAATAATTATCCAATTAGAATAAAGATGTGCGTGTTTATTAACAAAGAAGTGAAATCTAGTAGCAATTGAAAATTCCAACAGATCAATTGAAAGTTTTTCTAAGCAGTTCAGGCTGCTTATACTGCTGGATTACAATGTCTCTCCACCATAGGCAATCTCATTCTTTGGTCCCTAAGCACTTTCCAGCTGATTTTGTATGTCCTTCTGTAAAAAGTAACAAAACAGGAAATTAGATAATGAAAGTCCCATAAATGTAACAATTCCAAGACAATGAGGATTTCCAAACCTCAATTTTAAGGGGAGCTGTAGTGGGAGCATATCTTTCCATCACCTTCCCTTCTTTGTTCACCAAAAATTTAGTGAAATTCCATTTGATTGCATCACCAAAGTATCCGCCCTTTTCTGATTTTAGGAACTTGTAAAGAGGTGCTGCATTCTTTCCATTCACTTCAACCTACAACAACCAGATGAAATATAATGAATAGACTTCTTCATGATAAGTTGCTGGAACCAGCTACTGTCCCTAGATATATGGCTTATACCAGCAGATAAGTCGTTCCTGGATACTAGTCACTAACGAATGGACAAAATAGCTAGCTGTAAAGCTTTGATCAGAGTCTTTGTAAAGAACTGCTACAAGAATGTTGTATTTTCATTGAGGAAGGAAATTGATATACTGACTTTACCTTGTCAAATATTGGAAATTCAGCTTTGAACATTGTGCATGCAACTTCCTGAATCTCCTCGTTGGTTCCTGGTTCTTGTCCAGCAAATTGGTTGCAAGGAAATGCCAAGATTTCAAATCCTGTCGAAAAAAGAAGAAACAAAATCTAGGTTACCAACTTCAAGGATGTAAAATTTAAAGCAATAAGAGAATGATGAAGCTAATAAACAAGCTTTTTTATTTTCTTCGACAAACAGACTTCTTTTAATTGCTGAAACTAGCAAACTATGTCATACAGTGGTGAGGATGGAATTTGCTGACAGGAATTTCAGTTCATGATCAAGTCTAGAACCATTTTCATCTTTCATATGGATGCAAAGTTTTTCAATGCTACAAGCACCAACAAAAAGTTTTTCATTGTAAATAGATTTTGATTCTAATACATGTTGAAAAATGGAATTTTTAAAGCATTTTCTGAGAAGTATAATGACAAGTCCGATAAATTGAATGTTGTCCTATATATGAGCAAGTGAACAACCTTGATTCCTGTACTTTTCATACAGAACATTCAATTCCTTGTAGTTCGATGTCGTTAAGCCACTGCAGAAACATAGATAGAACTATCAGTGGAAGTGATTCTTCATCTGACTACCAGTTATTGTTAAAAGAGCATTTCTTTATCATGAGCAGGAAAATTTAAACTACAATGTCACGATAGCATGAAGTGAACGTTTTTAAGTTATGATCATAACGGGAAGAACGATTTACTAGCCAACAGCCATACATAAACTACAAGCGAAGTCCACAAATTTTAATTTACAAGAAAAACAAACTAAAAACTTGTCAATGGAAGCCAAAAGAAAGGACATGAAGGACACTTCACGAATAATCTTTTGGTGGACAAGTGGATTCTTAAGCGAGAGAATCTACTATGAATGGTCCACTTTGAGATCACAAAGTCCCGTCTTTCCAGCTGGCTTTATCAGTTCTGTATCAAAAACTTCCAACTCAATAAAAAATATAAACAGAAGAAAAAGAAAGTTCACATCTTCCAGTCAACATTACAATATCTACACGATCTCTGCAAGTCAATCTCATAATGTCATGTCTCACCTAACAATTACTTCCAACGTACAGCTGAAATTATGGGAATTTCAAAATAGACATAGCCACTGGCTTGTAAAGATATAGATACAGGATACAGGATGCGGGTAACTTCAGTTTACGTAAAACCTCAAGGTCCATTAGTAAAATCTTTAATCATATTAACCTCTATATACTACCCCTCTCTTAGCTGTGAATGGTAGTTGCAAGAAAAACTAATTTTCCGAGGAATATTTATGTCTTTAATCTACTGGCAAAATCAGAGGAAATATAAAAATCACAAAGGCAGAATGGCCAAGAAAGTCAAGCACAGATAGGATCATGAATGAGTTACCATTTGGACGCGACATTAACTATTAGAAGAACCTTTCCTCGATAGTCACCCAAATTGACGTCATTTCCACGGATATCCTGCCATCAAGATCAAAATTATACACGCAACAACAGTCAAAAGGCGAGGCCTTCATAGTTCTAAGCAATGTTTTACACGCAACAACAGTCAAAAGGCGAGGCCTTCATAGTTCTAAGCAATGTTTTCTTTTTTATCCATGAGTAGCAGGTTTCTCTAGGAGCTTAAAAAGTGTAGATGTTAATAAAAGAAGATCACAGCATAATTGTAGTCTCTGTTTCTGATCTAAAATAGCAATCAACTAACGCAAAATACCAGAAAATAGAGATTTGATGAAGTCAGAGGCCAAAAGAGAAGAAAAAAACAAAGTAAGTCTATCAATTGATAGACAAGCAATGATCCCCGTGAACAAGAAACGGGAAAATTATTCTAAAACTGACTACTTGCAGACAAAACTTGAGAAAAACTTCAAACTTCAAACTTGCAAACTTTCCTTTCTACCTTCCATGTTTTCCACCAAGAATTACAATGAGAATGGAAACAAGAAACAAAGCTTAACCGTTACCTTGACAGTGAAGTCATAGATGGACTGGGAGGTTTCTTCAGCCATGTTCCCCGCAATGAAAGGAGAAGACGGGTAAGCGTAGAAGAAGACTGCAAGGCAATAAAAACAAGAGAACGCAGTTGGTGAGATGCATGATTCTCGTTATCTATACATAATAAAGAACGTTGACACGACATTTTGCTTGCCTGGAAGACTAATGATACCTATCAAAGGAAATGTTTTCAAAGTGTTGTACAGAAGCAACGGAAACGGTTGTGGACAACTTAAAGTTACGATATGGCTTGCATTTAAGAGGAATGGTTGGCAGGTACAAGGCGCTGGTAGGCTAAGCTAACGCAACTTGCCTGTTACTATATTTATAACATGTTCCCATCTTGATAGAATAAGGCTAATTGTGTCATTTTATAATTGTGATGAACTATAGTTTAATGGGTCAACCTGTAGTTATTAGGGTACTATCGTGTACCTCAAATGTAGTTAGTAAATTATTAATCATTCAATTATAGTTATTAAATATATATTAGGCAATTCAATTAATGGTTGTGAATATGAAAGTTGTGATTATATTAGTCGATATACTACTGACATTCTCCTACCTGGACAATATAATCAAATCACCATATCAATCTCTATTATCCAAAGACAGTCAAATAATTCATATGCAATATTATATCGATATGATATTTTTACTATTTATGATTAGGCCCTGAAGATATTCAAATACAACAATAATCATTAAAAAAAATGTATGTAGTACAACAATTGAGACTGTGCATTTGTCTTCTTTTGTACCTATCATTTCGTCAAAATATATATATACATCAACATATGTATATCAATATTAATAAGAAGTAACTAATATAATTATGCATGTTTCATATATAAAAGTGCAATTCGTACAAAGTACTGACATGTTCAATACAAAATAGCAAACACCACTAATTTTATCAAGCTAGGCTTCTAACAATCCCATAAGGGAGACGTGTTTTGCAAACACATATATAGGTAAGCCTTTTGTAAGTGGATCTAATAGCATGCTAGTTGTAGGCATATACTTAACAGTAATAAGGAATTCAACAACTTTCTCTTTAACAAGATAGTACTTTATATTAATATGCTTTGAGCGAGAAGTACTTGTAGTGTTCTTAGAGATAACTACAGTTTCAGAATTATCACAATACAATTTCAGCGGACTCGAAATAGAGTTTATAATACCCAATGTTGAAATGAAATTTCACAGCCATATTGCTTGATAAGTTGCCTCATAACACGCCATATACCCTGCTTCCATTGTAAAGGATGTTGTGAGTGTCTGTTTGACACTTTTCCACGATACAGCTCCTCTATAGCCTGAAGTGGACTTTTATCATCCACCCATCCTGCATAATTGGTGTCACAAACTCAACTATATCAAGAGTGTCAGCTCGCTAATAAGTCAACATATGATCCTTGCTATCCTGAAGATACCTTATGACTTTTTTGGCAGCTTTTCGATTGCCAAGTCTAGAATCACTTAAGTATCTTCCTAACACGCTTACAACAAAAGCAATATTAGGGCGTGTGCATACTTGAACATACATCAGACTGCGTATAAGTGACGCATAAGAAATGACTTTCATTTAATCCCTCTCTTTATCATTTTGTAGACATTGAGCCTTTGAAAATTTGTCACCCTTCACTATTGTTGCCTTTTTAGGAGAACATGAATGCATATTTAATCTTTTTAAGATCCGATCAATGTAAGTCTTTTAAGACAATTGAAGAATCCCATTAGCTCTATCTCGGAGAATCTGAATTCCAAGTACATAAGAGGCCTTGCCAAGATCTTTCATATTAAAATGGCTAAATAATAGTTGTTTTGCCTCAAATAATAGATCAATGTCATTAGGAGCAAGTAGAATGTCATCAACATACATTATCCAAAAAAATGAAACTACTCCCATTAAACTTCATATGTATACATTGATCAACTATATTCTCCTTGAAGCCATTTTCAGTGACAACCATATCAAACTTGAGATACCACACGATGCTTGTTTTAACTCATAGATAGAATTCTTGAGCTTGAAAATCATGTGTTGTTTACCAGTCATCTCGAAACCATCTGGTTGAGTAATATAAACATATTTATATGGATCTCCATTCAAGAAGGCGGTCCTCACATCCATTTGATTGAGTTTCAAATCAAAATGAGCACAGGATAAAGTCATTGATAGTGGGGAATTTGTTCAATCATAGGGCCATTAGTAGGAGTGGAAGCGACGGGTATAAGGATTAGAATACGTTTTTCCATGAATACAATTTCTCTTAACCCTTTACCTGAACCAAATTCATCTTCAAAATAGATAGCTCTATCTGATTCTATGTTTTTAGTCGTGTGAGATAAGCAATAGAATCTAGATTCCTTTGATCCGACGGTGTAATCTACAAAGTAGCCACTAATAGTTTTCAGATCAAGTTTATTAGATTGAGGATTATAGGGCCTTACTTCTGCTTTAAATCCCCAAACATGAAAATGGCGCAATCTTTGTTTCTTACTTGACCATAAATCATATGGAGTCTTTTGGACTAACTTGCTAGGTACTTGATTCAAGATATAAGTGATTGTTTTCAATGCCTCACCCGACAAAAATTCTGGTAAACTAGCATGAATCAACATACACCGCAACATATCGAGAAGTTTGTGGTTTCTTCTTTCATTGATTCCATTATGTTGAGGTGTTCCTAGTATTGTATATTTTGCTTTAATATCACATTCTTGTAAGTATCTAGCAAAAGGCCCTAGATTCCTTCCATTCTCATCATAGCACCCATAATACTCTTCACCTCTGTCAGAATTAACTACCTTGATTTTTTTCCGCTTTTGAAGCTCAACATTTGTATTAAAAATCTTAAACGCATCAAAAGATTCAGATTTTTCACAAATGAGCTCCACATGATCATACAGAAAAAAATCATCAATAAAAGTGATGGAGTATTTATAAACACTCATAGTAGGTGGAATAAATGATCCATATATATCAGTATGAATCAACTCCAACAATTCTAAGCACCTGTCTGTTTTGCTTTTTTTAACTGTGACAGTTAACTTTTCTTTAATACAATCAACACAGGTAATGAAATCTGAAAAATTAAGATCCTAAAGTATATCATCTTTTACGAACCTCTCCATTATGCTTCTAGAAATATGACCTAAGCGTTTATGCCATAACATAGAAGATCTCAAATCCAACCTCATACGTTTGGAAC
>JANIJH010000005.1:11918811-11933948 GCA_024520975.1 Erythroxylum areolatum | reverse complement strand
ACCTAAGCGTTTATGCCATAACATAGAAGATCTCAAATCCAACCTCATACGTTTGGAACCAACAACAATATTAAGAGAAGAAGAAGAAGCATCAGTAACAACATCATTCAACTTAAGTTTGTATAAATTTTCACATAAAATTTCATTTCCCACCAAAAGAGAGTCATACAAAGTCAATTTTTTAGTTCCAAAAAGAAGACTATAACCTATTATATCCAAAATAGATACATAAATCAAATCCCCCCTAATAGAGGGTAAATAAGCAATATCATGTAACTCCAAAAGATGTCATGTATTCAACTGTAGTCTAACTGTCCCAAAAAATTCAACTTGGACTTTGGTATTGTCTCCCATGTACATATGTTGCTCAGAACTAGTGGACCTTCTTTGACTTGTCAGTTTCTGCAAAGAATTCATAACGTGAATTGTTGCTCCAGTATCTAACCACTAAGTATTTAAGGGCACATCAATAATATAAGATTCTAAACAAACCATCACAAGGTAATTACCTTTCTTGTCTATGTGAGCTTTGAGCTTTCAACATTCAACTTTCTTGTGCCCAAAATTTTGACAAAAGTTGCATTTCTCTTTGAAAAATTTATTCTTTTGACTAATAGAAGATGAGCCTGCCTGTCCACTTCCTTTAGGACTAACAACTATCTTTTTGGAAAGCTTTTGGTCACTTAAGCTATTAGAAGTGAACTTTTTCTTTTGAGAATTATTGTGGTTTGTTATCATGGAGATGCTTCTTGCCCTTCCCTTTTTCATATGATACTCTTTCTTGACAAGAATAATAGTCATCTCCTCCATAGTCCATTGCTCTTTTTGAGCATTATAGCTTGATCTGATCGAATCAAATTTAGAATGAAGAGTCTTCATTACAAAACATACCATGTAATCCTCACCAAGATCATATCCATAGCCTTAAGCTTATGGTAACAACCCATGAGCTTTTCGATGTGAGCCCTAATGTCACTTTACCATCATAAGTGGCGTGATGAAGCATATTCAAGTAATCATTGTTCTCATTATTTGAGAACTTCTTGTACTTCTTCTTAATGGTAACAAGAAAATCCTTTGCACTATCAACCTCAGGAATACTATCACGAATGGATTCATCCATGTGATACCTCATAATCATCAAGCAACATTGGTTAGAGTATTCCCATTCCTCATAGGATTTCTTATCCTTTTAAGTAGCATTATCAGCGGGTTTAGGTGGTGCATCAATTCTTAAGGCTAAGTCCATTCACATGATAGTCAAATTCATTATGAGAGATTCAACCCACTGCTTATGGTTCGTTCCATTCAGCATTAAGATGGCAGAAACTCTCAGATTGCTTAAAGCTGAATGAGAACCAAGAGTAATAACCATGATATGCATGTTAAAATAGAATCATGTAATTTGTACTCTTTTTGTCAAAATTAATTATATCATTCATACAAGAGTTCCTTAAGCAAATATAGAACTCATTCAGAGGTAAAAATAAGCATTCACTATTGTCAACAAATAATCATATTTATGCCACAATAAGATTAAAAACAATTAGAATTATAAGATAAAAAAATACTGATTAATCTTGTGCATAAATATGTGAAAAGATAGAATAAAAATGGAGAAAAATGATGAAAAAATGGTCCAAAAATAACCTTTCATATGCCCCCATGCGCCATTGTACAAAAAAATTATGATTATTATTTATTTTAATTATTATTATTATCAGGGTCTGGGACGACGCTGTATCTGACGTGCCCTGACCCACCTGAAACTCGGCCTCCAGTCACCCATTTTTGACGAGACTTGAGGAATTTTTTCTATTTTTCATGCTCTATGGATTTCCAATACCCATTTCAGCCAAAAATACTCCAAAACATGAAAGCTTCTAACCTATGTTGTCCATTACCGAACCCCTAAAAAATTAAAAAAAAATCTCACCTAAAAAGAGATTCATGCCCAAAACAAAGTTAAAAGTCAATAACAATAACCAAAAACAAGTTCTACACCTTCAATGCATCATTTCGAGATCATTCATGCTAAAAAACAAGTTTGAAAAAAAGAGTTTATACTTGTAGAAATTCTAAAGTATTGTATTTCACTCACATTTCATCAGTACATAGATACAAGTATATATAGAAATAGAGAGGGCTATTATAGGATACTAGTATCTTTACATAATATCCTAATATCTGTACATAATATCATATCTGATTTCCTAACTATTTAGGAGTTAGTAATATTGAAGAAATATCCAACTGGATATTTTCCAACACTCCCCCTCAAGCTGGCTTGTATATGTCATCCATAGCCAACTTGGTAACCAGAACATTGAACTACCTCTTGTGTAATGCCTTTGTAAGAATGTCAGCTAACTATTGTGATGTTGGAATATAGTGAACACAAATTAATCCTTCTTCAATCTTTTCCTTGATGAAGTGCTTGTCAACCTCAACATGTTTTGTTCTGTCATGAAGAATAGGGTCGTGAGCAATTGAAATTGCAGCTTTGTTGTCTCAACACACTTTCATAGGAACTAAAATAGGAATTTGTAGTTTCTTCAGTACCCTTTTAATTCAAAGGACTTCACAAATTTCATGTGCCATTGTACAAAACTCAGCTTTGGCACTGCTTCTTGCAATAACACTTTGTTTTTTACTCCTCCAAGTTACTAAGTTACCACCAACAAATGTGCAATAACCTGAAATTGATCTTCTATTTGTAGCACTCCTTGCCCAATCAGCATCAATACAGACTTTTATTTGAAGGTTATTCTGCTTACGAAACATTAAACCTTGCCCAGGAGTTCCTTTTTAATATCTTAGTATCTTGTATACATCATCCAGATGTTTTTGGCCTGGTGAGTGTATAAATTGACTCACTAAGCTCACGACAAAGGCTATATCAGGTAGGGTATGTGACAAGTATACCTCCCAACTAGTTGCTGGTATCTCTCCTTATTAATAACGTTTTCAGGTTAAACTGGTCTGAAATTTACATCAGTCTCATCAGGAGTATCAGCTGCCTTGCATTCTAGTAATTCAGTTTCATTCAATAGGTCCAGAATATATTTCCATTGGTTCACAAATATTCCATCCTTGGATCTAGCAAATTCCATTCCTAGGAAGTATTTTAGAGATCCAAGATCCTTGATCTCAAATTCTTTCACTAATCTCTTCTTCAACTCTACTATTTTGGATACATCATCTCCTGTTATGACAATGTCATCTACATAAACAATAAGAATCGATTGCATACCTGCCTTGGACTGCTTATGGAATAATGTATGATCAGCTTAGCTTTGACAATAGTCGTAGCTCTTCATAGCCCTTCTAAACCTGTCAAACCATGCTATAGGGAACTATTTTAGTCCATATAATGACTTCCTTAGCTTGCACACCTTATTTCTCCCATAGTTATCCTCAAAACCTAGGGGTAAGCTCATAAAGACTTCTTCTTTTAGGTCTCCATTAAGAAATGCATTTTTTCACATCAAGTTGAAGTAAAGTTCACTTAAAATTTACAGCCAAGGATAGCAATACTCGAATTGTATTTACCTTTGTAACAGGAGCAAATGTCTCTTGGTAGTCAATAACATAGGTTTAAGTAAATCCCTTAGCAACTAATCTTGCCTTCAACCTTTCCACACTACCATAGACCTTAAACTTAATAGTGAAAAGCCATTTGCAACCTATCAAACTTTTATCTCTAGGAGAGTTCACAAGTTCCTAAGTTTTATTTTTCTTAAGAGCATTTACTTCTTCCATAACAGCTGAACTCCAATCTGGATCTTGAAGTGCTTCCTGAATGTTTCTTGGCACAAACAGATTAGTGATTTTAGAGATAAACGATTTATTTGTATGTGATAGTTTCCTATAAGATAGGTACTTTGATATGGGATGGTTAGTGCAAACTCGTTTCCCCTTTTTAAATGCTATGAGTAGGTAATTATTAGCAGAGACATCAGTAGGAATATCACTTATAATTTGTGGGTCAGTAGGTATAAGTTGATCATTACTAGACACATTAAAGGATAAAGTAGCATAAGGGTTACCTAAAATGTTCCCAGGTTCCTTCTCTGAGAGATTTGAGAGGCTGTGCATTGTAGGTTGTTCTCTACTTCTGAATTGAGTCTTCCTTTTAGTATAAACATGAAGCTTAGTATTCTGTTCATTAGGAGTGGACAGTAGTATTTCTCACCCTGTGGATGAATCGAGATTTCCTGGCATGAACAGATTAGAAGTATTATCTTTGGTTTCATTATCAAAAATTATATTTTGATCAATAATAACCGTAGTTAGGGGAATAGGAGTAATGGCCCAAAATTTTTTTACTTCATTAGAGTTCTCCTTTGAAGATTTTTTTTAATGTTCTAGGAATGTAACATCCATGGAGATAACAATTTTTTAAGTTAAAGGATTGTAGCACTTATAACCTTGTTGACTAGGAACATACCCAATGAAGACATACTTTTCAGCTCTTGGATCTATTTTGGAGTTTCCCCTATTTGAGTTATGAACATATGCTGTACACCCAAATACTCGAAGAGGAAGAGTAGAGTAAAGTCTATCATTATTTAAACATATCTAAGAGTGTTGCATAATGCAAAACACAGTTAGACATTCAATTAATTAAGTATGATGCAGTCAAAACAACCTCACCCCAAAGGTATCTTGGCACATTCATTGTAAATATAATGGACCGAGTGGCTTCTAGTAAATGTTTATTTTTCCTCTCACGATATCATTTTGTTGAGAAGTGTTAACACACGTAGATTGGTGAACAATTTAGACTTAAGAAATCTCCCAAGGACTTCATTAAAATACTCGGTACCATTGTCAGATTGAAGTATACTAAAGTGTGTGTGAAATTGAGTTTTAACCATGGTATAGAAGTTTTGAAAGATTTGAGCAACTTTAGATTTTTCACGTATTAAATAGACCCAACATAACCGAGTATGATCATCAATAAAAGTTACAAACTATTTTTTTCCGGTAAGAGTTTTAACATAGGATGGACCCCAAACATTACTATGAATTAAGTAAAGTGGTTTAAATGGTTGATATAGTTTTATAGGGTAAAGAGCCTTATGACTTTTGGATAAAATGCACTGCTCACAATGAAGTTTTGAACAATCTACAAACTTAAACAAATGAGGTAAAAGTCTTTTTAGGCAAGAAAAATTAGGATGTCCTAATCTATCATGCCAAAGCAAAATCTGTTCTTTAGTAGAGGTAGAACGAATACTACTTAAGCTAAGAGCTTCTTTATTCTTCAAGTTATCATCAATTAAGTAGTAAAGACCGTCTATCAACTTAGCATTGCAAATCATCTTCCTTGAAGTTAATTCCTAAAAAACACAATATGAGTCAAAAAATGTATGTTACAATTAGAGTCATGGGTTAGTTTGCTTATGGATAGCAGATTACAAGCTAGTTTTGGAACATGTAGGACAAATTTAAGGCAGATATTCGAGGATAGAGTTACTGAACCTTTACCAGCTACAGTAGAAAATGATCTATCAGCTATACAAATTTTTTATGACTAGAACAAGGGTCATAAGTGTGAAATAAATTAGAAAAACTAGTCATATGGTTAGATGCTCCTGAATCAATAATCCAAGGAGCGGAATTATATGGAAAGGAACATGATAAAGCTGTAAAATCCCTACCAGTTTGCGCCATGGAGGTATTTGGAGTACTTGAGGATTTAGTTTTGGCAGAAGCTTCAAAATGTAGTTAATTTGCTCTTGTGAGAATTGTCCAGCATCCACCTCATGTGCTGATGGGATTTTGCGTGATTCACAGTGAGTTGAATCACTAGAGGAAGTTTTATTAAATTTCTCTTTATGTTATCCCTTCCAATTTGCGGGCTTTTTATGGAGTTTCTGGCATGTTTCACGAGTATACTATGCTTTATTGCAATAGTCACACCAAACTCGTGACTTTTCCTTAGTCATCCTAGTACGACCAGTAGTATTCTTAGCAACTAGTGCTGTGTTTTCAATAATAGACGTAGAATTTCGTTTGCCAAGCGTCACAAACCGTCTGCTTTCTTCACGTCAGTCTTCTGCAAAGGCTTCTCCAATGGAAGGAAGTGGTTGTCTTCCAATAATCCTGTCTCTAACCTCATCAAACTCAACATTAAATCCAATTAAGAACTTAAAAATGCGGTCATCCTCTACTGTTTTTTGAAAATAATTACAATCATAAGGGGTTTTCCATTTATAGTCATTAAACAAGTCTAAGTCTTACCACAAACATTTCTGAGAATTAAAGTACTTAGTAATACTATCATCACCTTGGTAGATCTCACCCAATTTGAGAGAGTTAGTTCATACATTTGGGACTGGTTTCCCAAATCAGAATACATCTGATTGACGTTGTCCCATAACTCCTTAGTTATGCGTTACCAGTCCCAAATCAGAATACATCTGATTGACGTTGTCCCATAACTCCTTAGTTGTGTGGTAACGCATATAGTTAGAGCTAATATCTTCCTCTATAGAATTTACCAGCCATGTCATCACCATAAAATTTTCAGCATCCCATATTCCGCGTATAAGATCATCCGCCGTAGGTTCCTTTTTTTCATTAGTCAAATATCCAATCTTGCCTCTTCCACGAATGTACATTCTCACTGATTGGGATTATCAAAGAAAGTTCTCTCCATTCAGTTGTATAGTAGTGATCTGAATGGAATTAGAATTTTAGGTAGTATTGTGCGAAGGAGGTGTTTGAATTGGGTTAGAGGATTCATCAATGTCAGACATGGTTGACATAGATTAGTAGGATTAGAAACAATAGGTGGGGCGATTAGGGTTTTGGGACAGTTCAGGGAGTAGGATTAGAGACAGTAGGTGACGGCTAGGGTTTTTTTAATGTTCAGGTATGTCTCTGATACCATGTAGAAATTCTAAACTGTTGTATTTCACTTACCTTTCACTAGTACATAGATATAAGTATATATAGAAATAGAGAGGGCTATTATAGGAAACTAATATCTTTACTTAATATCCTAATATCTGTACATAATATCATATATGATTTTCTAACTATTTTGGAGTCAATAATATCGAGAAAATATCCAACTGGATATTTCCCAACAATACCCAAACACAAGCCCTAAAACTAAATGACCTTGAAGCTCTGATACCAATTGATATCCATAAATGTAGTGAGCAATAACCACAATACCAAGATCCACATTCTATTTAGAGCAATAACTAGACAATGAATGTACATACCTCTAATGTTGAGTATAACATCTTGATTCATTTTCTCCATTCAAGAGACCACAACCTATCAATACTCAACAAGCATGTGTAATTGAGAGCTTATGGTAGAAAACCCTTGTCAACTATCACCACACACATTCACGACAACAACACATATTCTCACCGTATGTTATATTTATAACATGTTCTATCCTAAGGGGTAGAATGAGACTAATTGTGTCATTTCATAATTGTGATGAAATATAGTTTAAGGAGTCAACCTATAGTTATTAGGGTACTACTATATGTCTTAGATGCAATTAGTAAATTATTAACTATACCATTATGGTTATTAAACATACATTAGACAATTCAATTAATAGTTGTAAATATGGAATTAATGTTGTGATTTTATTAGTCCATATACTTCTAACATTAGTCACATAAGCGAACCTCCTCCTTTGTCTGTTGAAGGATTCTTATTTCACAGAACTATTTGAAACCTACCAATTTTACTCCTCTTAATATGGTCACAGAGCAACGCGTTCCTAACTTGTTATATGCTCTAGGTAAAGTAAAAAGAGGGTCCTTATTTTGCTTTGTTTTGTTTTTTATGAGGATCACAAAATAGGGGCAAGTTAAGAGTGGATCTTAGACAGGTGCACTTTTTAACCCTACTCAAGGCCGGACCTGTTAAGGAGTAACATTCTTGACCAGTTAAGGAGTAACATTCTTACTTTTGTAAGCAATAATCCAAATACAAAAGTTGCTCTCTTATTGAGAAGTTAAAATAAATCAAAATTTCCATGTTGACAAGTAATTGAAATTCACCAACATATAAGCCAATCTAGCATTAAAATGTTTGCAAGGAGTTGAGTGTGCTTATATTGCTACATTACTATGTTCCTCCACCATAAATAAGAATGATCTCATCCTTTGGTCTCTAATCACTTGCCACCAGGTTTTGTACGCTTGTCTGTGGAAAGTTAATAGAAGAACAAGTCAAAAAGAAAAGAAAATTCCTTAAATGAAACAATCCCAAAGAAGAGGATTTTGCTAACCTCAAATTTAAGGGGAGATGTAGTAGAAGCATATGTTTGCATCACCTTCCCTTTTCTGTTCACCAAAATCTTTGTGAAATTCCATTTGATGGCATCTCCAAAGCATACCCCTTCTTGTGATTTTAGGTATTGGTAAAGAGGAGCTGCATTCTTCCCATTCACTTCAACCTACACGACCAGATTAACATAATACACAGAATCCCTTTCACAGACAACAAGGACAGAAAATTATGTGGAGAAAACAAAGAACAAGGTTTCTCATGTGTTAATGGAACCACCTTGCTTCCCTAGACATGTGGACTATGCAAATAAAGTTATTTCTGTCATTTGTGCATGAATAATTTGTCACAGACATCATCATACAAGCTTGCTTTAGACCTTAGATCACAAAGAACTCCGGCAAGAATGTTATAAATTCAATCTGGACGGAAATAGATTTGTCATACTTGATATACAAGATATGTGATTTTACCTTCTCAAATATTGGAAATTCAGCTTTGAACCTTGAGCATGCAATTTCCTGAATCTCCTCATTGGTTCCTGGCTCTCTTCCAGCAAATTGGTTGCAAGGAAATGCCAATATCTCCAATCCTGTCAGGATAACAGAATTCAAGAGTTAGTAACTTCAAGCCCCAAAAAGTAATGCAGTAAGATGGATAAAGAAGCAATTGAACAGTCCTTTATTTGTCCTTTGATTTTTATTTCCATCTTTGAAGTCTCTTCTCAATGGACTATTGGAAAGAATTGCTTTTGCTTGCTGGAACTAGAAAACTATCTCATGGACAGTGAAATTCGAAACTTGCTCTGAAGAATGTGATTAAGTTCAAGTCTAGAAGATTAGACAACTACCCTTTTCATCTTTCAAAAATTGGTGCCAAGTTTTTCACTACAACTGCAAGAGCATTTCCTGAAGGATGGATGTTTACTTAAAAATTTAAAGATAAATCCCGTAAATTTCAAAAGTAAACATGAACATCCCTGAGACTGAGCGAGCGACCAACCTTGATTTTTGTACTTATCATACAGAATATTTAACTCCTGATAGTTTGATGGCGTTAAGGCACTGGAAAAGGACAAAGAACTCAACATCAGTACAAATGACGTGTTGGGATGTATTCCATCTGACCAGGTCCAGTTTTCGTTAAGAGAATGCAGATGTATGATAGATTGAATAATATGATAATGCAAGGAAGAGTTGTTCGTTAGCGCTATACACGAAATGCAAATTAAGTCAAAGAAGAATAGATAAACGCTAAAAATGATTTGTAAACTTGTCTACAACAAACGAAGGAAAGGACAGGAGGCAAACTTCAGGTAAAGGGTTTTTAAGCAAGAGCATCTAATATAAAATCCAACTACCAGATCAGACAATCTTGTCTTTCAACTGGATTTTGCATCAAAATTCAACTTTAACAGTGTTTGATAGGGAAATAAGTGAGTCGATATGTTTCAGGAAACAAGATCTTTACCTTAGTGACCCTTCAATGGGAGAATAAAGAAGGTTTAGGTACTAGTCATATTTTAGCTGTGAATGGTACTTGCAAGAACCAAACCAGTTTACCAAGAGGTATCAATGCAGATTATCAAATAACACAAAAGCAATTCATGAATCACAATGACAGATTGCTCAAGAAAGTGAGACATATCTAGGGTCATGAAACATTTACCATTGGGACGCAACATTCACAATTAGAAGAACCTTGCCACGGTATTTACCTAGATTAACGTAATTTCCACGGATATCCTGTCAAGATCAATTGCTGGTTCTAAGTAGACATAAATAGAGTACTCAGAAATCAAGAGCAAATACTCCATGGTACCAAGAAGGTGATAACTTGATTGTAAAATCTGGAACTGGAAAGAAAAAACAGAAAATGACTAAAAAGCAGAACTTATAGGAACTGAAGTGGCCTTCACGCAATATTTTGCTTTTCTCCTATGAATAGCACATTTCTTAAGTAGCTTACAAGTTTTTGTGTAAATCTAAGAAGATTGCAATAATAAAAAAAGATGTGTGTAGTTGAATTCTGTATTGCTGATGTCAAACAGCAATCCTGCTCAAAGGTTAAGTCTAGGAGAAACATATATTTGATAAAGCTTCAATGAGCCATATAAACAAACAATGGAACATCATAATAAAAAAGCCAACTAGCAGACTAAAGCAACAAACTTCAGAATTCCAAAGAAAATGGAATGAAGAAGCAAGTTCATAACTGGCTTCGTACATACCTTGACAGTGAAGTCATAGATGGACTTGGGAGTTTCTTCAGCCATGGAAGTAACTGTGGAAGAAGAAGAAGAAGAAGAAGAAGAAGACAGCAAGAACAACAAAAACAAGAGAAACCCAGTTGGTGAAGTGCATGATTAAGGCTACCTATATATAACAAATTGCATTTAAATGAGTTTCCATGTCTGACCGGCCAAGAACTACATGAAATGTTCCACAGTATATTTTGGAATCATCGAACAGATGGCGACTTGGTTTAAGTTATGGAGTAATACATATACGTAGACTGTTATGTAAGCATCTTACATGTATGATAGATCTAAGTAATTCCATAAAATTTTACAAATTTTTTTACTTAACTTGTCATTATTTTCCAATTTCAGAAGTTAAGGAGGGTGTTCTTTTAATTTAGCAAATAAAAAGATATAGCTTCTTTTATCTAAGGCAATAGACTCAAGCTGTTCTACTGATTATATATTTTTTTTATAAAAAAATAAAATGATATCGTTTTATCATTACTCGTTAACCCTTAAGTCTAAATTATCAGATCTGACGATCCATCAATCCAAATATGTCCTTTTAACTTTGGTCGGGATAAGTCAAGACGTAATTATTTATGTCAATTTTATTGTTCCAACTTTATTCTAATTCATGTTATTCACACATTTATGTAATCATGTGTGGATAAGATAGATTGGAATGGAATAAAAAAATTGGGATTGTTGATTTCATTTGGGACTGGTCACTTTTCATCCTGTCCAAATTAGCTTGCTATTTATAAATATTTTAGATGCTATATAACTTTTGGCTCTGCAATCGAAGATAAAAAAGAAAAGATGTTTCATTATAATTAAGGAACGCACACCACCTGTTTGTTATAAAGCTCGTTCATGGACAGCTCTAAAGGTCCGAAGCTGATCGAGGGGATCATCCCTCACTTAGTCATGATGGCCATCTAGCCAAGAAAGTACACATACATGATAGAGAGGAAGATCTCTCTCCCTTATGACCTCTGCTAAGCTATAGTGCAGTAGTCTAAGGAAGCCACAGGGAGCAGGGGAAGGATGAGCTAGCATGGCCAGTGGAGGAACCAGTGGAGACTGAAGATGGTGACATCTCGGTGGTGAATGGTGAGTATGGGTCTGCTTTAACACTCTCCACCACTTTTCGAAATAGATTAGATCAACAATGGGAAAGAGTCGTAGTGGTTAAACGAATAGGCCGACGAATTGGATACCAAATATTAAAAAATAGACTGCGTGATATGTGGACATTGGAAGGACCCATGAAGATAATTGATTTAGACAATGAGTTCTTCTTAAATTAACTTCATGGAGGTGGAGGATTACCTAACCGCACTTACCAAAGGACCATCAATAATTTTAGGGCATGCACTATCAGTCCAACCGTGGAACCCCAATTTTCGACCATCGACAAGAATCATTTCCCGAGCAGTAGTTTGGGTTCGTTTCCCTGAACTCCTTATTTCCCACTATCACCCTTTGATTCTCAAAGCATTTGGTAATTTGATTGGTAGCAAGGTGAAAATAGATGAAAACACATAGCAATCACAATGGGGAAAATTTGCTCGGGTGGCAGTAGATGTTAACATGACGATACCACTTCGTTCGAGGATAAAGCTGGATGGGGAGGAGATAAAGGTGGCTTATGAAAGTTTGCCCCAGATATGTTTCACGTGTGGAATGGTCGGCCATGGATCAGTCGACTACACCTCCAGGGAATCAATGAATCATGTTGGCAAAGTAGGGGATAAGGACCTTGTGAACGATGATGCAACTTCCAAGGAAACTACCCCAATTGCCACCAAGGCTAGCACGGACATGTATGGACCGTGGATTCAAGTCCAACGGTGTAGTAGGCGTGTTGCAACAACGGAGGCGCCTCACACATGCGATATGCATACAGACAAAACTCAAAAAGGCAAGAAGGGATCTAGGTTTTCACTCTTAAATGACAATGAGATGATGGGGACTAAGAACGATCGACTGGGTAGTGTGGTGAAGGATCATAGTGTCGCATATACTGCACGCCAGGACATCGTCCAATCTGGAGCCCAGGTAAGGATAGCAAAGTCTTCTATGGACCTTTCGATAGGTGGGAGCAAATCCAGGACTAGTGTAGCCAATAAAGACAAGGGAGTTGCTCACACTCGACCCCAACGTCCTTTTGGACAGATCCGAAGGAGAAACTAGGAAGGGCCTAAAATGCACCTCGACCTACTGTGTTTTTGCAATCCAAAAAAAGGAGCCAAGTAGACCACACAGCAGTAGAAATTCCGACCCATACAGAGGTGGCTTATCCAGATAAATCATTCTCACTACCAGCGGAGGATGACATGGATTGTGTGGAAGATAGTGGTCTGATCCACTTTGAGGAAAATTCTATGCTACCATATAAACATAGATATAAGGTGCCTCCGTCCAAACCTCCAGATCTCCAAAGAAATCCACATGCAGCGAGTAATGAACCAATATTGCTTGAGTCTCAAGAGGAAGCCATTCCCCCTACCTTAGGTGTTGACGATGGCGATAAACAACGCGAAGAAGACCTTATCACCCTGGAATAGGATCGGAGTTTATTAATTCCATTGATTATTATGCAGATTTTACTATGGAATTGCCAAGGGGCTAGAGGCAAGGCCTTTAGACCCGTTCTCATGAATTTAGTTCGGAGGCACAAGCCTTTCCTCGTTATGTTGTCTGAAACTCGGATCAGTGGAGATCGAGCGGATAAGGTTCTTGGGTGTTTGGGATTCACTCAATTCTACCGGGTGGAGGTTGTAGGTTTTTTGGGGGATATTTAGCTGTTGTGGGGGGAGGACTCAGACGTTGTAGTATTGGCAGCCCACAAGCAGTTTATTCATGTCAAGATTGCAAGGGAAGACCACACGTTCTACTTTACAGTGGTTTATGTCAGCCCACAGTACCACCTCCAAAAGCATCTATGGATGAATATACAACGAATTGCATGTATTACGAATGGGGCATGGCTATTAGGGGGCGATTTTAATGCCAAACTAGAAGGTACGGATAAGAGAGGAGGCTCGCGAAAACAACCAGTGGTCAATAAACAATTCTAAGCGTGCATGCAACGAGCTTGTTTGCATGATCTAGGATTTGATGGTTCAAGATATACATAAAGGAGGGCTAACGTAATGGCAATGATAGATAAGGCCCTCTGTTCAGATCAATGGCATGAGGTATTCCATAACACGTTAATAATGCATCTCCCCTTTATACAATCAAATCATCCGCCTTTGTTAGTTCAATTCGGAAACCAAACTCCTTCCTATGGCGAGCCACGATGCTTCTATTTTCAATTAACCTAGCTAACCCATGAAAAGTTTGCCGTGGTTGCAAGAACCAATTGGAGGTCGAATTATCAAGACTACTATGGATCGTTGATGGCTTTTGCTAGTAAACTACAGGCTTTGAACAAAACAGACTTTGGAAATATCTTTAAACAAAAAAACAAACTTCTGGCAAGAATAGCAGGCATCCAATGTACCCTTGAAGTTCGACCCTCAGAGTATCTACAAGAATTAGAAGTATTTCTCCAATCAGAGTTGAAGCGTGTGTTCTGTGAAGAGGAGCTTTATTGGCACCAATAAGCACAGTGAAAATGGATTTCACAAGGGGATCGCAACATCAAGTTTTACTATGCAACTACTATAGTTAAACGCCGAATGACTTGGATTAGCTCCCTTAGAGACGAGGATGGAGAAATGGTCCAAAATGCCACAGCACTCAAGAACATGGCCAAAGCTTATTTCGAGAAGATGTATTGTGTCGAGGAAGCCGAATCCATGAATTTCCATATAAGAGGAGATTTTCCACCATTACCTAGTGAAGCGGTGAGCACCTTAGGCCATGAAACTGGTGATATTTGAGATGGACCCTCATAAGGCTCCAAGCTTTGATGGTTTCCAAGCTCTCTTTTTTCGAAAATAGTGGGAAATAGTTGGAGAATCTATGGTGCGTTTCCTTCAGCGGATCTTTCGACATGAAACCTAGGGAGCTGCTTTCAATCGGACTATTATTGTACTGATACCTAAGACGCCTTCCCCGACCCATCTTCAACACTGTTGCCCAATCAGCCTCTGCTCGGTTATTTATAAGGCAATCTCCAAGGTCGTGGTGAATCACCTGAAACCATTCTTGAAAGCCGTCGTTGGACCTATATAAGGTAGATTTGTCCTAGGGCGTCGGATCACAGACAATGTAATTATAGTACAGGAAGTTCTCCATACTATGCAAAGAAGAAAGGCAAAACATGTTTTATTGCTATCAAAGTAGACCTAGAGAAGGCTTATGATCGGATGAACTGGAATTTTATACTCGATACCCTCATTGATGCTGGGTTACCTATGGAGCTGGTTAGCCTAATCATGAAATGCATCTCCACAGTCTCCATGCAAGTGAGTTGGGGTGGGGAACTATCGGAAAGTTTCTCTCCATCTCGTGGCATTCGACAAGGGGATCCTTTATCCCCTTACATTTTCGTCCTATGCATGGAAAGATTATGTAACATCCCACCCCCAACGGGAAGGGTAAAATAGTAATTTGGTCAGGGGTGAGAGTGATTAGGACTGATTTGGCATTTTTATGCATACTGGTA
>JANIJH010000005.1:11896626-11915555 GCA_024520975.1 Erythroxylum areolatum | reverse complement strand
TTAATTAATCTCTAAATGATTATATTATTTTATTCAATGAATTTTTCTACTAATAGTTTAATACTTCAATTAATAATTTTGACACATATTAATTACTATTTAAAGTAAAGGTATTGAGTATTATGTATTAGTTGTTACTTATAATAGCAATGTTCAAGATTAACGTTTAATAACATAGAATTAACGTAGTTTTTTTTCCTTTTCTTCTTTTTTTACTCAATAATTAATATAGTAAATACTAGTAAATTTATTATTATTATTATCCTCTTAAATTATATCTAAATATATGATATGTTTTTTCTAAATGTTTTAGATTCAGATTTAAATCTAAACCTATAAATTAGGTTCGGTTCAGTTAACTTAGAACCGCAAGTTAAAAACTTGAATTTGAACTATAAACTTAGTTTTTCAAATTTGTTTAACCTTATTTACACGTTCGGTTTATACAATTTAGATCCGATTCACAGCTTCATGAATTTTTTTAAAAACCCTTACCTAGTAGAGAATATAGCAGGGATTTTATTCACTAGAATTGTGGCTTAACGCTTCCGCAACTTCTCTCCCTTTAATTAAAAAAAAAAATTTTAGATGCTAAAATTAATATATTTATTAATGATTTGGTGTCTGTCACGACGGCGTCGTTTGAAAAGTTGCAAAACAGTGAAACTAGCTTAGACCTTAAGCCCAAAGCATCGTCACAAAGTTCTCTAAACCCCGGCTCTTTCTCTTCACTCTACGCAACCGCCATCCACTTCGGCAATTCTCAGCTCTCCGTCCTCGGCGTCATGGAGGAGGTCTGCGAAGGCAAGGACTTCTCATTTCCAAAGCAGGAGGAGAAGGTCCTGGCTTTCTGGGCCGAAATCAGAGCCTTCGAGACCCAATTGACCCGAACTGAATCCTTACCCGAGTACATTTTCTACGACGGCCCTCCCTTCGCCACCGGCCTTCCTCACTACGGTCACATCCTCGCCGGCACCATCAAGGACATCGTCACCAGGTTCCAGACCCTCACGGGCCACCACGTGACCCGAAGATTCGGTTGGGATTGTCACGGCCTTCCGGTGGAGAACGAGATTGATAGGAAATTGGGGATTAAGAGGAGAGATGATGTCTTGAAAATGGGTATTGATAAGTACAATGAGGAGTGTAGGAGTATTGTGACTAGGTATGTGGAAGAATGGGAGAAGGTGATTACTAGGACTGGGAGGTGGATTGATTTTAAGAACGATTACAAGACTATGGACTTGAAGTTTATGGAAAGTGTTTGGTGGGTTTTTTCGCAGCTCTTTGATAAGGGCCTTGTTTACAAGGGTTTTAAGGTTGGTGTCATGCTTCAAAATTCAATCTTGAAGTTGTCTGTTTATGTTTGACACTTGACCTCTTATAAAAGAACGATGTTTTTTCTTACTTTAGCGTCCATTAACTTGCTAATGTGCCGTTACCCTTGAACACACATGAGAAGCCAGCTTGGGATTTAACGTGTTGGTAATTGTGTTTCTTGCAGGTTATGCCATACAGCACTGGTTGTAAGACTGTGCTTTCAAATTTTGAAGCTGGTCAGAATTATAAGGTTTGTTTTCATTTTTGGTTTCAGGATGATCTTTTTCTAAGTTGTGTGTGTGTGTGTTTGTTTGTTTGTTTTTTTTGGCTGCTAGACGGTGTTGATATTTTGATACTACGTAATTTTTGACGCCACTGGTATAACAGGATGTACCTGACCCTGAGATAATAGTGACCTTTCCAATTGTTGATGATCCGCATGGTGCAGCCTTTGTAGCTTGGACAACAACGCCATGGACGCTTCCCAGTAATCTTTGCCTCTGTGTCAATGCAAATTTTGACTATGTGAAGGTTGGTTGCCTTCAACTTGTTCAAAGGGTTTTTCTTTTGATTAATAAGTTGTTAACTTTTACTACACTTTGTGCGTATCATTATTTTCCAATTAAAATTGTTGCCTTGCATTGCAATTTTTGTTGTCTTGGATTATATTTAATTTGTAGTCCCTAAGTAATTTCGATCATTGTTCCTCAATGCACCCTTGAGCCTTGTATTCCTGTTAAATAACTCAAGCTTGTTGTTCATATATTGATTTAGACTCCTGATCATATATTAAAGGCATTTGCATATGTTTCGGCCAATCCTTAAGCATTCTTGAGGCTTTAAACATGAGTAATTTGGCATTGGAGTTGATTTCTGTGATGACTTCTTGTTTAGATATACAATTTAAAAAAGAATTTCTTATCCTTTTTCTTGGGAAATTCAGAAAACAACAGTACAGGTTTTACAATTGAATTACTTGCGAAAACTGTTTACTGGATGTCCTTTCTGCAAATTTATGTTTGGTAACATATATTTATTATGTTTGAAAAATAAAATTCAGGTGCGCAACAAGTACACTGGAAGAGTCATTGTGGTTGCTGAATCTAGGCTGTCAGCCATTCCTGTTGAGAAACCGAAATCAACAGTAGCAAATGGATCTGCCAGTGATTCTAAGGCATCTAAGTCTAAGGGCGGGAAGACTGAAAACCTGATGGATTCTTACCAATTGTTAGAGAAAGTCAAAGGCAGTGAATTGGTGCAAAAGAAGTGAGCACTTCTGTGACTTGTTTTGAACTCCTTTTTAATTCCCTCTATATGTGCTTTAAACAAATTTGAGCGTCTTTGTAAGACAATTATTCTTTTTTACACTTTTTTTTATTTGAATATTGTGCGTAGGCACTGTTCTTTGATAAAATTTTAAGAATAAACAGATTGTGAGATATTGTTCATTTTAAATTGAGGTTGAGGGATAGCTTTGTGGTTGGCATTTCTTCCTCAAGATCAAGTGGGTTTGGGTTCAAATCTTCACTTGGATGGGTTGAGCTTTAGGAAAGGGCCTTGTTGTGTAACTAAAATAGCTTTTCAATTTACATAAAAAGACTGATCAAATGTGTATTTTTTGGATGATAAGATATCAATAGTCTAAGCAAGAGTACACATTGCAGGTATGAGCCACTTTTCAATTATTTCGTTGAATTCTCTCAGACGGCATTTCGGGTTGTTGCGGATAGTTATGTGACTGATGAAACTGGTACTGGAATTGTTCACTGTGCTCCTGCATTTGGTGAAGATGATTATCGTGTTTGCATTGAGAATCAAATAATCAATAAGGTCTGTTGCACTGTTTTTTTGCTTCAAATTGTTAGTTTCAATTATGTTGCCAACAAACAAGTAATTTTTTCTGTTTTCTTATGATTCAAGCATGAAAGGACTGTACTTATAACTTACACCCATTTTTTCTCTACAAATGGGGTATAGGTCTGCTATCAGCACATGCTTTTCCTAAGTTTTGACAACTGTGGGTATAAATTCTTGATTGAAACCAACTTGTTATGTTGGCTAACAATGCCATGGTAATATGCATTTCAAATAGCTATTCAGCTCATTCATTCAGGTTTTAAGACCATATGCTAATCATTGATGTTCTTAATTAAAGCTATGACTGAGCTATACAGGTCAAAAGCCTTGTAGAATGACTACTGTTATTTCTCTTCATTTTTATACTCTTGTGAGAAGATTGTACTGCTGTGTAATTTTTGTTATCTAATGCAAATTCTTGTTGGCAATTTTTGAGCGCAAATTGAGCATGATTTATGAACTCTCTGTTTCCTTTCTATACCTCCTTTTTTTGTCCCTATTCAATTCTGGCTAATTTATTTCTTGCTTTATCTTATAATGGATTACTTTCATTTTTGGAAGCATAGGGTGAGAATTTAATTGTAGCTGTTGATGATGATGGCTGCTTTACTGAAAAGATTACTGATTTTAGTGGGCGCTATGTCAAGGATGCAGACAAGGATATTATTGAAGCAGTGAAGGTTAGTTGTTCTCATTTTGATGTTCTGTAGTGTTGATTATATCATGGATGGCTCTTTACTTAACTACCCTTTCGTCTAATATTGCTAAATAATAATCAAGAATTTACATGGTTTTATGAGTTCTTTAGTTGATGGGGCAATGCAAAAAAATTAGGATTCAGAACTGTGGATTTTTATAATTGATCTTTTGATTTCACTGTCATATGCTCTTACATACTTTGTCACTCAATGGAAATTTGTGATGTTCAGGCAAAAAGCAGGCTTGTTAAGTCTGGAAGCTTTACTCACTCTTATCCATTCTGTTGGAGATCTGATACACCTCTTATTTATAGAGCTGTACCGAGCTGGTAAGTGAATTTTCCTACAAAATCTTGAATCTCTTTATGCTCTTACTTTGTGTCATGCTTACAAGCCAGTTCATTCTGAAATCCTATGAATTTCTTCTAGTTTTTATTTATTGAGGTAAGTTTCATATATATGTATCAAATCTAAAGGAAACTTGTAGCATTAAACAATCAACCTTCAAGTTGAGAAAATTATTTTGGCTAGACATGACAAGAGTTTATCAACATGAAAGTTTATTGCATTTGTTACTAGTTTTGATTACATATGCATATATGAATATACTATCTACATCTTTTCTTTTTAATTTTTTTTGCACCTTCATAATGGATTCCTATTTCCTGCTTCTTGTTAATTGAGCTGTATGGCTTAATTTATCACAAAGGTTTGTCAGAGTGGAAGAATTGAAAGCAAAGTTGTTAGAAAGCAACACTCAGACATATTGGGTACCTGATTATGTGAAGGTTAGATTTTTTTTTTCTTGTTCCTCCTTAACTTACATCCGTTTGCCCATGAAATAAGTTTTTGGAAGCAATTGGGGTTGCTTTATGCAATCTCAACTTGACATGTTGGAGGTTGGACTTTTAGTTATTGATGCAATGACTATATCTCCAAGGTACCTCAAGGCAATAGGATTCTTGTTTCTGATAGCTAAAGTTACTTCCATGTATGTTGCGTTTGATCTGAAAAGTGAGAATCTGGAATTTCTTGGAAGCTAATGACATGCATTCAGTTATTTTAAGTTGTATAGCAACTGCTATGTGCATCTAGATGCACAGAATATGTTTCTCCCTTTTTTATGGTACAACCTTCCGGATTAGAATTTCTCTTATATGTAAATAACACTGTAAATGTGATAGTGAACAACAAAGGTTTTTGCTGCATTAACTTTGAATTTTAGTATATTACTCTTGCAGCTGTACCTGTAATTACTATGTCTTGTGCATATATTTTTGGGTCTTTCTTCACCTCCTTTTATGTTTTTATGATGTAGGAGAAAAGATTCCACAATTGGCTGGAAAATGCTAGAGACTGGGCGATTAGTAGAAGTAGATTTTGGGGCACTCCTCTTCCTGTATGGATCAGTGAGGATGGTGAAGAAATTGTAGTGATGGATTCTGTTGCTAAACTTGAAACGCTCTCCGGTCAGAAGGTTTATTCTTTCTTCTCTGTCCATGGCATCTTCATTTTGGTTATTAAATTTATGGTTTCTGCAGAAATTCTGAACAGTTGTATTTTTATTCTCACTTGATCAATACATATACAAGTATATATAGAAATAGAGAGGGCTATTCTAGGAAACTAATATCTGTACATAATATTCTAACTGATCTAATTTGCTAAATTTTAGGAGTCAATAATATTTGGGAAGTATCCAGGAAATATCCAGTTGGATATTTCCCAACACTCGCCCTCAAGCTGGCTTGTATATGTCTTCCATAGCCAACTACCTCTTGTGTAATCCCTTTGTGAGAATATTAGCTACCTGTCGTGATGTTGGAATATAGGGAACACAAATTAATCCTTTTCAATCTTCTCCTTGATGAAATGCTTGTCATTTGTCAACCTCAACATTTTTTGTTCTATCATGAAGAACAAGGCTGTGAGCAATTGAAATTGTAGCTTTGTTGTCACAATACACTTTCATAGGAACTGAAATAGGAATCTATTCCTCCAGTACCATTTTAATCCATAAAACTTCACAAATTCCATGCCTAGCTCCTGAAAGACACAATGTGAAGGAAAAAATGTTATACTGCAATTTGAATTTGTGGTTAATTTTTGAATGAAAATAAGGTTTGCAAATAGCTTGGGAACATGGAGCACATTTCTTAGTGTAAGGTGCTTGTTTATGTATATATCTCCTTGACCGGCTACGGTGGTGATAGATTCGTCAGCTATTGTGATCTTTTTATGGCTACAGTTGGGGTTATAAGAGATAAAGTATTTAGAGGAACAAGTCATATGATCTGTTGCTCCAGAATCAATTACCTACATAGGAGAGGAATTTCTTTCTAAGGCATTAGGATTAGAAGAAGAAGAAATACCTGAAAACGCCAATGAACAAGTACCTGTTGAGGTTGGCTTCTCAAAGGTCTCCACAAAAGTTTTTAGTTTCTCCATTTCTTCGGTATTGAACTCAGGAATAGGTTTTTTTGAATTTCCTTCATTAGTTGACAAAGTGCTCACCATATGTGCTTGAGTTCGGTTGTTCCCACTTCGACTAGGCTTGCTATGAAGTTTCCAACATTTTTCCTTAGTATGCTGACGCTTCTTGCAGTATGTACAGAATAGGGAATCTCGATTAAAAGGTTTGGATGAGTCCACTCTAGTAACAGCTATAGGATTGTTAGCCTCCTTCAATTCCGTGGCCTTGATAATGAGTGCAGAACCATCTCCTCCTTGTGGTTCAAGCATAAAACTTCGACGTCCCTCTTCCGCACGTATAATAGCGATCGTCTCATTTAGAGACGGTAGGTCTTGTTTTCCCAAAATCTGCACTCTTACAGCATCAAATTCCACCTTTAAACCTACCAAAAAATCATAAATACGATTCTTTTCCACAAAATGCTTCAGAATTGCTACATCTTCACTACAACGCATTTGGATACATTGATAATGATCCATCTCTTGCCACAAGCTTTGTAAGAGACTCGAATATTCAATGACAGTCCAAGTCTCCTGTTTAGTGGCTGAAACTTTCGTCCCAATCTCGTAAATCTATGCAGCATCATTGACTTTGGAATAAGTCTGCTGATTAGCTTCCCTAATCTCCTTGGCAGTTTCGAGGAACATACATTTGTCACTAATCTTTGGCAGCATTGAGTTCCATAACCAGGACATCACCGTGGAGTCTTGTTCAGCCCATGCTGCAAATTTTGGATCATCCTGTGAAGGACCAGTGCCCATTAAATGGCTCAATTTCACTCTCTCCTTTAGGAATGTGCGTAGCAATTGTGACCACTTTAAATATTTCTTCCCATTTAATTGGTATGCAGCTTGAATATTATGCAAATCTCCAGGTATAGCGGCAGCAGTATTCTCAACTGTAGGGCTGATTATTCCAGCATAACTGCTAGGTGATTCTGACATGATTGATTAGGTAAGACTAAGGAAAGGGGCATTAAAATTTGAGTGATAAGGCTAGGACGTTGAGAGGGATAGTGGAGATGAGGCTCTCGGTCAGTATGGCCAAAGAAAAATTTAGAGTTTTAGGAAAGAGCCAACAGCTCTGATACCATGATAAATATTGACAGAGGAGAAGAATAATTTCATTCTCATAAAACGTAGGTCACAGGCATAGTCTATATATATACAATTGTCTATACTAATTATAGTGACAGATTCCCTTAAGATACATGGAAATCTGTATCTTATTCTAATCCCTAGAAGTAAGGGATTTATATGATTTCTATAACTATACAATCTTCTAGATAATGTTAATCCTACATAATCCGACATTTCTTTCCTTCATCATGTACTAAGGATCTATTGGTCTTATATTGATCCTTTTTTATCTAGAAGTACGAAGATGGGTTCCGTTCTTTGTCTTTGAGCTAATTCATGCTTTGTATTGCTTATGTGTATTTGTAGGTGCATGATCTACATCGTCACAACATTGACCATATTACAATTCCATCCAGCCGTGGGGCTGAATTTGGCATGCTTCACCGTGTAGATGATGTAAGTTACTGAATTTGGTGTTGTACAATTCTTGTCAGCTACTGGTTTATGTGAGAATTGGGGAATAATAGGTTAGCAATCGTATGAAGTTGCAGTGACTTTGATAGCAACACAATCTTTAAATCCTTGGAAAGTGGGTCATGTGATAGTTTCTTGTGCTTGTTTTAATCATGAGCAAACATGATGGGTGAAAGGAATTAGGATATGAGAAAGTGAAGAATAAGAAGTTGGAATCATTTTACTCAATGATTCAATTTCTTCCTGCAGTTTATCTGGAAATAAGTAGTGGCATTTTCATCATAACAATTTGATTTGCCTTTGGGAGTTTTTGTCGAGTCAATAATCTGGAGTTTCCTTATGGAGCTTGATAATGTTTATGAAAAACAGTATTTTTCTGATGAAATTAGAATTGGGCTCGTCTCTAGTCTTACAAGGAAAGGATCAGAAGGGCATATTTTGAATTGTTCAATATTCCACGTGGAACTTTCTGCTTGAATCTTAAGCTTTGCCTTTTGATTCGGATGTGTTGGTTTATTCTGCAGGTATTTGATTGCTGGTTTGAGAGTGGCTCGATGCCATATGCTTATATCCATTACCCATTTGAAAATGTTAAAATTTTTGAGAAAAACTTTCCTGGGCATTTTGTGGCTGAAGGGTTAGATCAAACACGTGGATGGTCAGTCTTTCACCCTTTTATTATTGTCTGTTGATACTTAGCTTATCCCCAATGCAAAGTATGTTTTTCAAGCAAGATGTATTTGAGAAGTTGTTAAATGTGTTTCTAAATCCTTGTACATGGAAGTTTTCCATGCTTATCATTATCTTCAGGTTGGGTGCTACTTTGTTTTTAGAGAGGCTATATTCATCAATTTCGTACTTTCTTTCCCATTCTCCTATCCTGCCACACATTGTTGGCTATCTGAAGAACTTGGGGATTCGGGTTCTTGATTTTCATTTTGCAGGTTCTATACTCTCATGGTGTTGTCCACCGCATTGTTTGGGAAGCCTGCGTTCAGGAATCTCATCTGCAATGGACTAGTATTAGCAGAGGATGGAAAAAAGATGAGTAAAAAACTGAAAAACTATCCTTCTCCTATGGAGGTTATTAACGATTATGGAGCTGTAAGTTCTCTCTTGTTCTCCATAAAATTCTTATTTGCTGTTTTATGTATTTTTCTCTTTACCTGAAGGATAAACAAATTTGTACTTTTTTGGGTCTTTTTCTGCGAGCAGGTAGATTTTAGTCTTTGTATATTCTTGTTCTTGCCATAATTTTCTTCCCTGTCATATTAATCTCTAATGCTTTTGTCTTTTGTTGTATAGGATGCTCTGCGACTGTACCTTATAAACTCTCCTGTTGTACGAGCTGAAACTTTGCGTTTCAAAAAGGAAGGGGTTTATGGTGTTGTGAGTATTGACTGTCAACTGTTTTATGTACCAGTTTGGCATGGTCTTTTCGTGATCTTAACAATGAGCACTAGTGTTTGATTAATGTTTCAACAATCGGATATCATAATCCATTTTTCTGTTTTATTCAGGTGAAGGATGTCTTCCTTCCATGGTACAATGCATATAGGTTTCTTGTACAGAATGCAAAGAGACTTGAAATTGAAGGACTGAAACCATTCACTCCTATTGAATTAGCAACACTTCAAAATTCTTGTAATGTGCTTGATCAATGGATCAATTCAGCCACACAGAGTCTTGTTCATTTTGTCCGGAACGAAATGAATGCATACAGACTTTACACGGTTAGTTTTGTATAAAGTTCTTTCGGTGTTGTGTCATCTTCTAATTTTCTTTTTCTTCTGTGGACTATTATTTTAACTTGCTATAGATATGTACATTTTCATGCCAGCAATACCTATCAGTATTTTTGCTTTTGGTATCTCTCTCTTTGCAGGTAGTTCCATACCTCTTGAAGTTTCTTGACAACCTTACAAATATATATGTTCGATTAAACCGCAAGAGATTGAAAGGTCGAACTGGGGAAGAAGACTGCCAGACTGCTCTCTCTACTCTTTACAATGTATGACTATAGTAATCTCCTCCTAATGTTGATAAATTGGAAACTCTGTATTCATGATGTTAATTAAATATGAACATCGTGTTCTGGTTTTTGTGTCAGGACTAGCATTTATGTGCCCAGTTTCATGTGTTGATGTATCATCCACTTGTCTTTTATGTGTTAAGATAAACTAGATTGTGGTGGAACCAGAGGAAAAGAAATCAAATTAGAAAATATTTTTTCACCGATTAATAAGCTCGGGCAACTTCTTTTATGTGCCAGGGAGTAGGCCTCCTTCTCAAAGATATATAATCTAGTTTTACTTGTAAGAGTTTTATGTTCAACAAGTCATTTGGACTAGCATTACATATGAAACTTAAGGGCTAAATTCTCAAAAAGTAATGTTTGTGAATCCTGTACATATATATATTATAGATTCTCAAACTAGTTTAGTTATCTGTCTTATTGACTTATGTTTCAAATATACCGTCATTCTTGTCATAAATTTTCAGCCATGCTTTTGATGTAATTCCTGTGTTTGCGTCTTTCTTTTACAGAAATAAAACTGCTGTCTATTTATTCTTTTTTTTCGCCCTGCTCTCAAGACTTCAAATTTCACATGATTGTTAAAAGTATTTGCCTATAACATCTCATTTCTCATTTTTATATGCTGCTTCATTTACTCGCAAAAGTAAGATGTTTTAGGTTCCACATGATTTTCTGAAGGCAATCTGTGTTGTTTGTTCTCAGGTGCTTCTGACTTCTTGTAAGGTTATGTCACCATTCACACCATTTTTTACTGAGACTCTTTATCAAAATATGAGGAGAGTTTCCCCTGGATTAGAGGAAAGCATTCACTTCTGCAGTTTTCCTGTAGAAGAGGGAGAGGTATTCTTGACACTAGTCACCATTTTCTTTTGGAAGCTAATAGTTTGTTCTTTATTACCACCACATTCTATCCTGCATTAATCTAATGCTTTTGCAGAGGGATGAAAGGATTGAACAAAGTGTTTCGAGGATGATGACCATCATTGATCTTGCACGCAATATCCGAGAACGTCACAACAAGCCTCTGAAATCCCCTCTAAGGTGCACCTATGCTGATCTCATACTGATTTTCAATGTTTGTACTTATTTTTTTTCTCTTACTAACATAATTAACTCTTTAACTGTAGAGAGATGGTAGTAGTTCATCCTGATGCTGATTTTCTTGATGACATTGCTGGAAAACTAAAGGAGGTTTGTGATTAACATGGCAAGCCTCATGCTGTGCTTGAGATGTTCCTGCTTTTTGGACCTAATTATGTTTCTCATAAGTTTTGTGATCTTATTTTGACCTTAGTTCAGTGCTGTTTCTACCTTGATTATGAGAAAGTAGATTTATTTTTAATTTGAATTTTCTTCATCATTGTTGGTTGGTGACTGGTAATCACTTTTTCTGCCCCAAGTTTGATGAGTTGGTACTGCATGCTTTTCCATTTGTCACTGTTTTTGGCTGACACCTCCTATATTTTGGCTTTCTTGGTCATGGAACTTTATTGAGACTTTACTCATTTTACTAATTTCTGGTGTTGTAAATTGGGATGTCTAGTTTCTCTTGGCAAATGAGTCTTTTAATGATCATTTACTTGCAACTATACTCTTTTATGTATGGCAGCTATTGTTTCAGTACAACATTGGAAGGACAACTTTCTATGAACAGCCTTAGTGTGAAAGCTATATTTTAACTGTTTAAATTCTTTAAATTGCTCTCTTGTGTAATCTTGAAATATTTTCTTTTGATTTTTTATTATTGGATCAAGGAACATAAGAAAACTCTGAATTTCCTTTGCTTTTCTGAAAAATTGAGGTTCTTGAGTGTATTTTTAGCAGTGTTTCATCAAGAATAATTTCTAGATGGCTCTAATAATGGTGTGCTCTACTTCGTACATAGATTTTCTTTTTGGTTTCTTTTTCGCTTTTGATGTTTCAACTGATTTATGACCGTGTTTACATCCACACTGCAGTATGTGCTAGAGGAACTTAATGTTAGATCCCTTGTCCCATGTAATGACACTTTGAAATATGCTTCCCTCCGTGCAGAGCCTGAGTTCAGGTATGCAAATTTTGTTTTCTTGAGGACTCGATGCCTTAATGTTGTGCACTTATGTCTTTTGGTATCTATTTTCTTCTAGTGTGCTAGGAAAGCGCCTAGGAAAATCTATGGGAGTTGTTGCTAAAGAAGTTAAAAGTATGTCTCAGAAAGATATCTTAGCTTTTGAGAAAGCTGGAGAAGTCACTATTGCTGCTCACAGTTTGAAGTTGGCTGATATCAAGGTTTAATTTTTAGTTGCTTGGTTATTTTGTATATTGTATTGTTCTGTTTAATGCATTTGGATAAATGGGTGCTTGTTTTCTAAACTAGGTTATTCGAGAATTTAAACGTCCTGATGGATTAACCGAAAAGGAGATTGATGCTGCTGGGGATGGTAAGAATCAAATAGAGTAGTAAGTTAAGAAGTTGTGTATGTGAATGTATGGATAAGCACACATTTCTAAAGTTTCTGGTGTCTAATGTTTCAGGTGATGTTTTGGTAATTTTGGATTTGCGTCCTGATGAATCCTTGTTTGAAGCTGGGGTTGCTCGTGAGGTATGTCAGTTTTTTTTTCACTAGTGTTTTAGAGTTTGGATGTATACCAATCATAATGATTGAACTATAAAAAATGTTTTTGCAAGGATATTACTGTCAATTTTTTTTTTTGTGAATTTTCATGTGATACATTACCTCCTTATGTATTTAACATTTTTAGGAGGTTATGATATCAAAAAAAAAAAAAAGAAGCTGTCTATCGATATAAAAAGGACTGCTCTGTCTATTGTCAGAATGTCTTGAGATATATTCCTTGACTATGGACCGACTTTTGTGTCTCTTATGAATGTTAGCAAAATGCCAATTTGATAGAGAATAGATGGGGATGGATTGTAGGGAATGTAATTTTGAGCTTTGACCATTGCAGATTGTCAATAGAATTCAAAAATTGCGGAAAAAAGTGGCGCTTGAACCAACAGACATGGTGGAGGTGTACTTTAAATCTTTGGATGATGATTCGTCAGTCGCACAACAAGTTTTGAATTCACAGGTATTGTGATCATCCTAAACCTGATTAAATTACTTATTTCTTTTGTCAAATAAATCTTGATCTGTGATAAATCTCTCACTTGGAAACTTTGTTAAAGAAAATTCTTCACTTATGATTATACACGGGGGAAATGCTGTTCCTCCTGATGCTCAAGATTGGCCATGTACTCATTCAACCTCTTTAAATGTATCCTCATTGTTATTTCATCTTTCTTTTCTATTTTGTCCTGATTTATCTAGCTTTTGGGGCATATCTGTCTTAGTTCATCAGCATATGGGGAACTCTTATCATCCTTCTCGCACGAAGTATTGTGCATCAGTGTCTTGCATTGGCTGACATTGAGGTGCTTTAAATTCAAGCATTTATTGACTGGGTTTTATGTATATGTAATTGCAGGAAAATTATATTAGAGACGCCATTGGTTCTCCATTGCTACCTTTGGATAAGATACCTCAACATGCTGTAAGTTACAGTAAATTACCTTTTAACTGCAATTTCTCCTTATATTTTCATCTTAGTTTACCAGAGAACGATGTTGAAGTATATGCCAATTTAGATTATGAAAGAAAATCAATTGGTCTAATCTAAAATTAAGTTAGAGGTGCTGAAGAATTCGATGATTACCAATATATGTTTTTTCCTATTCGAAGTTAAGACCTGTTCTGATTTCCAATGGCTGCATCAGATATTCAAGTGGAATAAAACCAGAAGGGATTCCCATTTGATTTTGAGACCACAGAAGTTCTTTTAATCGCACAACTCCGGCTTAGGAGTGGCTTTACTTGAACAAATTTTAAGTTTAATTATGAAGTTAATATTTAAATATTGATGTAAATTAAATCTTGCTATCATATTCACATTTATTCTTGTATTATCTGAGTTAGTTCTAAATCTGCCGTTAGTTCAATTGTAAATTCATGAACGCTGAAGGTTGTTGACAGTTATTTTCATGTTTACGGATGAGCACGTGTAACCTTATGAACATATTGCAGGTTGTGCTTGGTGAGGAGAGTTTTCATGGTATATCGAATTTGTCTTTCACCATATATTTGGCAAGGCCATCACTGGTGTTTGTATCAGATGCTATTCTTGCATTATATGGAGGTATGAGTTTTTCTCCTCCTAGAAACTCACCACTTCCTCAATTAGCTTCTTTTCCCAAAATTTCACCCATGGATGCAGGGAATAAAAAGTATGCATCAGCCCTGGGAATTTACTTGTTATCAAGGGATCATTCAAATCTTAAATCAGAATTTCAGCGTGGAAATGACAAGGTTTGTTTATGATTTTGAACTGCGGCATTCACTGACCATAGTTGAAAGACAAATGAACTATAAAATGCTATTTCTCAAGGATCCACTTCGCCTAACTGTGCAGATAACAGTAGATTGCATTGAAAATCAGCCTGCTGTAGATGTTGTCTTGGGGGAACATGTCTTTTCAACCGTTGGTGACTACTACTTGAGAACAGGGGCCTTGTGATTTAATATATATACAAATCGTGAGAGCAGTTTTAGATTTTGTTTTTCCCTTTCACCCTTCACTTCAGGGTTGATAGATACAAAGAAAGTAACTTTATAGTCCCGCGAAAGAACATCTAAATTCTCCCTTGTATGGACACACGTAATCTTAATTTATGCGTGCTGGAAAATTTTGTTATGTACATTTTCTGCCCCTTTTCAACTCCTTTGAGCTTTATTCAATGACTGCTCATTTCTTCATTAATGTGGCCAGCCATTCATGCTCGCTCAAATATTCACAGGAGTTGTTTTCGCTTTTCCTTTCTTTCTTAGAGGACGAATTTTTAGGAATGTCAATAAGTTAGGTCGGGCCGGGTCGGGTTATGGCTAAGTAGCCAGTGACCTGATGGGCGGGGATAGAACCTGCCCCATCTCATCTTTTTTTAAAAAGGTCAAAAAACAAAAATGATGTCATTTTTGAAGTAATAGCTGGGTCATGAGCTGACTACATTTAGCCCGTGGCCGGGTTGACTTAGGTCAAGTTAGGCTCGACAAAAATGACATCCTTACAAGCCTTGAAGTAATTGATAACATTATTCTTTTGTAATCAAAAAGTTAGTTCGAATCAAGGTTTTTTTTTTTTTTTTGGTAAAACTACAAAAGAAAAATTGTGTATAATTAATCTCTCCTCTTTGATAGGGAGCTTTATGCCTTTATTTTCCTTTTCTTTCTTAAAGGCATAAATAGTTTGACATAGAATGCACACATCACAGCAGCTTCCAATCATTCTTATCATCTTAATCGATTTAATACAAATAATTTGGTTGTTACTGTCAGCTTTGGTAGTAGTTTAGCTGAAGACATCCTCAATGAAAGGTCTGTAACATTGACCGAATCTCTAACCAAGGAAAGGGCACTGATCTGCTTTTGCTTTTGATGACTACTGTTTCGACATGGGACTTGATTGATGAGTACTGTTTTACAGCTTCTAGCTAATGGGGAATTATTAACTGAATTGTGATTTAAGCCGACCCAGATGCAGCTTCCCTGTAATTTTCAGCTTCGATGACTTGCTCTTCTGCAAAACTAGGAGGTTTTGGAATCAAACCAAGCATCTTGAACATAAGTTGATCAGCATCAAAATCGTTGTTAGGTGTGGTCAGCAGCTTCTCGCCGGTAAAGATGGAATTTGCACCAGAAAGAAAACAAAGAGTCTGTTCAGGCATTGAGAATCGGACTCTTCCAGCTGACAGCCTGACCATGGCTTTTGGCATGACTATACGTGCAGTGGCAATCATTCGAATCATCTCCCAAATCTCTACTGGCTGAACAACCATAAGAAATATGATATGTTAAACTACAATCAGCAATCTCACTTTGAATTATTCAGAGCAGAAATATCAAGTTGCAAAATCATACAAATAGCCCCTCCACACTACGTAGTGTAGGTGACAGGTGAGTAGCAACCAAGTTAACTGGTAGCAGCAAACTATTTTAATTGGTAATATCTTTTCTCAAGAATATCAAAAATTTTATTACACAGAAGAAGGGATTACCTTTTGATCTTGCAACGGTGTGCCTTTCACAGAAACTAGAGCGTTTATTGGAACACTCTCGGGATGACTGGGTAGAGTAGCTAATGTATGCAACAAACCAATCCTGTCCTCCTCAGCTTCTCCGAGCCCAATTATGCCTCCTGTTAAGCAGAAAGTGATTAATACCCTCATAATAATCATTGTTCTTGTCAAAAAGGAAATTTTCTTACCTGACAACGGATAGGTCGTAAGGCAACTAGTCAAAATAGTATTACAACATTATGTAATGAACCAACTACGTATAGATTAATACAATCCAAGGTTAAGTTGCAAATTCTTGTCAAAGCTGAGGTTCCAACAATATTAATAATGAAGGTTGATAAAATCACCTGAGCAAACATTAATTCCTGCTTCACGGACATGTTCAAGAGTTTCCAGCCTTTCATCATAGGATCTCGTAGTGATAATGTTGGGGTAATATTCTCTTGATGTGTCAAGATTATGGTTATAAGCTGTAAGGCCAGCCTTCTTGAGTTCTACAGCTTGTTGTTTCTCTAGCATGCCCAACGTACAGCACACCTCCATTCCCATGTCCCTGACATACAGCAGATAATGCTGTTACAGGGCATCAAACTCACAAAACAGGATAAACTTAATTGCGGAGCATATCTCTGAACTGGCAGCTCTTAGAAATCATAACCACTCAACTCAAAGCTTACTCCCACGAGTGACAATTAATCAAAATAGCATGACAATTAATCACTAAATTAGGACCAATAACACCTCTAGTCAAGATTGTTTGTCTATAGACCAAAAGACTATACAAGATCTGAAAATCCTCTCATACTCAACCAACTCACACTACTATCAGAGTCCTTCAATAAGAAACTTTTAAGTACTATGAGAAAGAAGAAACTTTGCACGTATTATTTTGAGAAGAGTGAATTTGTAGCCATTGACGGCGTCTTGTACAAAGTAAAGCTGTTTATTATGTACCAACTGAGAATACAAATACAGAGAAAAATTTTATCAGCCGTTGCTTCCTCATAAATACGTTTTTCAATAGATTTGTCTTACCTAATTTCTTTGACATACTCTAGTATTTGGTTGAAGTTTGTCTTCCTCCCTACTGTGTCTCTCCAGGCAGCACCCATGCAGAAACGAGTGCTACCAGCCTCTTTTGCCTGCAAAAGCACAAATATCATCTTGAAACACAGTGTAAATGCGAATTATCCATCGCTTGCCACATAAAACAGACCTGACATAACTCCATGTCAACTAGAATCAAAGCCTGTAAAGGCACTATGAGATTGGACAGCTAGACTAAGCTGTCAACTGATCATTAGCAATAGCATTCAATCGATCACAAAACAGCAGTGCTACTAAGATGGCAGAAACTTAATGTTTTGACTTTTATACACTTGTTTGAGCCATATTGTCAACAAGGGCTTTCTGATAACTTCAGTCCACTGCAGCAGGGCAAAATGATCAAGCCCGATAGAGAAGTGGATGAAAATCTCCTTTAAGATTGATTGGCAAAACCCAACAGAAATCATGGAATTAAAGTTAGTCATTGAAGACGTATGCACTAAATAAAATGGTTGAGAAAGAAAGAGCTATAGATATAATCGCCAAAGTTGATGTTAAAGCACATATTTTAAAATCAAATTTGAGAATAAAGTTCTTTAAACACCACAAATTGGACTCAAGTCAAGCGACATAACAGCAAGGCAGAAGTGATATAAAAGGAAAAGAACCTTCTTGGCAGCCTCTATGACAGCTTCCTTGGTCATAAGCCTTTGGGCCTTAACTCCAGTGTTGTATCGAGAAGATTGAGGACAATATGAACAATCCTCACTACACCCACCAGTCTTTATAGAAAGTAGAGTGCATTGCTGAACTTCTCTGAAGTTATGAGCATACCTATGGACTTGAGCCTGTAATGGGAAAAGAAAAGAAGAAAGAAGTTAGCCCAGAGTCACCATTCACATTAAGAAAACGAAACAGAAGAGAGAGGCTGTAAAAGACCCCATGAAAGAGGAGATCGAGTAACGGGGAATCATAAATGTCCTTTATCTCTTGACGACTCCAGTCGTTTCTGGGGCCATCTTTGATTGTTCTCTCTGCCTGAACTGCAGCAGCTGAACTAGAATATGAACGGAAAAGTGAAACAGAAGGTCTGAGTTGTTGGAATGGTCTAAAAGTTGATCTAAACCACATCATTATCTCGTCTGCTTTCAGAGTGGTGGTGGGCTGATTTCGTTTTTCGTTAAAAACTAGGCGAACCAGAAAAGGAAAAGAATACTTGGAGGTTGAGAAGAACACAACCAGTGATGTCTTTTGCAACTAACCCACCTAACCCCCAACTTTGCTGAAGCAGTTCCTGTTCTTAGTCATATCTCCAAAAGTACCCTACTCTTTGCAATATTCTCTAATTAATAATAATTGAGTATTTAGATAATTAATTTATAAATGAATTAATTTTATTTTCTGTGTAAAATATTTATTAATTAATAATAATTTTATTGTTTTTATTACAAAAATAAACAAATAAATAAAATTTGTAAATATTTATTTAAGTTAATTAAAAATGATATATATATATATATTAAGTTTAGAATACTAGTTATTAAATTTAACAGTTTGAAACAGTATTATTTTTTATTTATTATAAAAGTAAAGTAAATCTAATATTAAGATTAAAAATATATAACTTCTATAAATTTTGAAAATTTAAAATTCAAATAATTTTTTAATAATCTTTGTTATTAAAAACTAATAAATTTATTAATTAATTGATTAAATTTTATAAATCAAAATAAACTGGTTTATTTTTATTTAATAGTTTTTTACTCCCTCTGATTCATAATAAGAGTCATTTTAGAAAAATACACGCTTATTAAGAAAGTTAATGAAATTATAG
>JANIJH010000005.1:11883883-11896526 GCA_024520975.1 Erythroxylum areolatum | reverse complement strand
AATACACGCTTATTAAGAAAGTTAATGAAATTATAGATATACCCTTATTAATACTCCCATGTGAGAGAAATTGCATATTAAATTACCTTGAAATTGTGATCTGTATAATTAAGATGAGAGAGAAATAAAAGGTTAATTTTGGAAGAAAATTTATAAACATGAGTATAAAGTCAAGAGTGACACTTATTTTGAATAATTAAAATGTATCTAAAACGACACTTATTATGAATCGGAGGGAGTAATTTTTTATAGATAATAATAATTTTATTCAATCTTTTTTTAAATTATTTAATTTTATTTAATCTTTAATTTATTTTATAATAGCTTAAGTCTTTTTAAATCTTAAACTCTTATTCAATTTAACTGTTAAAAATAATGACTATTTTGATAAATGATAGCTAAAAATTAACTGATTGATTATATTAAATAGTTGATTATTATGTTTAGTAATCAACCGGTTGAGTTAGTTAATTGAACTCAATCAGTTCATTTTTTAAAAACTCAAAAGAACCCTAATAAAAAATAACAAATTGTGCCAAACTTACCTTTTATTTTTGGCAATAATTATTAATTTTACGCTATGTTAAATATCTATAGTCAATTTAAGATTGAGAAAGGAGAAACAAGTAATTAGTATTATTATTATTATTATATGTTTTACATTTTTAATAGATTTATAATATTAATTTTTATAAAATTAAAAATCTAAAATTTAATTTTTTATAAAAATATTTAAAGAAGTATTAAAATATAATATTTATATTTTTGTTAATTTTTTAAATTCATATCCTTATAGTTATTTTATACATAAAAGTTAATACTAAATAATTAATATTAAAATTGTCAAATATTTTTAATAAATAATTGATATTATTTGCTATTCAAGAAATAAAAGAAAAAATAGAATATATTATTACTATTACTGGGGCGACTAATTGCAAATTACCTTTAGAACATTTACGTTCATACCAGCCAAAAGCCGCCATTGAAGCTCTGTGTATATATAACCCCAAGGCCACAAACACTGGCTAAGATATTGGACACGAGGGTGAGTCTGAAAGTGCGTCTGTAGTGAAATTAAATGGGTGCTAACAACATAAACTCGGTGTTTTATGCTGACTCTTACCATCCGATACAAGCTGGAAGCATAGACGGCACCGATATTGCGCCTCACGACAACGCGATTTATCGCGCTTTTCTCTGTTCCTCTGCTGGCCTCTGTACTTCTCCCTTTCTCTTCTTCAATACCCACTTTTTCTTTTTCTTCAGTTTTCAAGATTTGGGTTTTCTGGTTTTTAATATTTTGTTTTTTTTTCTTTTTTTTTGTGTCAGATGATCCCTCCGGCGATCCTAAACTCATCGGTGACCCTTATTGTACGGTCTTCGTTGCTCGTCTTTCCCATCTCACCACTGAGGAAACTCTCCACAAGGTAACCAATGGAGGTACTGGCACTGATGAGGACTAATTTTTACCTTTTCAGTGCACAAATTAAAGGGAAAGGGGACGTTACATGTGTTATTTGGTGATGTTGTTGACAGTTTTATTGTTCTTTATAGGCAATGAGCAAGTATGGTCGCGTGAAGAACTTGCGGTTGGTCAGGGATATCGGTATTTGAAATTCGTTACTATTGATCTCCATTTCAATCCGGCCATTGTGGATATAAGTACGAATTCAATGAAATTTGGTGATATATATGGATCTCTGCCTAACCACTACAGAAGAGAGTTTATCTTCATCTTCTTCTTTTGATGGGGTGTGGGATGTGGAGAAACATGATGTTATAAGATGGATAAGTTGCAAAATAACTTTATTTTGAGCCAAAGGATTTCCATTTTCTTGGATTCTACAAATTATAGCTTTTCCTCTTTGGATGTTATAGTGGCTGTACTTTGCAGGCTATGCTTGATTCTTTGTCTGAGATGAGTACTCTTGGGTGCTTCCTTTTTTACAGTAACAGGTGCCTCACGTGGATATGCATTTGTTGAATATCAATCAGAAAAGGAGATGCTTCGTGCCTACAAGGTTTAAAGCTTTGAATATAATCTGTAACAAATTCATGTCTTTTCCTACTTGATTTGAACCAAAACACCATCCCCCACCCTGCGCAGAGAGAAGAAAAAGAACCTTATAGTCTGCCTTTCTCACATTTTCAGTTCAATTGGTTGTTTGGGCCTGAACTTTGTTTCTTGCATATTTCTTACTTGCATCATTTGCATTGGATTTTGTAATTTTGATTGAAGTTAAAACTCTTATACTGGATGCACGTCCATGCTTGGTACTCTTACATATGTTTGATGGAGGAAATAACTTCACTGTGTTTGGAAAGAGTTCAACGATGCACGCATATGTATACAACAAAAATGTGATTTTAGGAACATGCAGAATAAAAAAGCTGCATTAAATTTGATTTATTTGAAACTTTGGAGATAAAGCACAAACATTTAGATGCACTCTTTGGTGGTTGATATGTGCTGACATAAATATGAGGTGACCTTCAAATGGTGAAAGAATGCTATACTGTCTCACACGGTTGTCCACTTGAAAAAAACAAACAACAAATAGAAAGAGAAGGGTATCCTCTGTCCAACTCTTTTAGATAAAAAGTATCTCTCATATTTTTAGTTTTCTTAGAATCAAACTGGATATATGATAGCACTCACACACTCAATCTACTTGCAGCTAGGTACAATTAGAGTTATCCTTGCATCCCTTATTTTAAGTTAATCTGGATCAAAAACTAACGCTGCTGGTCTTTTGCATTTCACTGATACATAGGATGCTCATCATTCTTTCATTGATGACTCTGAAGTCATTGTTGACTATAGTAGGCAGCAGTTGATGCCAGGATGGATTCCAAGAAGGTTAGGTACAGTCCAGTATTTCTCTCGTCCAAAGATTGTTGCTTATATAGATCTAGAATGTAATTTTGTTTTTAGTACACAGGTGGAGGCCTTGGTGGCAAGAAGGAGTCTGGTCAGCTTCGATTTGGTGGACGAGAAAGACCATTTCGAGCACCGCTGTATGTACCAAAAAGATTTTCTTTTTCATTCCAACTCTTTCTTCCTAATGTATCAGTGATATTGCAGTCAATAACTCTTCCCTAACTCAATATAGACTAATATTTTATCACAGAAGGCCAATCCCCTATGGTGATCTGAAGAGACTTGGCATTCCTCCTCCCCCAGAAGGGAAATACATGTCACGGTTTCAGGTATTGCTACTTTTGGCTTTGGCTTTCCTTCAGCATGTTGATGGTTGATGTGAACTTGGATGGGACTGATGGGGGCGTAAGCATTTCATTAACACACCTTGTCAATCTGGCTCAATAACATACTTTGATTTCAGTGCACCATAGCGTTTTTGCTTCCATTGTAAGAGTTGAAGATTGCTTTGTTTCAGACGCTAGATTTGTGTAGAAACTATAAGAACTATAAGTTAAGCTGCTGAGTGGTGAAAGGAAATTTGAAGAGAGTCTCTTCTCTGAAAATAATTGTGCTCTTTTCACACAACAATGAATTGCAGTGTCCTGCCTTATGAGCCTTGTCAAACTACACGGGCCATCGAGAAAAATCTCTTGCTCACTAATGCCAGTGGTCCTGAAGCTTTTATATAAATTCAATTGGTATGATGAACATTAACAACATTCCTTTGAGAATTACATGGCTGCAAGCATGGGCATTCCAGAATGTTGTTTGGTATAATAATTTAAAGGATGAGGCAAAGGAACAAAGAAGAGAGAGAGAGAGGAATTCTCATGGCATGTGGTTAATTGGTAAAGAAAGCTGTAATTGCTTTAGTCAGTTTAACTTGCTGTCATTGTTTTTTGGATTGGTTTTGACCACATACTTGCTAACATAAGCAGTTAAAAACTATCTTGTAACTATAACCATGTTATAAATGATGGTGTTTGTTTTAGGTCCCACCACCTCCAAGAAGAAATTCGAGTTCCATAGACAGGGAGGATAGTTCTCACAAGGAAAGCTTTATGCACAAGGAGGAAAGGGGCAGCAAAAGTGGATCTTCGAAAGAATACTACAGCAAAAGGAGCTCTATAGACAAGGAAGGATCTCCTATCAAAAGGCACTCTTTGGAAAGGGAAGATAACCATCAGAAAAGCAGATCCAAGTATAGGTCTGAGCACTCTCATAGAAGGATGAAGAGTGAAGATCAGTACAACAGAAGGAGCTCGTTGGACAAGGAAAAGCTTTATGATAACAGGAGTCCAGTAGACAGAGCACAGCCAGTTGATAGAAGATCTAGAAATGTTGAACATTCCTCTCACAAAAGGAAATCTAGGAACCAGGAAGAAGGCTCTCGGAAGCGCCACAGAGATCGTAACAGCTCTGGTCAACATAGGACGAGGTCTGAAAGTCAGGAATATTCTTCAGATTACTGATTATATGCAGTTTATATGCTAAGGTAATTCTTTTGTATTACTAGTAGATGCTCATTGGGGAAGTGGTGATATTAGACAGACAGCTATTCCTAGGACTATCTACTAACAGGAGTTGAAACCACGTAGATGATGGAAGACTCTGCATTTTTGAAAAGCCATTTAAGCTAATATTACATGCAAGTAGATATTGCAACAGAGCTCGATTGAAGAAAATGTAACTCTATTTAGACATCTAACATTATTTATGGAAAGTATAGGAGTATCATTTTGGTGACTTTCTTCCTGTACCTGACCTGATCGAGTGGGAATGGCCAATTTCGCACAGTAATGCTTCCCCTCCCATCATTTTTCAAGTTGATGCTTATATTCTGTTAGACTTCACGTGATAATTCAAGTTTAATGTCTATATAAATATAAGATTTAAACATGACACAGGTTCAGAAATTTCAAAGGCTTCTACAAAGTAAAACACTTTTTCTATTAACTGGCAGAGCTGATTGGCACGCCATGAAATAGGCGACAGGTTTATTGTTGAGCCATTAAGAGGGCAAACCCCACCAAGAACACTACTCGTTGATTGAAATGAGGAAGTCTGGCTCTCAGATAACAATTTATACATACATATGCGTAGTGCAGTGTCCAAAGGTAATCCTCAAATGTAGTATTTCCAAAGGCCAGAGGAAGAACTGGAACCGTATCCTGCCAAGGAAATAGAAATAAAATTGGATCAGAATACACTAGAAAATGAAACAGAAACGATATGTAGATAAGTTACGTCACTTAACGTCTTAACAGAGCAGATGTTTAACATGAAAAATAAGAAGACAGCATGCCTTTTTAGTAACCTTTTAAAGGGACAAACTATTAGCCGACAGTGCAATTTTTACATCAATTTTCATTCTTCAGCAACATATTAACACCTAAATGTTTACTGTTTCAACCTCATTTAAGTTGGAACTTCAACAAATTCTACACTGCAAGAGATTTATAAATCTTAAAGCTCCATACTTAGGGAACTGTACACACTTTTCTAATTAATACTGTACAGAGTCATACTACACAGATTATCAGATCAGTGCCACCAGCATTACTCCACTTTGAGCATGTGAATAATCATGAAAAGGAGAGTATCGGGCATCAGTCTTGGCTTCAGAAATATTGTTGGAACTTATTGCTCAGGCAAAACAAAATCGGAATACATTTCATGTCCAATGCCAAGAAGATACACAGGAAATGGATACCACAAAGTGAACGGAAAAAGACGGTTATTAACAGAAATGGCATCCCAATCACCTGAACTACCTATCAATCTGTGGTAAATATGGCGCAGAATCCTAAATGTAAGCAGGATTTTTAATTTATTCCCAAGACATGTTCAGCAACTACAGATAGAAACAAATGCATAAGTTTCAAGAGTTCCATTATCAATGAGAACTGGGACCCAAGGTCTGAAACAATAGCACCTTTAAGGAGTTTTGAGAATCAAAACCCAATTCTCCTTTAAAAAGATTGCTTCTTTCAGGCTCACCTACATAAAACTATAACTGATTTATTGCGCATGAAATCAAGTCGGGGATTTCAGTCACATAATACAATTAACATATTTTTGGATGAGTACAAGAGAATATAAAAATAAAAGAAAGGTAAAGCCATTCTCGAAAGCTATGACAAAACTAAAAATTCCATGAGAACATTTTATATGATATCGATTACTAACAGCTCTTCTATATCTCTCACCTTGGCTTTTGCATCATTATTCACAGTTGCTCCAGCTTTATGAGTCAATGCATAGCTGAAAAAAGGTTCAGCCAGTATTTGCTTCCTTTTTCACACCATTGCTTCTGTTTTCATTTTTTGCAGCTCTTCTCTTGACTTGGATTTGATGAACATATTCTGCTACTATGAGATGGAACTTTGGAGCAAGCTTGTTTGAGGTGGAAACATTAAGACCTGCTTTCTTTAAAGCCCTAGATATATGTGTTTGGGTCCTTTGGAAGTGAACCGTACAGAGGGAGGGAGTGGTTGATCTCAAAATTGGCTTTCCGCATGTTATAGGTCCTGCCTGTGCGCTAGAGATACAATTCATTCAAAAGTATGTAAGCTTGCAAATAATCATTCATAAGGCAGTCGGGCTACAATAAAAGTAGGAAGTTGAAGGTTCTGAGACACTGGAATTTGGGAGAAGGTATATGTATGCCCACGATAAATTCATACTATCCTACATAATAAGTCCAACATTAGAATCCATTATGCTTTAGCAAGTTAGATCCAACCAACAATTTTTTCGCATCCTCTACCAAATTGACTGCACAAGTTTGGAAGTACCAAACTAACTTTCATGTAACTTGAGCACTAAAAAAGGATCAACTTTTGACCTGTCTCATCCTAGCTTCAGCTACAGTCAGTAATCTAGTATCTTATCATCTAGTTGGGAGTTCGAAGACAGAAAAGGTCCAAAAGCAACTTGAGCATAGAGCATGATTAGATACTAGTTGGCTAATACAGGCTAAGAATTGTCAAACAGTGCGGTGGTTTCAACCGCAAAGTGGCATAGGATGCAAGTTGTTTACAATGCATTCTAATCTACTTGCGCAGCACAGATTCATATTAGTCATTCCATGGATTCAAAGAACACACACACACACACACAGAGGGGGAGAGAGAGATAGAGAAACATAGAACCTTTTGATGACATAACCACAAGGCTTGTAAAGCTTCTGCTTGGCGTCAGAAAGGATGTGCAGATGACAAAAGCTTGTTAAAGCCATGGCCTTTAACTTACACCCAACAAACGAACACCTACGGTTGCTCTTCAATTCCAAGTCACCCTTAAAATTACAGCTCACATTATTCACGTAACCACTATTATTTTCCCCAATAACTTCAACATTAAAGTTGCCACCTTTATCTCCAATTTCTCTGTCTACAGACCAACCACCACTGCCACATTGTTCTAACCTTCGGTGCTGAGGTTGATCTTCTTTGAATGGGCTAACACCGTACTTCCAATAGTATTCTCGGTACTGAACCTTGAGGTCCTCCATTAAAGCCCAGTAATGATCTCTATAACATTTGACCAGTTGTTTCAGTTTGTGCGACCGGCGCTTGAGGAGTTCTTGTCTAGTCAAGTGGGTGGAGCCGGAAAGTGCCTTTTCTTGCTCGGAAATGATGATCGGCGAAGAGGTGGCTCCTGCGGCTGCGCTTTGGTGATGATGGTTGGTTTGTGAGGTGGGAATTTTGGGAGGCCTGGATGATGACGGTTGCTGCCGTTGATGGTGGTGGTAGTGGTTCTTGGAAGCCGATGTCATGTCTCGTCGGACAAAGACGGGAAATTGGGCGTCGGTGGTGGTGGCGGTGGCGGTAGCGGTGAAAAGTGGGTGGCTTTGTCTTGGACTCTGGTGATGAAACAAGTGACAACAGAAGTCCTAAAACAGTGAGCAAAACTAAAATTTGCAGAAAAGTCCCTCCATGTTTTGGATTGCAAGAAAGCAGTTCTTACCTTTTGCAATTAAATAACACTGTTCTAAATTTTGATTGCTTTTCCTTTTTGTTTTTATATTTTGACTAAACAGGAGTTCAAATCCAAAAAATGATAGAAAGCAGAAAGAAAAATCTCTTACATATAAACAGTGAAGTGTATACCGATCCCTTCTTCTTCCCTGTGCCTGGCTGATCAGTTTTTTTTTTGGGTCAGATTCGGAGATATTTGATTATCTGAAGATGTCAAACTACTGATAATCATTTTTTATAATTAGCTAATTATTGATTATCTGAACATATCAAACTATTGATAATCATATTTTATAATTAGCTAATTAGGTCAGTAGATTGAATTCAATCTGTTATTTTTGAAAATACTTCTTGAAGAACGTTTTGATTTAGCAACTGAGAAATTAAGGGACGAAAAGATGATTGTGCCCAAATATTATTACAAGTTATTCAAGCTCTCATTTTTATTATTGCTTTCCCTTCACCAATACCCTAAACTTCAACTTGATTAATAAGTTAATATATTAGAAAAATGAACTTCAACTTGATTAATATGGAAAAAGAAAGTAGTAGTAGTAATCGTACTAATAATAATTTTATTTATTTATTATTATATGTTCTATGTTTTTTTATTAGAGTTAAAACTTAATTTTTGTAAAATTAAATGTCTAAAATTTAAATTCTTATGAGAATTTTTAAAGAAATACTAAGATATAATATTCGTGTCCTTTTTTTGAAGTTATGACCTCACAAATTATTTTACACATAAACAGTTAATATTAGTCAGTTAATTTTACCAAACATTTTTAAATAAACAACTAATATTATTCGCTGGTCAGATTAGTTGATATAATTCGTTGCCAGCTAATCGTTGATTGAATTAACTAACAACTAATGAAAGTTGTTGATTGCCAAATAGAGCCTAATTTAAGAGAAGTTTTTAAAAGGTCTTTAAAAATCTTTTAATAAGATTTTGCACTAAATCAGGGTGTGCTTTATTCATAAAGTAAAATTGTATAAATTATGGGGTATGTATGACCCAGAATATTAATAATCCTAATGTCTGAGTTCTTGTGAAACTCATAGAATCTCTTATTCATATCTCATATACATTAATAAAATACAAGTATAAATAGTTGATGACTAACCCTAGAATAGGAACTACAATCAATAGTAGTAAATACTTTCCTATATTATCATTATACAACTATATACAACTCAACACTCTTCCTCAAGTTGGAGCATATAAATCATATGCACCAAGGTTATTACATATAAATTCAATACAAGAACCTCTAAGAGATTTGGTTAAGATATCTACTAGTTGATTGGTTAAACTGACATGAATAGTAGTGATACAACCAGACAAAACTTTCTCCCGAATAAAGTGGCAATCAATTTCTAAGTATTTGGTTCTTTAATGAAATACTAGGTTAGAAGCAATATGAAGAGCAGGTTGATTATCACACAATAACTTCATCTGGGATACTTTTGCAAATTTTAACTCTTGAACTAATTGCTTCTACACTCAACCTAGCAACAACATCTTGTTTCTTACATTTCCAAGATACAAGATTTAATCCAACAACAACACAAAAGCCCGAAGTAGAATTGCTATTAGATGAAGAACTGTCCAATCAACATCAGTGTATCCAATAATTTGTGAATGACCTTGATTTTCACATAATAATCCTTTGCTTTGGTGAACCCTTAATGTACCTGAAAATTCGAATAACTGCATCTTAATGACTATCACATGGAGCTTGTAGGAATTGACTAACAACATTAATCGAGAAAGATATATCAGGTTGTGTGATGATGAGATAATTAAGTTTTCCTACCAACCTCCGATTTCGGCCAAGATTAATAAGTGGCTCCCCCTGATTAGGTAAAAGCTTTGAATTAGGATCTATAGAAGAGTCTATTGGTTTACAATCTGACATCCCTGTTTCTTCTAGAATATCCAACGTATACTTTCTCTGAGAGAGTATAATACCAGATTTGGACTGAGTAATTTCTATGCCAAGAAAATATCGGAGTAAACACAAATCTTTGTCTAAATATGACGAAACAGATGTGTCTTCAATTTTTCAATCTCACCTTAATCACTTCCGATAATGACAATATCATCCACATAGACAATCAAATAGATACATTGTTCTGAAGTATATTTATAGAAGATAGAGTGATCAGTCTCATGTCAAATCATACCAAACTCTTGAACAACATAACTAAATCATCCAAACCAGGCACGGGGAGATTGTTTCAAATCATATAAAGAGCAACGAAGCTTACACACTAAGGTAAATTCCCCCTGAGCAACAAATCCAAGCGGTTACTCCATATAAATCTCTTCCTGAAGCTCATCATGTAGAAAGACATTTTTTAATATCCAATTGATAGAAAGGCCATTGGCGAATGGCAGCCATGGATAAAAACAAGCGAACAGAAGAGATATTGGCCACAAGAGAGAAAGTTTAATAATAATCCAACTCATAAGTTTGTGTATACCATTTAGCAACCAAACATGAATTTAGTCGATCAACTTGACCATTCGGACCAACTTTGATGGTATATATCCAACGACAACCAACAGTAGAATGGCCTGGGGGAAACAGAACTAACTCCAAGTATCATTAACATGTAGAGCAGTCATTTTTTCAACCATTGCTTGACGCCACCTAGGATCATTAAGTGCCTCATCACCATTAGAAGGAACAAAGACAAAAGAGAGGGTGCATACAAAAGCATAATATGATGGTGATAAATGATGATAACTAAGACAATTATAAATAAGACTTATTCATATATAATATAAGTTGAGAAAATACAAGTATAAATAGATGATGTCTAACCTTAGAATAGGAAATACAATTAATAGTAGTAAATGCTTTCCTATTTTATCACCAAACAACTATATACAACTCAACAATTCCCAATGAAGAAGTGTATTAAGTCTCTGAGAAATTGTTCCAAATTGGGGTTGAACTGTGGATTGCAAATAGAAGATGTTTAGTTGGCATAATAAGCAGAAGACAAATGAAGAATATAGGAGGCTTATATTCTTTAAAAATCTCATATATTTCAAAAAAAAATTTATTATAGAACAAATAAACCTTTTATAAGGATGATAACAAAACTAGAATCTTTGTAGTGGAATGTAAAAGCATTCACCCAAGTTCTCTCTATTACAAGCACGTGACAAAATTGTATACTAATTAATGTTTAGGAAATAAACATTGCTTATTCTTCCATAAGACATGACAAAAAGACATCTACATTCTTTGAAGTCCCTTGATCTTTTATAGTAATTGAATATGTTAAATCAATTGATATGGACACATGATTTGGTGGCAATGGCAAGCTTTTGATATTTGCTTCAAGCAATTCCATAACCTTGTTCAACAGAGATGATCATTTGGCTTCACTCATATACAACATAGCCTTACAATCACCAAATTTTTAAGTTAGTTTACTCTCATCTAGCTCTATGATGTCTCCATTCCCTCAATTGTTCAACAGTGTTCTTTCTATTATGTATTTCGTTATAAACCTAAGTTGGAAAATGCTAGTCAAAATTTTGAGTAGTTGCATTTTATTGCTTCCTTTTACCTGTCATTTTTAGGAGTAGCATTCCATATATGTAAACATCAACTTTATAGGTGATACAATTATGATTTGCAGAACAACTCAGGAGCTATGTACCTTAAAGTTTCGCTAACTACTGTTAAGGCAATGATGTTGTCATTTCTAGGATACAACGTAGATAACCCAAAATCTTAATCTTTGTTGTAGAAATTGAAAGCAGAGTAGAAATAACGAAGGGAATTATGTATTTCGATGTGTTGAATAATGTATACAGCATATGTATTTATACAAATTAGGAGGTTCTAACTAAAGAAATAAAATCAGGATGATAGTTACATAAGATCAAGATACATGATTCTAGAATGAAAATAAGGTTTATTGTATGATGTTAGTTGACTTATGCATTGTGTTAATATCCCTCCTCAAACTTAAGGTGGTAGTGATGATGATAACTTAAGTTTGGAGATAAGATCTTGAAAACACGAAGGTGGGTGTGATTTGTTGAAAACATATGCAATCTACGATTGGGATGAGATGGGAACAACTTATATAATGCCTTGAAGTACAAGATGATGCATAAGATAACAATCAATCTCGATGTGCTTTGTCCATTCATGAAAAACATCATTATGGGAAATTTGCATGGCATTGTGATTCTCACAACAGGGAGAAATCTTAAAAGAAAAAGGGACACCTATATCTTGAAGTAACTATCATAACCAGAGGAGCTCAGAGGTAGTGTCTGTAGCACCCCACTCCTGCAAGACTCGAACCCGATATCGATAGTGATATCCGAGACCGCGCCCCACGAGGGTGGTGTGCTACGCACTCGCTCAATCAAAATTCGGTATCTATTTTTTTCCTCTTTATAGACACACATGCGGAAGCCACTAATCAAATGGGCCATAAGCCCTTTTCCATCATACAAGGCTATTTACAAAAATTCCCATATGGCCATTTGGCCCCTTTTTTCAAATACTTTTCATTAAACACAATTTTCAATAGTCATTCGGCCCCTTTCACAAATACAAACACTCGAGTCATTTCAAAATACAATTCATACGGAAGTTGTGGAACAAACAATTTAATACAAAATATAGACATGCAATGCAGACGCGAACTGATCCCGACCTCTATCCTTCACTTGAATGCTGTAAGCATACTCCCG
>JANIJH010000005.1:11858722-11876716 GCA_024520975.1 Erythroxylum areolatum | reverse complement strand
GTTCGGGTCTTGCGGGAGTGAGATGCTACATAGTCAATCTAAAGCCTTCGACTCTAATGTATCTCTCCAAAGTTCAAGCTTGGTATTGATCCCCTCTTTTGTCTCTTCCACGAAAATAATGTCATTAGCAAATAACATACATTAAGACACATTTCCTTGGATATTCTTGGTGAGCTCATCAATCACTACTGCAAACAAAAAGGAGCTCTAGGAGCCTTGGTGTAGAGCAATATCTTTAAAAAAAAAAGCTTTTTTTGTCCTCCTATCATCCTTACTTTAGTTTTTACACTTTCATACATATTCCTAATATCTGGTATATAAGTTATAGGAACTTCTTTGACTTCTAAACATCTCAACATGATTTTCTTAGGTATCTTATCATACACATTCTCTAAACCAATAAAAATTATGTGTATGTTATGATGTCTTTTCCTGTAGTATTCCATTAACCTTTTAAAGAGATGTAAAACTTCTGTCGTGGATTTTCTTGGCATGAAACCAAATTGGTTTTCTGAGATAGAAGCATCTTTTCTCACTTTATTCTCAATCATCTTATCCCATAACTTCATGATGTAACTAAGTAATTTGATATTTTTATAGTTGTTACAACTTTAGATGTCCCCTTTGTTCTTGTACAAAGGAATTAACATAATAAATCTCCACTCATCCGACATTTTGACAAATATGACAATGAAAAAGAAAAAAAAAGTTTAATGAGATCAAATTTAAAATTTGATATGTTTACATTCATATATATAAAGACTGAACTAAATCCATTTTGCAAGCATATAAGAAAAAGATTAACAACAAAACCTAAACTAAAACAAAGGCTATAATTATGTTTAATAATATCAACCTCAACTCTTTCATCAATCTTTCAATGCCTTGCTTCATAATTTTTATTTGCTCATCAAGTACCTTCATTTCTTCTAAAATTCTCCTTGATTCAACCTCCATCTTAAGTACTGTTATTTCTTTCCTTTTCTTCTAAATAACATAGACAGTTCTATTAAGAAATTACTTGTGTACCATTGGAAAAACTTGCAATTGTCAACTAGGAAATTAGGGCATTCCATAAATTCTTTTTCTTGTATTATTATCTCTCCATATTGTCCTTAAAGAAGCCAACGATAGCAAATCACTTTTGGTCTATTATTATAGTTGGAACTACCAGAGTCTTCATATTTCATTTACAAAACTGCGAAAGTTAAATAAATTATATGCATTAGAATCGGTTTTTATTACATTAGTCATCATTACATGACTAATCATAGAACCTGCTTGCATTACATGAAAAGAAATGCTTTAATCAGGCCATAATGCTCTATCCAAGGAATGCAAATAGAATTAGTTACCAATAGAATGAGATAAAATCAGGCGTAGAAACAAGTTTTTATTGTTGTTTTTATGAAAAATGCAATTGAAAAGAAACATCCACAATGGAACAATTTTAAGAAACATGCTTATGTTAAATGATTTTCTAAGTGCATGATTATGAAATATTTCGAGTTTAAAATTTTGCTTCTTTAATGTCTAATTAATTCATATATTAATGAGAATATAAGTTGAAATGTACTTGAATGGGGAATTTCTATTCGATTGAGTTACATGGGTTTACTCCGGTAGGGAATTGAAAACTTGCTCAAGTAGAATAAGGAGCATAAAACTTGCTAGCACGGATAGCTCAATTAGTTATCAGAAAGAAAGTTGAGTGCAAGATTTCAGATTTAAGTCTCAGCAACGGCAGTGCGGGAGTTCATCCAATATGGTAGTTCCTTGTATGCACCGACTATTGGGTCACCTTTCTGAGAAGCTAAAAGTGAGATCAAACTGTGATTTACCTCCTCATTACTCTGTTGGGCCGGCGTATGGGGCCACCTAGGATGGGCAATTTTCCCTTTTTTAGTGCAAGGAGCATAAGAAATGTACTTAATAGGGATAGTGACATGAACCCTCACTACTGCTTTAAACATGAGAGTTTTGACAATTTGACAAATGCAAATATTTACACAAGGTAAATAAATGTTCAGAACCTTCCGATCCTCCTCAAAGTGGCAGGACCAATATGAGATTTTAAGTGCACAACAGACTAGAAGCAATGCGACGCAGAAGCAGAGAAGCAACGAATAAAAGCAGAGAAACAACGAGCAGAAAGAGAAGCTTGTCTTAAATTTGTTGGTTACGGATTGAAAAGGGTAGACTTTATGACTTGTCTCTCAATTTGATTTCATAGATATTTGGGTAGCTTCCTTTTGTTGTCCATTAGTTACGATGACCTTCTCTTCTCTGGTTTTTATTAGCTCACTTGACTCGGAGCTCCTTTATCGTCTGCAGTTAAATGTGAAGAATTTACAAATTCTCCTTGTAGATTTTGCAAGTATTATTGCTAATCCTTATTCTTTGATGGTGTAAAGGACTCTCAGCAGGTTCTTGAATTACAAAGACATTAAGGCCTGTGGAGAAAACACAGCAACAACGGGTGTGGAAACAGTGTGCAAAGGAGGATATGGATGCAAAATGCCTAACAAAGACTTCACTCGGTTCTTTTTCAGGGTTGGGTGGATAAAGAAGATTGTTACCAATATAAGAGCTCCTATTTATGTTGTTTTCCTTGAACTTTGCGTGTTTCTCTCCTCGGTAGTTCTCAGCAGACTCCTACGTCAATATTAAGGAACCTCCCCAAGCTAACTCAGAAGAAACATGGCATCTTCTGCAACATTTGTTACATTATGAAAACCATGACAATTTTTGTGGTGTCATAAGCCTAAATCTGACAGCCTGAGAATATGCATCTCTGTACCAGTATCATGTACATGATTTGTATCCGCCAAAATCACACTGCACCAAATGTGTTGATTGGACTATGAGTTACAAAATAATCCTGTAAATGATGTACCAAGCCCCCCAATTCTTAGCATGGCCATTACCTTCTATTTCCAAGTTAATTTTCACAGTACTGTTTGAGAGTATGGAACCTACGCCGAAAGTTTGCCGGGGTCAAAACCAACGGTTTGCTCTGAAAGTAGAAGCCCGTTACACTTGCATCCTGAGCTAGAGGAAGTTGATTTGGGACATCAAGCATCAAATATTAACAAAATTGTCCTGCAAATGGATCGTGAGTTGTAGAAAATTGAGTACTGTTTCATGCTGTAAGATTCTCCTCAATGCAAAGTATCTAATAAGTTTAAAATCACAAAAATTTGATTCCCACTTTAAAACAACTTTTTCAGCCAACAAAGTCAAACAATCACAATTTACCACAACGAACAAAAAAACAACCAAAATGAGAAAACTGGCAATAGAATTTGGTCAAAATGCAAAGAGTAAACAAGCCATGGTTTGATGGAAGTTGGAAGGGGAGGGCAAGACATTTTACCACAGCGACTAATACCACTCACAAACATATTATCAAAAGAAAGTTATGGATGTGTTGGTGGTAATACCTCCATTAATATATATGCTTTTAAAACCACTAACAGATGCACAAAGATGAAAATCTCGTGCTATTGCAACAAGTAAATATTTCACAACAAATCAATACTAATGCAAAAAATACAGAAAGAGGAACCAAGTCTTACTGAAGTAAACACTATGCACAAGGGCAAAGTCTCCGAGTGTGTCGATGTGAACCATCACAGGAAAGCATTGATTCAGTTCGAGTATACAAGCAAGCTCCTGGATTCTGATAAAAGATAATGGGAAAAGAGGGTTTCAGTAATATATGTGTTCCTCTTTCTCCAAATATTAAAAAAAATACAAGAATACTAAAAAGCTGTTCCAGATCCTGTGAATAAAAGTACAAAAAAGAGAAGTTTGCGTTCATTTCATCCTTCCTCCTTGTTTACTATCCTTACAACATTTGTTTCAACAAATTACAGTAAGTTCATAAATAAACTGCATGCTTTTTGGGTTGAGAATTTGTATGTTGCAAATTGCATCACTTTAGACAAATGAATACATGTATCAAAAAGGCATGTCAAATGCACTTCAGGATAGGAAACACAAAATTCCAGTTCCCTGAAACTTGAGGTTTTGAAAATTCAGCATCGGTGGTGTCTTTGGCTAAAACATAGCAAAAGGCATATTTTGCATCAGTTCAAAATGACGGAACTGGACTCTTTCTAACTAAAGTATTGATATTCACAGCATTTATCATGAAATGCAGTCTCAAGAATTAGTACCATGATTTAGAAGTTTAGTAGAAACACTAACCTACAAGAAAAGACAATCTAGAACAGACTGACCTGAGAACAGCAGAACTTAAAGCAATTGTTTAGCATTCTTATTCATCTGGTTACAAAAGATAGGAATTTGAGGACTTTTTAAAGAAAAAGGCGTTCACAAGAATGTAATTTGAAGAATTGGTTTTTATTGCATTAAGATTTGAGACGCTAAGGCATAAAAATTGAAAAAAAAGAGGAGAATGCAATGTAAAACCCTCTTTGGTTAGTTATGAGTTCAAATAATTCTGTAACTATATGGATGGATAAACATATTTCCTAATTGTCTAAACTAATCTCCCAGGATGTTTACAGTGCTAAATTATATAACATTATGAGCGAGAAGAGTAAATATACCAAGTGCTTTGGAGCATCATCAACAACTTCAGCAGGTTGATCTGCTCCAGTGCTGGCTAAACAAGTCCCCTTGCAACTCATGTATTTCTGCATACTATTAAAATAGAGAACTAACATTAACCAGAATGATAAAGCAATAATCTCAATTAGAATGATAAGGCAATAATCTCAATTAGAATGATAAGGCAATAATCTCAATTAGAGTCGTGCTGCACTAAATTCCAACTTGAACTCCCTGGCATTTGGGCGTAGGTTATACCAATCCAGAAAGAGGTTAAATCTATGCATTGTAATTACATCTCTCCTCTAGTATTTAATAAAATCAGATTTACCTCTTCTAAGTATCTAACAATCTCGTAGACATGTCATAAGATGCTTAAGATAGAGAGAGAAAAATTACGAGGAAAGATCAGCAAACTCAAGGAAGAATTTAGGAGGAAAAGGAGCAAAATCAAGCGAACAGACAAATTTCTTCGTAGAAGCACCAGATCATTTCATGGCCACATGCAATACAGTTTACCTTTTGACACCAAACACGGTGTGTATGCTATGACCATCATAATAAATATACTCCATTCTTCTCTCGTCCAAAAGCAAAGTCAAAAAGAAAATAAACAATCACCATATTATACTTCCCCATTAAAATAGGTGAACAAAGAATAAGAAATAGATGGCAAATACGGATCTATAAATTTGGCCAAAAGACATACATAGGACGACCATATAATAAGTCTTACCCTTCAACATCTGACTAAATAAATAGGCATAAAATTTGACAAACCAATCCATAAATGCATATCATAAATCACAACAGCTGTATTGAACACACACAATGCAATGAAAGAGCAGTTTCTTTACCTTCATAGGAAAACATGAAGTGAAGTCTAAATGAAAATACAAAATAAAAAACCCAAAGAAAGTATTACTTACATGTCACACTGATTAAGCACCAGAAGCTTATTTAGGACACATGATTGTCCTTTTGACTTGCAAACTGAATCACAGGACTCCCCTTCCCTATTCTCAAGTGTAATAAATCATAAAGAAATAACTGTTAGTCAAATATTTGGTTATGCCCAAAGGGAAACGAACTAGACCACCAGCAACTCACTTTCCAATGACAACGTTGATACCAACTAGTCTTGCTTCTAGTTGTGTATAACTGGCCCCTGTTCAAGTGCAAAAGTACAGCACAGAAAAGTTATTTTTCCCTATCATCCTAGAAAAACAATGTTTTTGCAAGCTGTAGAAAAAGATTAGCAAAATGGTCAATGTAAATCACATAGGAGAAAAACAACCAGGGAGAAGAACACAACCAGGAAAAGAACTTCGATGCAGAAGAGCCAAAGGAATGGTAGGGGAAGGTAGAGGGAAGAAGAAGGATTTTCTCTCTCTAACCCATCCTTGGTGCTATTGAGTTATCTAGAATGCGTTAAATTTGCAAAAAGTTATAATACAATTGAGGCCCAACCTAAGGACCAAATTGGGTACACGGGTTGATCAAGGCTAGAAACAAAAGGGACAAAAGATGTTAAATCAGTGACTAAGCTCACACTAGAGCTACTCAGCTGCTGCAGTATACGTTGACTTAAAAAGGTTTTGGAAGTTTGGGGAAATTAAAAAGCCCCATCTAAATAGCAGGAAAGAAAAATATAAAGACAAACGTTACAGATAAGAGGAGTATTTTCTTTGCCCCATCCTATGAACATGGATTATAGGTAAAATAGAATGGCATGCAAAATGATATAAGAAAGTTCCCCATCAACCACCTCAATTCTTTTCAACTAGGAATTCAAGTTGCTAAGTAGGTAAACTTAGTTTAAAGCTAGTGAGTGGTTACAAAAAGTAAGAAAAAATTCATATTCCCGTACATTGTTTTAGTTGATGAGTAATAGCAATAGACATACCAGAAGCATTTGATGGCAGAGAAAAGCAATGATGGAAATCACTAAGATAGGCATTTTCATGAACCTGTAAAATTTCAACCTTGTTTCAGAGGCAAATAGCATAGCTATTAAGTGATTTCATAAGTGCATCTCATGAAATTCATAGCTATTAAGTGATTTCATAAGTGCATCTCATGAAATTCGTATGTGGAGTTGCAAGTATTATTAACAGTATCTTTGTCAAAATATGTAAATCAATAAGCAAAGAAGTTAATTCAGTGGTTAGGACCATCAAAAGGAAATTGAATAAAGAAATCCCAAGTTAATTTGTAGTACCACCTCTTTGATGTCTCCATGACTTGGAAATCGGATGATCCTCAACAAAAAATATGGATCATGTATATAGAAATTCATCCAATACAAGGACCTCTTCCTTTCCCCCACCCCAAAGTGCTTACAGTCTTGCTGATAATCTTGAAATCTTTTGTTTACATCATTATTGTAAGACTTTATCATATATTTCTTTGCACATTAACACAAAGAGTTTTAAGCCATGAAAGACAGATGCTCCAATGCATCAAAGTTACTAAAGAATAGTCCATTCAACAAGTTTTTTTTGGTCTACTTCATCAACCGCTACATTTTTCTTGCTTCAAATCATTTGTCTATTACAACTCAAATAGACATGATAACCTGACATCTATGCTCATCATCATTCCACGCATGGGTTCCCAAGGTCCAAAAGAAAAAGAAAATCATGTAAGCAGTACATACCACACTCTCAGAATTATGACGGCACCTCCCAGCACAGTAATCGAAAACACTAGTATACGTGCCTGCCAAAAGAAAATGAAAAGCTTGTATAATAAAGGTTATCATCTTTCAAAACTTCACTTTATTCCATGTCCCTTCAATAAATGCAGGATAAAGGGGAACTGGGACTGACTGGCCAGATTTTTCACCGAAATCAGCAATGTATCATCTTCAAAGCTTATTCCTTAGAGTAAATTTCACTTATATAAGAGCATTTCAATATTTAGCTTCCATCAAGTACATCCATCTGAACTTATTAAAAAACTCAAATTCAGAAAGATCCTTGATATGATCAATCATCAAGCCATGGATAGTCACCTTTAAATTATGGGTACCATAAAGTTAGTTTTACCTGCAGTAAGTGGTTTTGCTATTTTCACCTTTATGATTTCTTCATTTTGTGTCTGAAGAATAAAATCAAGCAATAAATTATATTTGCAGATTACACAAATTAAGATCAAAACAAAGCAATGAATGAAATGGTGAAGAAAATACTCTTGCAGGATTCAAACAACATGAGACACAATATTCATAGGAGTTACAACACTGCGAAAGGACATTGCAGCCCCTGGAAATGCATACCCAAACATAAATCAGTTTTTGCTGTCTGGACAAGGTGGATTCAAACAAAACCTTCTTATGTTAAACTCACCGACAAGAGAATCTCTCTCCTTTCCGAGGACAGCAGCGTGACTGAGGGTCCACCGATAACGCAGAGCATACATGGCCTAAAATAACCGAGCACTGATTATTATCGAACAAAATGAAGTGACAGTTATTGCAAGTAAGGACTATTAACATGCTACTGCCAAAACATGATTGTAAAAAGCAACAATTCATAGGATATTATACTTTTCCTCACATAAATAGTTTTCTATAAGATCATCCAAAAATAGAGTTTAACCTCAACAAAATGAAGTCTTTTAAAAGGTCATCACAGTATCCTAGGATTTAACAAAGATAACGTCATTTAAAACCAAGCACTCACCAGTATCATCAGAAAGCAGATATCTTCCTTGAACAGTATTTCTGCAAGTACCAATATTGACACCATTTTGCAGTTGCAGAAAACCCACATCCTTCCTGAGATTCCAAAAAGCATCAATGAAAACACACAACAGCAGAATAAGCCTCACCAATCAGGTCAAAAGTTCACAGCATCTAAACGAAAACGTAGCAGATTGCATTTCTACATATTCAACTCAGCACAATTGAATCATCATTATATAAAAAGAAATGCAAAGCCAATACTCAAACAAAACCTCACCTGATAGCTAAAATTCTAGAGGGAACCTGAAACACAAGAAGTTGAAAAACCAACCAGGATAAACTTAACCTGAATTTGGACATCCTTATCCTGGTTATCAAACAATCCCTAAAAACCAACCGGAAGAAATGTTTGCTCTTTTCAGGTTTTGATCTCCTCTCCGTCGCTACTCTGGAAATTTGCTGTTTTGGGCCCGAAGCCCAAGTTTTGGACTCATCTTTTTTCGGTTCTTTTAACAAATGATTATGTCCTCAAATGCAAATATTTCAAATGTAAGGACCTTTTCAGTATTTCTTTCACTGATAGGCTAGCTCCGCCGCGAGTTGGCATTTTCTCTGTAGAAGAAAATGATATCCTCCTCCAACCACCAACACCTACTCCGGCTAGTCCTCTCTTGCCGGAAAATCACCGCTCAGGTGACAAATCCTACGACTTCGACCATCATCGCGATGGCGTCCTCTACCGAGCAGGAGTTTCTGGCGCAATACCGAACCAGAGCCACCCGATTCCCGCGTTCTCAACAGCTCTGGGACGCGAAAACCGCCTCACGCGTAGGAGAGAAGCTAGGTTTCCGGCTCATGGAGATCGGCGTCACGAGCATCAACATCGATCTCGACGAAGAGCTTTCCCGCCCTATCCATTACAGAAAGAGAGTGTTGCCGCTTTTTGATTCGGTGAAACGCGTTGGTGTTGCCGTTGATGGTGCGGAGAAGTTGGGAGAGATTGGTCCAGTCAACGTTTAGGCTTTAATCGGAAATGTGAGTTAGATACTGAGAGAAGGTATAGCAAAGATTTTGTTTTCTAATAAAACTCTGATTTGTTTAATCATAACCTGAATTGCGCCTTGTTCAATGTTATACATGGCTATGTTGCAATTGCATCGAAATGAAATTGATTGTTCTTTTTCATGTTCAAGAGTTACAGTCACTAGAGTTCTTCTTTTGGCTGAACTTGTTGGGTTTATGGACAGGGAGAGAATCATTTTCCCATTGCACAAGAAATTGAGTGGATCTGGAATTCATTCTGTCTTATGTATGTATTGACTGGTATACAACTCTCACTGAACTTACTTAGCAGCTGCCAAGAGTGCTCTTGACCTCTTTATGGATTGAGGCAGGAATCCATATATGAACAAACCTCATGGTAGGGTAAATCAATGAAAAACTTGAGCTTGGAATTAAGATTTAGTAATGAAATCTGACAGTGATTATTAAGATATACAGATGTAGTAGCCAAGCAACAGTTCCACTTTCTTTGAGCGTTGGTAAACATCAAGAGTCTCGTTTATTGTAAAACCTATACACACATGGAAACATATGGTAGATAAAGTGATTGTTAATGGGTTTAGTTTAGTTTTCACTAGATAGTACTCCAGCAGCAAGTGCTAATTAAGATGTAAAATTCAACCATAAGGCAAAAGCTTGTTATTTCAGAGTCTTAGTTGACATTTTCATTTCTTTACCTTTAATCTTGTCATCATTTCGTTCCTTTCTCATTTACTTCCTCTTATGTGAAACATAAGCTGATTCTTTCATAATATTTTGTTAAAACCGATATTGAGGCTTTTGCTTCTGTTCAGTTCATAATGATTGAAGGTAATTTTGGTTGGTCTTATTATGCACATGAAGGAGGAGGAGCCTTATGAGATGAGAATCTCACAGTTTTGGAACGGTGGTTCTTTGAATCGGATGACTACTACAACGGATGTCTGTTTAATTCGAAGAAAATTATGAAGTTTTAGCCTCTTCTCCTTCCTCTTGTTGACAAGGAAGCATCAATGGTGTCCAAGTCTTGCAAAATAAGGACTTTGATTATAGTGTTCTTTGCGACCGGGACCCTGACTCCTAAGCAAAAAGAACAACTAGTTTTGGTGGTGTTTCATGGGAGAAGTTTGAATAGTGTGGACTTTGAAATGAAAAATACAGTTTTAAAGTCACACATGAATTTCAGTTTTGTCTGTTTAGGATAGTCTGTTTACACAAAGCAAAGTCATAATCTGTTTGTTCTACCCGGCACTTCACTTTCTTGGAAAAGTTTGAACTTGGAAATGTTCAAATTCTTACTTTGTTCAACATTTCGACAACACAGCTTGTAATGTTTTACCGACACGCAAGTCACAGCACCATCCTTGCTTTCTTCAAGATTTGGCTATTCAACTCTGTATGGCAAGATTGTGGCAGCCTTCAAATTGTCCCTGAAATGTACAGTTTCCCCATTTTTGACTGGAAAATCACCTTCTCTGTCTCCAATGCCAAAATAACCTACGCAAGAGACGGCATCAACTCTGCCGGACCAACGCCTTGGAATTTACCTGCATTCGAGTCTGCTTCATATTTTATCCCCATATACTAACAATTGCCAACGCAAACTCGATCCCAATCAACACCTCTGATATTGCAGTATGCCTAACACGCCAACTGCTTCAAAACCTTCACTGGCATAGTTGTGGGGATCTATTACAATTTCATATGAATTCATAATGAACTACTGTAACGGGACAAGGCAATGCCATATGTCCATCTCATTTTCTAAAGAGCACTGTTCTTTCGTGCTCGAAAGGGTCTATGTAATAATTATTTTAAGAAATAATTCTCTCTTGCTTTATCATTATTGTAGTCAATGATTAGAAAGCACAACTAGTCTAATCATAGAAATCTTACAAATTTTTTTTTATTTTTTAACTTTCTAGTTTGATTTATTTTAATATCGTTTATTGTTAAAAATTGATCAGTTTAATAAGTTCTTATAAATTAAAATAAATCAATTAATTTTTATTTAACAATCTCTTTTATCGATTAAACTTTAAATTCTTTGATAGATAAAGACACTATCTTTTAATTATATTTTAATTTTTTAATTTTATTTAATATTTAATCAGTTTTATTACAGTTTTAATACTTGTTAAACATTTTAAACTTTAAACCTCTTATTTTACCAATTTAACTTTCGGTCTTGTTTTTAAAAAATTGATTTTACTTTTATGTGTTTAGATAATCTCATTTAATTTAATAAATGTTAATAACCTAATAAGAAATTTTAAAACATTTGGGTCAAATTATTTATAAATGTAAAAGTAATTAAATTTATACTAATCATCCTTTTCAAATAAAGGAACCCAACTACGGAATCCTACTTTGGATCCATATTCCAAAACATTCATCTAATTTAACACACTTATACTATTCTCCCAGCATCCATTTCATTTCATTTTCTTTTCCTAAGGGTTGGATGTAAGGTTTTTAATATAATAGAATGGAATATAAATGGATATAATATTAGAAAATTGTTATTTAGAAGAGATGGAGTAGTTCATAATGTAATATGGTAAAATGTTGTTTGAATGAAGGGTTTATAATATAATATAGTATAAAATTCTTTATTATTTTACATTTCATCCTAAATCTTCCAAATCGAATGTTTCTTATTTTTACTATTTAGGATGAAATGAGATGTAATATGAAACTCTTATCTTCTATCTCATTTCATTCTATTATAAACTCTCCTCCCAATAATATTACATTAAATTCTATTCCATTAAAAAATTCCCAACCAAGCATAGCCTAAAGAAAATGAAACAAACTTTCAAAATTGCAAGGATTTATATACATAGAAAAAGAATAGAGACTTATCATAAAATTATTACCTGATCTTGATAAGAATAGTAAAAAAAGAGTTCCGATCTAGATGTATGGCTCCATGAGTCTATATGTATATATAGATTTTGTTTATGAATTAACGAACATGTGCAAAAGTTTTATTTGTCTCTGCCATTTTATGAGTTTCTTCCTTTTTGCGTATGGCATCACCACTCCCGTTGGCTTGTTTTTGTAGTGGACTAATTCATTAAGATTCTGCCAAGCCATTTTTTATTAATATAATGATGACTAGCTTTTATTGCCACCCGCATTATCGAATCCGCTGCTTTTTTTTTGTACTAACAATTAAGAATTGCTTTTTTCTCCTTGCTATCTGATTCATTCATTCGTAGAGCTATTTATTCGATTGCAGATATTTCTGGAACATCTCTAATAAAGGGACAGACCGAGGAGAAAAGGGTTTAGCGAGAAGAGGATTATACCATGAGAAAAGCAAGGAGGTCAACCTCTTTCAAATATACAACATGAATTCTAGCAATGCAATATAGTTGGACTCTCAAGTCGATCTGAATGAATCATCCTTTCCATGCAAAGGTACTAGGTATACTCAAAAAGTTTCTTGAACAAGTCACAAATTGCGCACGTAATACTTAGTTCAGTATTTGTTTTATTAAGTTCAAATTTGAACTAGACATTTTGATTCATTTCATATCCTGATTCAAAAAAATATTACTAAAAAAGAAGCAATACCAAAATCAAGAATCGAAGTCGATTTGCTTTATAAAAAGAAAATATCAATGAACTTCCATGAAATGGTTTCACGGGATTTTTCCAATTATCTTGATCGTGGGATATCATTGAGAAATAGGAATTAGTGTTATATTTGGTTGGGGGTTTATTAATGGAATTGAGTGGAATGTAATATTATTTCATCGTTTAGGAGGAAGGTTTATATTGAAATGGAATGGAATGAGATGAAAGGAAAGGGTTTCATACTACATCTCATTCCATTCTAAACAGTAAAAATAAAAACCTCTGATCTATGGAGTTTAAGGTGTAATGTAAAATGATAAACAACTTTATACTATATTATATTATAAACCATCATCCAGATAACATTTCAATATATTACATTATAAACCCTTCCTGTAAAGGATCCATGGATCCATGCATTATATATATGGCTAGGCAGTGGAAGTGTCGGAATCAAAATTTTAACTCTACGACATCCCTAGAAAATCCAAAATCTATGTGCATCTATAAATAGATTATGAGAACATGAAATTACAGAATATGTACCTTGCAAATACTCCTCCTTTCTTGAATCTTCTCTTTGTGTTGGGTTGTAGCAAATACTAAACAATTTCCTTGGCCTCTAGAGAGCACACAAAGATGAAGAAAAATCAGTGTATAAGGGTGGTTAGAGTACCAAATAAGATGAGTTCAAGTACATGCTTTAGTGAGAGTTAGATCAAAACTAAGTTTCGTACAATTAATCTCATACAACAATTTCTTAAGATTGCATGAATAAATCTCAAGATCACTCCTCTTAACTTCCAAAACTTTTATGAACCCTTAGTCTCTCTATTTAGTGTGTTTTATTACTAAAAATTTGTATGTACATAAGTGAAGTCACTTATGTACCACTTCACGATCATGGCTTGCTTAAATGACAGTCATGAACACTTTGTTTTTCATACAATCTGTTACGCATGTGACCTTTACGTTCTCAGTAATTTTGGTCACTTGAATTAACTCTTAATCTGAGCAAATCATGAAGGGTTTACCAATTTACTAGAATATAAGTGGATTAACACTCAAACCCTTCGATAGTTAATTATTTGACCTATAAACCTTTCTATAGTAAATTATCGTGCAATTCGTTCCTTCACCATTGTATATCCCACTTGGTTCGGAGTATGGGCTATGTGTCAACTCCCACTAGACTAACTATGTCAGATCTAGTCCAAGTTATATTAGTTCTTGTCCTGGAGATCTCATTACTCTATTTGTCAAAGACTCTCTCCATGACACATAATTGCTCTAGCCAAAGACTCTCAAGTAATGACCTCAACATCATCTCTTTCTATCAGGAGTGGTGAATCCTTTATTGGCTACCCAATTACCTTCAGATATCATTAACTGTACCCAATCACAACCCTATGAGCGATCTCATCTTGAGGCAACAAGGAATGGTGTCAAAGCATATAATCAATATTCAAGATATTTTTCGAGGTAACAAGGAATGGTGTCAAAGCACAGGATCAATATTCAAGATATCTTTGAGTATCTCAAGTCTAAAGATATTTGCATCATTGTTATGATGAGATTAATCATTGACATTTGATAGATAATTCATATGATCATCTAATAACGGGTCATCCGATGTACTTACTACTTTTAATAAAAATCCACATTTTAACTCGAAACGTCTCATGTTTACAGTTTATGAGATCCACTACTTGATCAAATCAAGGAATATAACATGTGCTAATCTATCTAGATTAACAATGTCCTATCTCATTAATCCTATGACTAGGGATAATTTAGACACTAATATAATTGCACATGATAAAAATCTCATTATCATGATCTCATCATAATTTCCTTCATGCTATGTTTTGTATCATGGACTTCATTAATTCGATTTAAGATAAACATCAATTCATAAATAAATGAACATCAAGTTAATGAAAATTGCCTTTCACTACGTTAATAAAAATATAGTTTGTACAAAGTGCTAAAGATGATTGCCTTTAGAGCACTACTCTAACAATCTCCTACTTACACTAAAGCCAATCGCCTTTGTATCTAATACCATAGGTGAGTACATTAGAATCAAACCTCATTTGAGGAAGTAGCTTAGTTAAAGGATCAATGATGTTTTGATCGGTGGGCATTCTCTCTATCTTCACATCACCTTTATCAATGATCTCCCTGATCAGGTGATATCTCCTGAGTACATGCTTGGACCTCTGATGAGACCTTGGTTCCTTGACTTGAGCAATAGCCCCATTATTGTCACAATATAATAGTATCGAGTCTACAATGCTCGAAACTACTCTAAGTTTCATAACAAACTTCTTGATCCAAATAGCTTCTTTTGCCACTTCCGCAACTGCAATATACTCTGACTCGATCGTTGAATCTATAGTTGTCTCTTGTTTGAAACTCTTCCAAATAATTGCTCCACCATTCAGTGTGAAAACATAACCTAACTGGGATTTGGAGTCATCCTAGTTAGATTGAAAACTAGCATCTGTATGCCCTCTTACTACGAGATCTACATCTCTATATACCAAGAATACATCCTTCTTCCTTCTTAAGTACTTTAGGATATTCTTGACAGTTGGCAGCCACCTATTGACACTCACCAGGATCCGATTGAAATTTGCTCGTAACACTTGGAGCTTACAATATATCGGGTCTTGTACATAGTATAGCATACATGATTGATCCTATCGCAAAGCATACGGGATCAAACTCATGAGTGTCCTCTTATCTTGCGTCTTGGGACACATAGACTTCAAGAGTTTTATCCCACGAGTCATGGGAAGAAACCCTCTCTTTGATTGCTCCATGCTAAATCTCTTTATCACTTTATCTATGTATGTAGACTATGAAAGACCTAGTAACTTCCTTAATCTATCTCTATAAATTTTTATACCCAATATATAAGTTGCTTCTCCAAGATCTTTCATGGAGAAATTTTGGGACAACTAAGTTTTGACAGATTGCAAACTTGAGACATCATTTCCTATTAATAATATGTCATCCACATATAACACAAGGAATATGATAGCACTCTCATTAACCTTCTTGTACACACAAGGTTCATCCGGATTTTGTGAGATACCCAACTCTTTGATTATCTTATCAAATCAGATATTTCAACTCCTAGATGCTTGGTTTAATCTATAAATGAAATTTTGAAGCTTGCATACCTTTTTGCCATCTTTGGATATGAAGCTCTCAGGTTGTGTCATATACACATCCTCAACTAGGTTTTCATTTAGGAAAGTCGTCTTCACATCTATTTGTCATATCTCATAATCATAATGAGAATCAATGGCTAGGAGTATTCTAATGGATTTAAGCATGACTATAGGGCTAAACGTCTCATTATAGTCAACTCCTTATCTTTGACGATAACCTTTAGTAACTAGCCTCACTTTATAGGTAATCGCATTATCATTCATGTCGATTTTCTTCATGAAAATCCACTTGCCCCCTATGAGTTTTAACCTTTCGGATGGGTCAATCAAAGCCTATACTTGGTTTTCAAACATGGAATCCATTTCGGACTTCATGGCTTTAAGCTATTTTTTAGATTTTGAACTCTTCAAAGCCTCTTCATAGGTTATAGGCTCATCGTCCTCTATGAGCAATATGTCATTATGTTCACTTATGAGAAATCCATATTTCTCTGAAACATTACGTATCCTAATTGACCTACGAATATTTTATTTCAAAAAGTTCAACTATTATCTCATCTCCATAAATAACAATCTCGGGTTCAGGCAGTTGATTTGCATCTATTTGAGCATCATGAACTTCATCAAGTTCAAATTTGCTCCCACAGTTTTCTTTTAGAAGAAAATCTTTATCTAAAAAGACAACATGCTTTGAGACAAACACCTTTTTCTTTAAAGCATTGTAGAATTGATATCCAATTATTTGCTTAGGATATCCTACAAACAGACATTTATCATATTTTATTTCAAGCTTGTTTGATTGAATCTGCTTTACGTAAACCAGATAATTCCAAACTTTCATATGTGAAAGATAGAGTTTTTTTTTTGTTCATATCTCATATGGAGTAACATCAACTGCTTTTGAAGGGACTCTATTTATCATATAAATAGCAGTTTCGAGTGCATGACCCCAAAAGGATTTTGGTAGATTTGTTAAGCTCATCATTGACCTTACCATATCCAACAAGGTTTGGTTTCCCCTTTCAGCCACATCATTATGTTGCGGTGTGTAAGGTGGATTCCATTGGGATATAATCCCGTTATCCCTTAGATAACTTAGAAACTCCTCGTTCAAGTATTCACCACCTCGATCTAATTGAAATGTCTTGACACTTTTACCGAGCTGTTTCTCTACTTCATGTTTGAATTGTTTGAACATTTCAAATGCTTCAGACTTCGTGAATAATCATCGATAAAGGTAATGAAGTACATAAAACTACCTCTGGCATGAATGGACATCAAACCATATACATCATAATGTATTGGGTCTATTAAACCATTCGCACGTTCACCCTTTCCTTTAAAAGGTAATTTAGTCATCTTGCCTAACAAGCAATATTTATATGTATCATATCATTCATAATCAAATAACCTTAAACTACCACTTTTGTGTAGCTTAGCCATGCACTTCTCACTTATATGACCAAGTTGACAATGCCATAAGTAAAATGATTTTAAGTTATCTCATTTTTGTCTTTTATTGTCATTGATATTTAAAATTAGATTGCACATACCTAATATGTAAATACATTGTACAATATAACAGTACCATACAACATTTCATTCAACTTAATTAAACAACCATTGATTGAAAAAGTTAAATGAAATCCCGTTTTATTAAGATATGAAATAGATACAATGTTCTTTTTCACAATGGGTACATAATAGCAATTATCGAAAATTAACTATAGCCCACTAAGAAGATACAAAACATAGGTTCCTACGACTAATGCAGCAACTCTTCCTTCATCTCCCACATATAGGTCCATCTCTCCCTTCTTAATCAGTCTACTATCTCTGAGACCTTGCATATCAAACACCTTATGAAACATAACATTAAGATTGAATTGATATAAACCATACAAACACTTAGAACATAAC
>JANIJH010000005.1:11839655-11858622 GCA_024520975.1 Erythroxylum areolatum | reverse complement strand
ACCTTGAGGTCTTGTGTTCGAGTCGTGACTCACGCAAGTGCCAAAGAGGACAATACCTAGAGTGATGGCGGTAGAGGTCGGGCTTTACAACATCCGATATCTAATATGTAAATGTTATGATCAGAAATAGTATTATCCTCAATGATAAATAACATACTTGAAGTAGACGGTGGAGCATCTAATCTTCTGCTTCAGCAATTCCAGATAGGCTTTACAGTTCGTCTTCTAATGCCTTCCTTATTGCAATGAAAGCATATTCCCTTTGGTGTATTTTCCTTTGTCTTCTTCTTGGCTACACCTCCCATTAGCTTCTTGAACTTCTTCTTTTAGTTCCTCTTCTAATAACCAGAATTAGAGTCTACCAGCATCATAGCCTTACTGTCCTTCTTAACAGTTTGCTTAGCTATTTTGAGTAGATTAAGCAGATCAGGTCTCGAAGTGGATATTTAGTTCATCTGATAGTTAAGCACAAACTGTGAATAACTATCAGTCAAACCAGTTAGAATTAAGTCTATACTTAATTCACGATCCATTATGAAACTCAAACTGGCTAACATCTCAATGTATCCATTCATCTTCAGCGCGTACTACACTGGAGACAATCCCTTAGCCTCTTAGAGCAAAAAAGCAACCTCGAGGTCTCGAACCCTTCAGATCAAGCTTGCTCTTCAAACAGTTCCCTTAGATGGTAGACTATGGTATGAGCATCGATAGCCTCATACTGCTTTTGTAGTTCTGGTGACATAGAGACTAGCATAATACAGTTAGCTAACTCATTATCATCCAGTAGCTTCTTGTAAGCTTTTTAATCTTCATCAAAAGCATCGGTAGTAGGGGGATCAGGAAGTGGCTCATCTAGGACACATCCTAGTTTCTCATATTTGAGAACAATTCTCAAATTTCGTAGCCAATCTAAGAAGTTTGGTCTAGTGAGTTTGTTAGATTTAAGTAGAGAGCATAAGTTCATACTGGACGAAAACATCACGATAATTCAATAACCTAGAATAATAAGAGAAAGCGTTAAAATGTACATAAATGCATATCGATAAGGTCCTTAATCACATGCATTATGAGTCCCACTATTTTATCCAAATCTATAGCCTTTACTACGAATATGAGAAAAATTATAATTTTCCCAATGGATCGATATCTAATATCACTAAGAATGACCTTGGATTTGCCCAATAAACCATCTTCGGTCAATCGGTAGGTATCATTCATACCAATTGCATTCAGTTATGCAACTATCGACTTATACCATCAACTGTTGATTTAGCACACTCAATGAGTTATCAACTCTTAATACATATACATCTCATGCATACTACCCAAATTCGCCTCTATCTACGTTGACCTTGGGTTTACCCATCAAAGCTTCCAGTTAGGACCAATCCATTAATCCGGAAATCTAATTTTCATAGTTTGAACATATTCGTGTTGTGCGGGCTTGGGTTTGCCTAACAACCCAATACTAAAAGAATTTTGGTTCTTGCCATATCAATAGAAGGCATAAGTCCAAATATTTTGATTGAGGGATTTATTCTTAGGTCTCATCAATACTTGGATGGTATTATATATACATATATATATATGTTGTATCACATATATATATTCACATTATGGACAACTCAATTAAATTGGGCCTATGTCCATTACCACCCTTAAAATGCATCTAATGCATGTAAAACACAAAGGAGGTTAAATTTAGGTTGTGATTTGACTATACATCTAAAGTTCATGATTCGATTCAACTCTTAAACTGAAATGGGTACTAGTGTTAGTCTCAGCTAATTCGAATTATGAATGTGATTTGATTAGGAACCCTAAAGTTCAATTATTTTGATGTCTAAATTAAACACTTTAATTCAAGTACATATGCCTTTTTCTAGTTAGACTATAAATGCTATGCTATATTTGGATTAATTCTAAATTCATCCCTAGGGTTTCTAAATCCCGAATATCAATTAGTCATCTAAAACATCCCTAGATCATCTCAAATTTATCAAGACAGTTTTAGCACATCTTGACGACCAAAATTATCAAAATAAATCAGTTAACCTACTAGACATTAAAGAGACTGATTCGATGTTCGAAAATTTTTCTGAAACCCTAATTTTAAGCACATGCTACTAGCATCAAAATAATACATTTCTTATCTCATAAAAAAATTTCAAGGTCTTATAACCGAAACACATACACATAGGTCATCAAACAAGTCAGCCCCATCAACTTTCAGAAAGCTGACCAGTGTTGACTTTAACTTGATCTATTAATTGAATCAAGTTCAATTAAATTTGGAAAAATGTCAGAGTCTTATAAACTAAGTGGAATTAGCTAGCATATCATATGTCCACTGACATTTGTCATATACTATCAACATGCATGTAAAATTGAGAATAAATAATCAATCACTTCAAAAACAGGTATCATGTATCTCATACACGTAGCAACATCATACGTGCATGTTCATGAAGGAAATTCATTTTAAAAATTATTAAATTATTCTAGAAATTACAAGTATGCATGTGCATCAAGCTGAAACTAAAATCATAATAAAATAGTAAATGACATTCAATTGCATTTTCCTTTGGTAGAAACATAGCATAACACCTTATAAATATTTCTATGAAAGAAAATTTTAAAAAAAAATTATTACGAAAATTTCAAACTCAATACATATATTATGTTTTCCAGAAAGTCCCAGAAACCAACATTTGAGCATATTAGAAATTAATTCAAAATAAAATAGCAAATGACATTCAATTGAAATTTCCTTCGGCAGAAACATGACATTACATCTTACAAACATTTTTGTGAAAGAAAATCAGAAGAAATATTTCTACAATTTATAAGAATTTTTTGAAATCAACATGCATGTCAGTCACAATCCAGCAAATAATTTGCACATGTTCAATAGATCATCTTATACATGCATAACCAGCTCTAATATCACTGTAAGGGAGCCATTGATCCATGCATCACATACATGGCAAGGCAGCAGTTTTGGAATAAAAATTCCAACCCCAACGATATTCCTAGAAAATCTAGAATCTATGTGCATGTATAAATAGATAATGAGATCATGAAATTACAACATATGTTCCTTGCAAATAGTCCTCCTTTTTTGAATCTTCTCTTTGTTTGGATTGTATCAAACACCAAACACCTTCCTTGGCCTCTAGAAAGTATGCAAAGATGAAGAAAAATTAATGTGTAAGGGTGATTAGAGTACCAAACATGATGAGTTCAAGTAGATGCTCTAGTGAGAGTTAAATTAAGACCAAGTTTCATACAATTAATCTCCTGTAACAATTGCTTAAGATTGCATTAATAAAATCTCAATATCACTCCTCTAAACTTCCAGAACTCTTCTGAACCCTTAGTCTCTCTATTGATTGTATTTTATTGCTAAAAATTCATTTATACATAAGTAAAGAACTCACTTGTTTACCATCTGTCATTAAGTCGGTCACGATCATGGCTTGTTTAAATGACAATCATGCACACTTTGTTTTTCATCTAATCTTTTATACGTATAACGCTTAGATTCTCAGTAATTTTGGCTACTTGAATTAACTCTTAGTTCGAACAAATCATGAAGGGTTTTATAATGCCAATTTATTAGAATGTAAGTGGATTAACACTCAAACTTTTCGATAGTTAATTATCCGACTTACGAACCTTTCTATAGTCAATTACTGTGTAATTCGTCCCTTTACCATCCTATACCCCACATGGTTCGAAATATGAACTATGTGTTAACTCCCACTAAACTGACTATGTCAGATCTAGTCTAACTAATGTTAGTTCTTGTCCTGGAGATCTCGTCACTGTATGTGTCATTGAAGACTCTGTTTATGACACATAATTGCTCTGGCCAGAGACTCCTGAATAATGACCTAGATAAGAGGTTGTGAGATTCATCTCTTTCTATTAGGAGTGGTGAATCATTTATTAGCTACCTAATTACCTTTGAATACTAATAGTTATACCCAGTCATTACCCTATATGCGACTTCATCTTGAGGCAACAAAAAATGTTGTCAAAGCATATGATAAATATTTAAGATATCATTAAGTACCTCAAGTCTAAGGATATTTACACTATTACTATGATGAGATTAATCACTAACATTTAATAGATAATCCATATGATAATTTCATAGCGAGTCATCCGATGTACTCACTACTCTTAGTAAACATCTACATATTAATTCTAAACATCTCATACTTACAGTTTATGAGATCTACTACTTGATCAATTCAAAGAATATAATATATGCCATCAAAAAGTCTAACACTTTTATCACTCTCATATGATAATTTTCTAATATTACATTAATTTACATTTTATTTTATTATAAATCATTCTATCTTATTTCATTTTATACCTTTACCTTCAACCAAAGTAGCCTTCTTTAGTTTCACGTTCATTCCCCACCGTCCCACTCACCAACAACGAGTCGTCGCTTTTTTATCGACGCACAACATTCATGTGCCTTCTTATCTATGCTTTTTTCCCGCATGTTAATTACCCGCAAAATTGAGTGCCGGTCCGATTTAGTCAATGGTTGACCGTAGGATTCCGGTTAATGGCGGAATTCGGCTAGTATTCATGAAATTCAGCCAATAATTTTATCTGGGTTGGCTACAAAATTACAAATTTCCTTCAGTCTCAATCGCTTCTGGGTTCTCATTGATTTGGGCGATAAAGTCTCTAGCTCTTTGCGGTTTCTATTTGAGTTCGGTCTCTTGAGGCGGTGATTATCACTACCAAGAACTTGATATGGTTCCAGAAAGCCTTGTTTCGTACTCCGGTTCTATGCTGTTTCCTCTTAGCATTGCCATTGGCTCTACTTCTAGATTACCTCTTTGGGGCACAATCTCATTTGGGTCATCAACTGCTACTAAGACAAAGGAACAGAGAAAGATTGTTTGTGGTTGTGTTGCGCCTCCTCCAAACATCGGGAGTGATGAATACTCTGCAACCAAATTCAATGTGAATCCTTGGTCTCTGGTTATATGTTCTTGATTCTTTATTTGGCTGTTACTGTTTTTTTTTTTTTCAACTTTGATGTCCTTGATTCACATCGATTGTTTGTGTCTCTGTTGCCTATTCGCTATCTTTTGTTATAGCTATTTCTAGAATTTTTGTAGTTCAGCTAGTTTGCCTTTGATGTCTTAATGTCTATTTCTATTGGAAGTTTATCTATACCGATTCTTTGGTTCTGATTTATGTTCGATATGTGAATAGGATTCATATAAATCAGAGCAGTTAAGCACTTTGCGTGAACAGAAGGATGATTCTGATGTCCTTATCGAGTGTAGAAATGTTTACAAATCTTTCGGTGAGAAGCATATACTGAAAGGTGTAAGCTTCAAGGTAACTTTTGTGTATCTTTTTCTTTGTGTATTTGATATTTACTTGTTCATGCTAGGCTTAGGATGTCAAATAATTGTTTGGCTTGTTGAATTAAGGACATATTTTATTGGAACTACTCTTCCTAGGGTATTTAGTTCTTTGACCCTCTTGAGTTGGATTTAAACACGCCTTTGCCCTGCTTCTATTTGCATTAATGAATGAAGGTGAATTTTACATAGTAAATTAAAAAGTTTGGGTAGAATAGCCTTTTTCAATCCTTGACAGCCATGCATTGATTCGTTTCACCAAGCAAGAAAGTAATTTTTGGCTTTTATAGTGAAATTGAAGATGAAATAGTCATTGTTTAGTCACTCTTGTTGCAAAAGATTGTTAAATGTTGGTTTAGATGGTTTTGTTATGTTGAGATACAGTAGCAGAAATTTAATATTTTTTTAGGGTAATATAATTCGATGCTGAGCTTTGTAAATTTGTTCGGTTATGTAGCTTTAACGTTGAGTGTGTCATTTACCTTGTTACTTTATCATAAGCACCATCAACAAGGGATTAACTAATCAACCCATTTTTATGGTTCATGCAAACATAGGCTTCCATCTCTGGGATCCTTAATTCCTCCATGTATCCTGACATTTCTCTTGGTTATGTAGATTAGGAATGGTGAAGCAGTTGGAATAATTGGACCTTCTGGCACCGGAAAATCTACGATTTTGAAGATTATGGCTGGACTTCTTGCTCCAGACAATGTGAATGAACTAATTTGGCTCTCTTTCATTTTTTATTTCCTTGAGAATTACTATGTTTATGTACGTATTAGTGCATTAGTTTTTCATGCCCTATCTGATGTGCAGGGTGAAGTTTATATCAGAGGTAGAAGGAGGGATGGTTTGATTAGTGATGAGGAATTATCTGGTCTTCGAATTGGATTGGTAAAAGCTGATTTTGGTTATAAATATGCTTAATAATCATATGCTATCAGTAAGTCTTAATACTGTTTATTTCATTCAGGTTTTTCAAAGCGCAGCACTATTTGATTCTTTGACTGTTCGTGAAAATGTTGGTTTCCTTCTGTAAGAGAAAATCTAAACACTCTGTTACGTCAAATTGGAGCAAATTTTATTTCTGAATATGAACTTATGATTTGTTTATTGTTGGATCAATAGGTATGAAAATTCAAATATGCCAGAGGAACAAATATCAGAGCTTGTGAAAGAAACATTGGCTGCTGTTGGCTTAAAGGTGTGCCTAAGATGTCAATTTTACTCCTTACTAAATCAAGTAGTTATGTTCATAACCTTTGTACTTCTGACATGGGAGACTAGAAGTTTTCCATGGAAAGAAAGAGCCGTTTAGTGTCTTAGAGTTGAACAGGTTCATGAAACATTTTGATTTGAATATATTGCCTCAAGTAACTGATCTTATTAATCAGTACTCTGCTTAATGTGTTTTAGTTTAATTTTTCTCAACATGTTAGAAACTTTCTTCTTTTATTGATGACAACTACCAAGAATGTTTTTGAAGTGAAATAGTTGTGCTGCACCTCATTTACCACCTGTTGTCCTTTTCTCCATACCTTATCTTGAAATAGAGAAACCTGTGCGACCTAGATTGACTGATAATGGTTCCTGAAACTTTTTCAGGGAGTTGAGGATCGATTGCCCTCAGAGTTGTCTGGTGGAATGAAGAAAAGGGTTGCTTTAGCTAGATCCATAATTTATGATATCACAAAGGAAACAATAGAACCAGAGGTAACCTGAGCAACAAAATGAATTCCCTCCTATGCTCTTTAATATAGGCGATGACTTCACTTGTCTTTGTCAATGACTGCAATTTGACTGTCAGTAGATTGGTGAGTGGAAATAAATGTTAGTGAAAAAATTCAAGGAGAACAGCCTGTGTTTTCCAATTTTTAAATTTTGAGTTCTATTTGACAGACTGAACTACTGTATTCACAAGTAAGCCCTATTTCTTTACCACTGTTCTTTTTTGTTTTTTGACTGGAGAAATTTTAGAAGTCTATTCATGGATATCAGGATAGTATTGAAAGATATATATTTTGTCTGTATTTGAAGTTTGTATTCAATCTCACTTATATTCTAACTCCAGAAGAGGACCCTTTTGCTTGCATTTTGTCCTATAATATATGTACTTGAACAAACAATTGGTTCCTAGCGGTATTCTAGCTACCATCTCCAGGATTTTGTTCGATAATTTCCCACGTCTGTTTTTTCTTTTTCTCTTATCTTAGCTTTGCTTGTTCGATATTGGGTCTCTACTGCAGTGTAACGCTTCTGCTAATTAGATACAATTTTGGGAGAGAAAAAGGCTCCCCATTTTCTTGTTGACTATTGTGACATCACTGCAAAGCTCCATCTTCTTAAGGTCTGTACAAGCAAGCTTTGGCCTTGATTCAGTCGTGTGCACTCCTGAACAGGTGCTCTTGTATGATGAGCCAACAGCTGGACTTGATCCAATTGCATCTACTGTAGTTGAAGATCTCATCCGTTCCGTCCATGTTAAGGGTGAGGACGCACTTGGGACAACTGGGAAGATAGCGTCCTATGTGGTTGTCACACATCAACATAGTACAATTAGAAGGGCTGTTGACAGGTTACCTTGATCCGGAAATTTTTGGTTCTCTGTTCCTATCAATGCAAGACTCCACCATAAATGCTACGATTTATTTCACTTGCAGGTTGTTGTTTCTGTATGACGGGAAGATTGTGTGGCAAGGTATGACACATGAGTTTATGACATCAACTAATCCGATTGTTCAGCAGGTAAACCAGCTGTATCTTCACATGTAAATTTGTCATTAATAATTAAAAAATCATCTATGTGCCAACTTGAATAGACATCAAATATGCCCATGTGATTGATACCTCAAAGAAAATAGTAGTAATTAATTCATGAGTTAATTAAGCTTGTTCCTTTTTTCCCCGTTTCCACTCTTCCATCCCTGAAAATGAGGAAATGGCATTGTCAACTTTCATTTAGTAGATCATTTCTTGCAGCTAGCAAGGCATTAAAATCTGTTCTTACGGTGCTTACCTTCTTTCACTGTATGATAATGGGCGTACCTTTGGTTTGTATATGTGTTCCAAGCGACATACTATGAGATTGTTCATCATTATACTGGTTATGCTTTCAGTTTGCATCCGGGAGCCTGGATGGGCCAATACGATATTAGACCATGAACTACGGTGGTCTTTCTAGCGACAACTTCAGTACAGTTCCAGGATAAGAATTGCTGAGGAACAAGTTTTTGGTGCTTTCCACCTGATCTGCACCATAAACGTATCTTACAGCTGATTGGATAAAGATCTTATCCCCCAAGAAATTTAAACAACAGTGTGGAAGTGCCTGGCGACTGATTAATGAGAGTCTGCTTCTACACTGTTGAGGAATCTACACATGTATTACCATTCTTTCGTTTAGCTAACCCAGTTTGTAAAGTGGGTCAGTGACGCTGAATCCCATCCCCATTAGACGGGAAAGAGATCCAATTATCAGTCAAATATTTTGTAATGAAGTGAGGCAATACATGATAAGCTGGTTTGGAAATTTATACATTTTATTTGACCACGGATGTGAAGTTCAAGTTAAACGTTTGACTTTAGGTTTTACTTGTACAATACCTACATCTTCCCTAACCTTAAGCTTACCTTCAATGGCACGACTATGTTAGCAGCAACATTCTAGCAGCCTAGACAGAGGACAGTCAATAGCGTTTACGTTCAAACTCTTGAATAGAAGTCTGAGCATCGCAAGCTCTTTAATGGCAGATTCTACACAAGTAAGTTTGACAAGGGTGGCGGTGAGAATTGTCTAATTCTACAGTGGAACAGATCTTGTCAGTATCAACCAACATGTGTATTCAGATTTTGGGAAGGAGCAGCGTAAGCCTCTTTTGGACCACTTACCGTAACATGTTAGGTAGAACGCAAGCATGGAGATTTCGTCTAGCGCACGATTGTTGTACTTGCTTCGTCAAAAATCAGCGACGACAAGTAGTAGGGAATCTTAGGAAGAGCTGGATCGGATTCTCTGTCGTATGTATCTTATTTTTGCTCTAAAATAACATTACTTTATGTCTATTTATTGTTAATGCGGTTGCTATCATAAGAAGGTTTGACTAAAATTTATGACCCTCAGTTGAAGAAATTTTAAAAGAATTTTATAATTTTTAAAATTTTTGAAAAATGTCAATCTAATTTTTTTATTACAAATATTTCTCTAATATAGAATATATAAATATTAGATATAAACTAATAAAATATTATTTATACAGCGATTTAAATAATTCTTAAATTTGATTCGAACTAATTAAATTTAACTTAAATTTAATTCGTTCAAATTATATTTAAGAGCCAAAATGAGTTGTTATATTAATAAATATTTGATTAATTTATTTTTGTATTCATATTATATATATTTTACCGTTATTTTTTAACTGAAATATAAAAGAAATAATTACAAGTGCTTAGAGTTGTTGCTTGACTATGTTTAGTTCAGAGTTTATTAATGAAATAAAATATTATTTTATCGTTTGAGATGGAGGTTTATAATAGAATGAGATGGAAGAGGAGTGTTTCATATTACATATCATTTAATCCTAAATAGTAAAAATGAGAAACTTCTAATTTGGGAGGTTTATGATGAAATATAAACTTTACAATATATTACATTATAAGCCCTTTATTCAAATAAAATTTCACTATATTATATTATGAACCATTCCATCATTCTAAAACAACAATTTCTTATTATAAACCTTTTCATTTCATTAAAAACTTTACGTTTAATTAAACATACCGTAAGCTTCGAATGTAAGAGGCGCCGCGCAACTAAGCCTATATCATATCTCGAGTATAAAAGCCACCACACAACTAAACCTATCATATCAAACTAGAGCTTGTTTGTTTCAGCTTTTAGAGGATGAATAAGTATTTTTTTTTTACTGTAAAAGCCGTTTTTAAGAAAAATAAGTGTTTAGTTGTAAAATCTAAAAGCACTTTTTTTTTATAAAAATGATTTTTTTAGAAGTTAAAATACAGCTTTTTGAGAAGCTCAAATTTGGAGTTTTTCAAAAAAGCACTTTTTCAGGTAGATTTTTCAGATCAATTAATGAGTCTATTTTTTAATCTCTTTTATTCTTATATTTTTACACACAATTCCCACAATACCCACAAATACATCTTCACGTTTATTTTGAGATTTATATAATATTATTTGACTTTTTATATATTTTAATATTAATTTTACTTATATTATAATCTATATAAAAGATTTGGTTAGATATATATTCATTTATATTTCATATGGTTTAAAATTATATAATAATTAATATATTATGCTTTATATATTGTTTAATATATTTTAAATAATATTTATATGTATAAATAATATTTATTATAAAATAAAATATAGTTAAAATTAAAAATTTTTTTTATTTTTATGCTGTCAAACAGTCAACTGACTTCTTAGAAAAGCTATATTAACAAAAACTCTACTAATATAAACCTATTCAAACAGTCATTTAAATTTATCACATAAGCTTTTCAGTGCTAATACGTATAAATGATGAGTCACTAAAAAGAAGTAAAGTTGGCCACAAGCAATACATACATGGAGCAAGCGACTAAAGGCACATTTAGAATTAGACCTCTAAAGTAAAGGTTAAAGCAAATGAAACTTTTCTTAACTAGTCCCCTTTCTTTTCTAAAGTGTGGAAAAAGAACATTATGCATTTCTTTCCAATGGAGACTATTATTTATAACATTCACTCAGTACATACTAATTAGAAAGAAGCATATGATAGAAGTCATCATCGTCAATACTAATTGGAAGTTTCACTAAAGGTCTGGAAAAGTTCGATAATGCGTAGTCTTACTTTTATATAATAAATAGGTTAGTTCCGGTAAATTCATATTCAATGTTTATATAAAAGTATTCTTATTTAGTTAAAAAAAAAGATAGGCTTTTGCGGAGACAAAACCAATGTTTAATTTAGACCCTTTCTAGTTTCCAAGTGGCTACATTGCAACGATCTAGAAGTTAAAATGGCCGGTTTGATTAAAATCGTTTTGCATAGAGACCAATGACAATGAATTATTTTTTAACATTTAAGTCTTGTATTTAAAATAAAATATTTTAGGGCATTTGATCAACATATGACATTGTAATTGAAACATTAACATTGAATGATAAGCAGAACGCGAAAAACATCAACATCGTTCTAATTAAGTTATGAAGCACATTTGCTTGACGAGGTGAGTTGTTAATGGAGACAAACTACTGCCCCCAACCGCACTCCATGGAAGCCTGCACTTTTCCTGATTTACCCTTAGTGGACACCATCATACAAAGCATCTGATGCAATGCATGCAATTGAGTTCGTTTTCGTTTGAGTTTCAGTTGTCAACCAGTTGATTTGATATTATTACCGGCTTTTATCTGGTGATCATAAAATTATAAATTCCGGTGTTTATTTTTATTTTTTGTTTTTGTTTTTAAATTCAAGTAAAAAGTTTTAGTTTTTTGAGTTTTAAATTTTTATTTTTAATTTTGGTTTCAGTTTTCAAAAATTATGAAAACTATAAAAAGTAATTTTTGTTTCCTGTTTTTATTTTTTATAATCTAATTTATTATTATTTAAATATATATTATTTAATTATTTAATAAAATATGAATAATTTAATTCAACATTATATTTATATATTTAATAAATTAAAATTAATTATCAATAAAATTATGAATAATTTAATTTTATAATTAAATTTAAAATATATAAATATTCAAATAAAATTTGATTTAATAATTAAAATATATTTCAAATAAATATTAATTTATAAATTATTTATTTTATTAAAATAACATAATTTTATTAATAATTTGTTAATAAATATTATATAAGAGATTAAATAAATTTATTTAATTAAAAATAATTTATCTTTAAGTTTGATCTAAAATGTATTTATTATCAGTTTAAAAAAATATAACTATATTAACATTAATTATCAAACTTTTTTTTGTTTTTATTTATAAAAAAATAGAAATAAAAATTGAAAACTAAAACAGAAAAATAGAAGTAGAACCAATCGGTCAAGTTACACAAATAATTTTTTATAAAAATAAAAAATACGTATATTATAACTTTTTAGACCTTTGCAAGAATATATTTTTTAAAAGAAGAGGACAATTTGGTCATGCAAATGATGCCATGAATCCCGGGACCGTTAGGATATTTGTCATTAACGCATTTTCTAATCACCTAGCCCCAGCTTGGCACTTTCATTATCGTCATGTTTCCTTGTCATGCTACACTAAATTCACGGCCCTCCTCCCAACCCCTCCGTCACAGCCCAACTTACTCGCCAACACGTAACCTTCGATGCTGAGCTGGACTCATTATGAAGGCGCTGTTGCCGATTGCAGTCTTACCGACTTGCTATTTTAGTATTTTAGAGATTTAAAAATTATATTGAAAATTAGACAGTTGGCTTATGGTGTTTTAAATGCATATAAGCTATGGAAAGAGAACAAGAGAGAGAGAGAAAGAGATTGTTGATTACTGGGGGGAGAGATCAGGCCTCCTCTTCTCCTATTGGGCACAATTTAGTTTTAAAGGTATTTTCCTCATTTGTCTTTATTCACTTGCAACTGCGTATTGATTGTTTCTCAGGGAATTAGTCTTCAACTCGTAGATAATTGCGGTTTTAGGTCCCTGAACACCCCATCGCCCTCTCCTTTCTTTTTATTTATTCTTGTGTATTTCTACTTTTGATTTCTAAAGCTTTTCCAGATCATGATAAATGGCCCTGCTGTTCTCAAATGACTGTTATTGCTGTTGTTTAATTTGGTGTGTATTTTTTCTTTCTTGAAAATTTTAGCTGCCAATTCTTTCATTTCTAGAGATAGCTCTGCTAAATCGTTTCTGAGTGTTTGGGATATCGTTGAATGGAATTCTCTAGGAAAAACCAATCTGGGTTTATTGGCACTTGTGTACTAGCTGATGGTTTTTACTGAAAGAATGTAACTTTTGTATTGTTTGCTCAATTTTAGTTGTTTTGACGTTGTGGTCAACGAACTTATGGTGATTAAACGATGTATCTCCGTCCATCACTCAGACACGAACACAGGGACAGAAGACTGTGTCTAGACTCTAGCCTTTAAGCATACTGCTGTGCTTGTTTTGAACCATTGTTGAGCTAAACTCTGAATTCTGATTTGGATTTTAGAGAGGAGGGGGTTTGGATTCTCGGTGAAGATGGGGGTTATGTCAAGACGGGTTGTGCCCGCCTGTGGCAACCTCTGTTTCTTCTGTCCTTCTCTGCGAGCACGATCAAGACAGCCTGTTAAACGATACAAGAAATTACTTGCGGACATCTTCCCTCGTAACCAGGTAAAATTTGCAGCTTGTCTGCCATATTGTCTCGCCTGAAGATTTGTTGTAGTTAATTTCTTTTTTCATGTACATATGATGGAATGTAATCAATTAACCCAACAGATCTCTGTTATTGCAAACTACTCAATATTTTGGATTTTATGATATGAATTGGTAAAATTGGATGATAAAAACATACAAGTTCATATTATTGTCTGCCTCTGCGTAGCATACCTATCATTGTGTGCTTTGATGGAGCTGCATTTTCTGATTTCATTGTCAAAAACTCTTATCAGACTAATCCATGTTGGTATTGGAAGTTAACTGAATTGGAAAAGGTTTAGTTTAAGGAATTTCACCTCGTGTTTGGCAGCCAGCTGCATTAGAAGGGTGCATGTGTATAGTTGTTAGTAGAGGTTAATTGGCAGTGGCATTGATTTTAAAGCCAAATGATGGTTTAGTCATTAGTAGAAGTCAACTGGCAATGACATGGCTTTTAAATCCAATGCTGGTCTAGTTATTAGTAGAGGTTCATTGGCAATAACATGGCTCTTCAAATCCTTTTTTTTTTTTTTGCATCTGGCTGGCTTCTGGCTGTTACATTCCTGCTTCCACTTGCCCCTCAAAGAATTGAATAAATAATAATATGTGTTAAAGATACACTCTTAGGAATTGCTTATCACTTTTCATTCACTTTGTTGCTTCAATATTCTACAGGAAGCCGAGGCAAATGATAGGAAAATAGGAAAGCTTTGTGATTATGCTTCAAAGAATCCATTGAGGATTCCCAAGGTTTGTTTTCTTATGCACTAAGAGATCATGCTTCTTAGATTTATGTAGTTGTTAGGCTTTGACATTTAGCACATCCACTTTCCTGTTTTTGATTAAGAAAAGGAGAAGATCTGCTGTCCACTTCTGATATTACTTTTTTTTTTTGAAAATTAATAGATTTCATTATAAGAAAATATATACAATCTGAAGGACAAAACAAGTCTATTCCATAGAATCTTGAGATTGAGGGAACTTGCTAGACCACTTAGTCCAGTATTACACCAATCCCCATCTGCTCTTCATGCTACTTATTAGATTTGCAGCTATTCCTCTGGCTAACATGGCCAATCTGCAATGTAGGAAGATGGTCTGAAAAACCTTCTCACTGCTTCTACTCTCTTTTTTGAATACTCTGCAATTGTGCTCTTTCCATATGTAGTACACTAAAGCTGCCCAACTTAACCTGATAGCTTTTAGATCAGCCGCATTATGCACTCTAATTTTTCCCAGCCAGGCAATAGTTTCACTCCAAAAGTTCGTTGGTTGGGTCACTTTGAGTATATTCTGCAACTGATCCTAGGCTTGTCGGGTATACCTGCATCTAATCATGAGGTGTTCCAAACTTTCCAGTTCTGCATTACATAATTCACAGTTCAAATTGCTAATGGAGAACCTGATCTTATCCCTTGTAAGCAACCCTCCATTGATTCTCATCCATAAGATGAATGAATGAGCTGGGTTAAGATCATTGTCCCATACTAAGGCTGCCCATTCCTGCCTTGTGCTTAGTGTAGCCTGTGACAGTGTTTTATAGGCTTTTGTGTTGAACTTCTTAGAGTTATCTGCTAGCCACTGAATTTCATCCTGCTCTCCTTCCTGACATCGTGACAACTCTTTCGTGACGAGACTGGCACTTCTACTGCTGTGGAAGGGCCATATCCATAGATTATTACGAATAAGCAAACTTACTTTAGTAGTTAGATTCACCACCAATTTCAAGCCCTGTACCTCCTCCACTTTATATAGAGGACCTTTACGGTGCCAATTATCATACCAAAAAGACGCGCTTTCTCCATTCCCAATCATATGAAACACCTGACTTTGCATCCATTGTTTGGTCTCTAGAATTTCTTTTAGAGTTCCTGACATATCCTGTCTTGACTGTAGGATCCAGATACTCTTGTGCTTGATGAATTTATTGTGTATCCATTTCACCCATAAATCCTCCTTTTTGTAGCACAACCACCACAAATTCCGCCCCCTACTCACCCTATGGTTCATCCTTGCAGAATGAATGCCCAGTCCTCCCTGTTGCTTAGGTCTACAAATTTGTCCCAATTGATCTTTGCTTTGCTTTTGCCTTGGTTTGATCCGTTCCATAAGAATTCCCTAAGCCTCCTGTCGATTTACTTGAGGATACTTTTGGGAATGGATAAATGGTTGATCTAATAAGTGGTAAGATTGCTCAGTATTGTCTGAATTAACTGTAGTCTGCCCCCATAGCTAAGGAATTGATTGCTCCATAGGTTGATTCTGCTATGAATTGAGTCCAACAGAGGTTTACAATCCACAACATTGATTCTTCTTTGAGAAATTGGTACCCCCAGGTGTTTGAAGGGTAGTGGCCCTTGTGTTAATCCCATCTCAATGGCTGTAGATACTACCGCTCTACTTGAGTTGCACGATAAATAGAAACAACTCTTCAGAGGGTTGCATCTTAAACCTGAAATCTCTTGGAAATCCTTAATTGCTTACAACGTTATATCAATTGAATTCATCTCGGCCTTGCAAAACAATAATAGATCATCTGCAAAAGCTAGATGTGTGAGCTTCATACCTTTACATCCTTGGTTTAGGTAATTAATTTTAAAATACACTTAAACTAAACTTCATTTGCATTGTTACAGATCCATTTGATTTTCTATCTAAGCCAGGTGTATTATCTCATTTAGATGCTTATGCTTATTTTTCATGTAAATACCTTTCTGATATCTATGTTATTTTGACAAAAGTTTAAAAACTTGCACCTTGTGATTACTCCATTCATACTAGTGGCAACTTGGGAGAAGGTGAAGCCTTGATGAGGCTTAAGAGAAGTTCAAAAATTTCTAGGATATTTTCAATTTTTTGTGGGACATCCAATTTCTGAACTTTAGTTTAATTGCCTTCTTTTTTTACATTTTTGAGATATTTAATGTGGACAGATTGCCGAAACCCTGGAGCAAAAATTTTACAAGGAGTTGAGGCATGAGAACTTTGGATATGTAAAAGTTGTGGTGTGTATTTATAAGAAGCTGCTATCGTCATGTAAGGAGCAGATGTAAGTTTATTGATTTTAGTCTTGTGATCAAATTAGTGGACTCTAGAGGCCTTCATGTGGAGCCAAGGCTATATCCTTGTAATCTTGCTGTTCAATTTGAGAAAATCAAGATATTACTTTTTCTTGCTTTCAGTTATGTGTTCATAGCCTGTCTCTTTTCCCTTTTACTTTGGCCCTTGTGATTGTTGTCTTTTATACCTGAAGAAAAAAGTGGATGTAGGCTTGAATTTGTGAGAGCAAATGATAAAATGGAGATAATGGGGAAAAGAAAAAGAGAGTAGATGCATAAGCTATCAAAACTAAACATTGTCTATAGCTACATAGTTCCACATATGTTTATAAATTCTGAATGGTAAAATGATACTGTTGGCTTTGTGAAGTAAAATCATGATTGTTTGGGATAACATACCTAGAACTCTTCAATTCTTGCAGGCCACTTTTTGCTAGTAGTTTGTTAGAGGTCATTCGAACTCTTCTGGAAGAAACTCAGCAAGATGAAATGCGGATTATGGCTTGCACCACTCTTGTTGACTTTATATCTAGCCAGGTTTGTGACTGATAAAGCTTTGAGATGTGAGCCTAAATTCTTAAGGAAAGATAGAGGATACCTTTATGTAATTAATTGTGTAACTGGTCTTCAAACAACTTTCCCTGCAAATAAGTTTTATGGTTTTTGCTGGAGATACCCTACCTGCCTAATATAATGTACAAAAAGAGTTCAAAAGGCAGACAGAAAAGGGAAAATTGTTTGGTGGTGGGTCTATCCAAGCTCAGATGGTTACTGAGAGCCTGTGAGTTTTTTTTTTGTTGCTTTCAGACTACTGTTAGACTTACTCTTAAATATTTTGTTCCAAATGATTTTCGATTGCAGATAGTATTCTGTAACTTACTTTTTTTGAATGAATAGGTGGATGGTACGTACATGTTCTTTTGAGTTTTTCTTTTTTCTTTTTCTTTTGCTTTTGGACTACTATTACACTTAACTCTTAAATATTTAGTTGCATATGATTTTCGTTTGCAGATAGTATTCTGTAACTTATTTTTATTCGATAACCATCACACTAATATCCTTTTTATGAATGAATAGGTGGATGGTACGTACATGTTTAACTTAGAGGGCCTTATTCCTAGGCTCTGTCAATTGGCTGAAGAAGCAGGTGATAGCGAAAACATTCTACGATTGCGATCAGCTGGACTGCAGGCTCTGGCTTCCATGGTGTGGTTCTTTGTCACATAATATTTACTTCTCTAATGGTTATGAGAATAATTTTATGCCCCAATTCACATGCTTTATCATGCAAGTTGAATTACTTTTTAACTGTGAATGTTTAATTCCTCTTAATACTTAGTTTAAATTATAAGTTTTCCTTTTTTTGTTAAGGTGTGCTTCATGGGTGAGCAATCCCACATCTCAATGGACTTCGACAAGGTAAGTCTGCATCCTCTTGCATCTAGTTCTGTTAATATCTTTACACATCTCAAATAGTGGAAAGACTGTTAGATGTGCAATATATTTTGGTAAGCTTGTAGTTGATTTGTTTTGTAATTGATAATAGATGTATCTGTCATGAAATAGATTATATCAGTAACCTTGGAGAACTACAATGATTTCCAAGTGAACTTAGAGGACTCCAAAGAGGACCAGTGGGTTCAAGGAGCAGTTAATGGGAAAGATGTTCATAAGGAACTTCTTTTGGATGCCTTAGTGTAAGAGCTTAGTTGGAAATTTCAATTTAGGATTTTGCTTAATTCTTGAGAATAACTTCTGTTGAACCGTGATCTCTTATATCCTTTTGCTACTAAGAACAGGGATACTTCCAAGAATCCATACTACTGGTCCAGGGTTTGTTTGCATAACATGGCTAGGCTGGCAAAGGAAGCTACTACCATACGGCGCATACTTGAGCCTTTGTTTCATAACTTTGATATTAACAATCAATGGTCCCCTCACAAAGGAGTTGCCTACCCTGTTCTGACTTATTTGCAGTTACTTTTGGAGGAAGCAGGTTACTCTAGGAAATTGTTCCCATTTTGCTTCATGAATTGTTAATTTAATGTCCCTTTCGATGACATTTTACTTTCACTTCAGGAGAAAATTCACATTTGCTATTGTC
>JANIJH010000005.1:11825677-11839555 GCA_024520975.1 Erythroxylum areolatum | reverse complement strand
GTCGGTCCTAATAAAGCACCTGGATAATAGGAATGTTACCAAACAACCTCAGATGCAGATAGATATTGTTAATGTTGCCTCACAACTTGTGAAAAATGCAAAGCAGCAAGTGACAGCTGCAATTGTTGGTGCTGTATCAGACTTGATGAAACATTTGAGAAAATGCATTCAGCGATCTGTTGAATTATCCTCCTCCAATGATAGTACTGATAACTGCAACACTGATCTTCAGCATAGTTTAGAGAAATGCATCTTACAGCTGTCAAACAAGGTTTGTTGTAATTACTTTACCTTTTAGTTTAGTTGAATCTACCTACTTTTTGGGATTTGATATTTTTGATTATGAAAGCATTTTATGTGTGCTTTAATGACAGTCGATAAGGATCATTTCTGAATCTTAACTAGGCTTACATAGTAGTCCATTTTTCTGCCAGTTATAGTGTCTAAATTTCGTGAAATTTTCTAACTATACGACATGTTTAGCTTGCCCTGCACTCTTTGAAAGGGATGCTTAGCAGTTTCCTTTTCTTTTCGCTGAATGCTAAATTAAAATCCACAAAAGCACATGCTTAGAAGCACATTTTACATGTATCAGGGGTCCAGGACAAAGGATTTTTGGGAAGTGACATTTTTTTTTTGGCGTCTAACTTGTTTTTCATTCCGTCTAAACCTGTTTCATCACTTTCACCTTGGTCTTTGCATCAATTGACATAAAAGAGGACGCCCATACTGTTAAATGACATATAAGCTTGTTAGGGCATGCTAAAATGTTTGTGAAATTCTGAAGAAATATCTTTTTTTGGTGCATATCGTCAAGCAACTTTACGCTAAACAACCTGAGCTAATTTGGAATATTTGGCTGAATCATTTGTTTTGAGAATCCCTTTCAAAATCTTATGATATTGTACTGTTCTATTTCTTTGTTTCTCATATAGTTTAACTTATGGTCCCTTATAGTCCTTTCCATGTTTATTTTAGATCATTCTTTATATAGCCATTCCTTATTATGGCCGTACATATCCATTGGTGGCAGTTCTGTTAATCTTTGATAACCTTATTAGCCAGATCAACTGACGCTCTCTTCCTAGTTGGTTAGGCTCTATTAAAATGAATACTGAGATAGGGATTGCTTAGAACTATGAGTCATTAACTTAACATTGTTGCAATTTTGTCTTTGATTCTGTTTTTCAATAAATTGTTGATCATTAACAGGTTGGTGATAAGGGACCAATTCTTGATATAATGGCTGTGTTCTTAGAAAATATTTCGACTGCTACTTCTGTGGCTAGAACAACTATTTCTGCTGTTCATCGAACAGCTCAAATCATTTCCTCCGTTCCAAATTTATTATATCACAAGAAGGCAAGTAAACATACAAATTCAACTTAAATTGCTTCCCGATCATATCTTGTAAATCCAACATTGTAACTGACTTGATTTTGTGTTTCAGGCTTTTCCTGATGCCCTCTTCCATCAATTGCTTATAGCTATGGCCTATCCAGATTATGAAACGAGAGTTGAAGCCCACAGGGTCTTTTTTGTGGTGCTTAAGCCATCCCTACTAGCCCCTTGGTTGAACCGAAATAAGGAAACATTTGAAGCTGTTTCTGGATTGCCTGATGTGTTGGAGAAGACACGTAATGGATATTCCTCTTTTCAGGAAAGAAATATGGATAAAACAGAATCTTTCAAAGAAGAAGGATTGCAGAAAGTGGGTAATCAAACATCAGATATTGGAATGGAACAATATAGGAAGCATGATTTACATGGTCATTCAAGTAGCTTCGACTGTGCCATCACAGTTGAAAAACCAGTATGATGCCCTCCTGACTCTTAGAGTTTATCAGATGTATATGGTTGTTTGTCTTGGATCCTAGCTTGTCGTTTAATGTAGTTATTCTTTTGCAGTTAACTTCCCTTCGACTAAATAGTCATCAAGTCAATCTTCTACTTTCTTCGATATGGGTTCAGGCAGCCTTTTCAGATAATATGCCTGCCAATTTTGAGGCCATGGCCCATGCTTATAACATTTCATTGCTGTTTATTCAATCTAAGGTAAGACATCCACACAAGGAGCAAGTGTTGGTTGTATTCATACGGTATTCTCATTGATATTTTGTGGTGTTGTGAATAACATGTATATCTGGTGAATCCTTGGCATTTTTGGTACTTGGATTAATTGAGGATCAGATATTGAATCAGATGGACATGTTTGAACAAGGTGATGGTATGCTCTAGAATTGGAGCTGGTTATGTGGGGTGTGATTTGATGTACAATCTGTAGAAGAAGCAAAATTGGTTTGAACTTAATTTATCAATTCACTAGCACAGGAAAAACTGAATGTTCCCACCAACAAGATCAAAATCTTGTTATTTGTCTGAAGTTTGTACGCATGCTTAAGATGATGAAAATTTGTGCTTACTATGCAATGTATATTTCAACAATGGCTAATGTTTTTGAACAGACTTCCAGTCAGATGTCTCTAGTTCGTTGTTTTCAGCTAGCATTCTCTCTTAGAAGCATCTCTCTAGATCACGGAGGTAAGTGACTGGACCTGTGAGTGAATCTTGTGTCTTTTGGCCTAATCTAGTGAACTATTCATAAATGAGCCATGAAAATATAGCTGTGTGTAACAGAGATTTCTTCTGGATGTTGTAATGTTTGTGAGGATTGTAGTGGAAGTTGACACACCTTCGCAAACTTATTGTCTGTTGTAGAAATGAGCACAAGCTAAAACTGGACTGGGTTTGGACAAACTCAATCCCATTACTTTTTAAAAGGGTCCACTCTGAAGACTTGGTAAAAGTCTTAATTCCAAACCCGTCCCATTTGAAAATTTGGAAACCTGAAGCTAGCCTGTTAGCTCATGTCATTTCTTTTCATACTTATTATTTTCAACATCTAATTAGGGAAGTTCTTCATAAAATTATTTAACAAAATTGGTTGTTAAATTCATTTAATTGATATGAATTAAATATTGAAATTTTCAATTAGAAAATATTGATGTTAGTATAATATTTTGCATAAATAGTCTGCTATTAAGATTTTCAAATAACAGTCTGAGATTAGAAATCGAATATCAATCAAAATACTAGGTCTTTTTAGGTAATGGATTGTAATTCACTAGTTAACTTTATTAGTGGGCTGGTGCGAAATTTTTCTGGAAAAACCAACTTTTGACCTGGAATTTAGTTTGCACTTATTTCCTGTGGGCCTTTTTTATACTAACCCAAACTAAAATTTGCATCAAACCTACTTGGTTACGCTGGCTGCGCGAGTTTTGCTAATGTTGAATCTGTTATAAGCTATTTTGTTTTTGACTGCTGTGGTTAATATTCATCTTAATCTTGCAAATTTTGAGTGAATGTCACTGTTTGTTTGAATATGGTAAATTTTTGCAGTAATTGCCTGGGCACGACAAGAACTAGAATGTGAAAGTTAGTTGCTAAAATAATGTAAGATAGCTTAATTGGTAATTATCAATTCTAATGAAAATTTTGTCTGTATTTACTGAAGGAGGTTTGCAACCATCTCGCAGAAGGTCTCTCTTCACCCTGGCATCGTCCATGCTTATTTTCTCTGCTAGGGCAGGGAATCTCCTGGAGCTAATTTCCTATGTCAAATCATGTTTGACCCCAAAAACTGTTAGTTTTTCTTCTGGCCTATTTATAATTTATGTTGATGTACCAGAACCTCAACAATTAATTGGACCAATGAGAAGTAAAAGGACCAGAACTGAGCACTGATCCTTTTGGCAGGTTGATCCTTATTTGGAATTAATTGAAGATATCAGGCTGCAGGCTGTTTATGCAGGACCAGATCGCAGCAAGATGGTGTATGGATCAGATGAGGATGATGCTGCTGCACTGGAATCACTTGCAGCAGTAGAATCAGATGATCATTTGAATGAAATTGTTGTTGATCAGTTGATGAAAAAATTTGCGAAATTGTCACAGGTGATATTCCATTTTATTCTCATGTTGGCTCCATGTTCCTTGTCAAAGACATTTGAAGTGTGACCAAATCATTTAGTACCTAGAGGGACAGTTGTATAGTGATTACTATGCTAAGTGCTAACAATTATGAAATGTGGAACATTACTGGGGCCACACATTTGCATGAAGATATATGGGTGCAAAACTGGAGAGAGGTGTTTTTGACTATTATGAAACCAGATATTCTCATCTTGGCAATTTGACTCCTATAGGAATTTGTTCGTTGTAATTTAGATAAATAAACATTTTCATCATTCATACATCTTTAGCCCTGATTGTCTATGATTCACGTCTTGGATAATCTTGCCTACCTGGAGTTCATGGAGGAAGGGCAGATGATAAAATCACAATTTAGCTGTGGAAGGGAAGCAGTTAACATATTCTTTACACCATTGAAAAAAAGATTCATATTGAATCTTATGGTTCATTCCTTCTTCAGGATGAGTTATCAGCAATGAAGACGCAACTCCAACAGGACTTTTCGCCTGATGAATCATATCCACTTGGTGCTCCCTCATTTATGAATACACCAAGGCCATGTTCTCCTCTTATGAAAATGGAGTTGCTTGCTTTTGAAGAGGTTAAAATAGTCTGCTGTTACTTTGCAGATAACTATTGCCATTTACAAGTGACATGGTTTTCTATTATGTTGGTTTTTGAGCAGATTATGCCCGAAGATCCCTTGACAGATGATGATACCTTTTCTGAACCAAATGGGAGTCAGTCTGATCGCAAAACATCACTAACTGTCAATACATTTGATGTTTTAAGTGTCAATGAACTATTGGAATCAGTGAGTATCACTTTCTATTTCACTCTCTCTCTCCATCACTTGTAAATTTTCTCTCTGTGTCAATGGATCTTTGAGGATATGCTAAATCAGTTTTTGATATAGTGACTATGTGGCCTGGTCACATGCCTTTTATTTTTAATTGGCATTTTACCTACAGGTTTCGGAAACTGCACGGCAAGTTGCAAGTTCCCAAGTTCCGTCCACACTTGTACCTTATGACCAAATGAAAAGTCAATGTGAAGCTCTCATGACTGGTAAACAACAGAAGATGTCAATGCTTTACAGCTTCAAGCATCAACACGAGACCAGAGTATTTCCCAGTGAATGTGAAAACAGAGGCACCTCCAAATTTGATGAGGTGAGACTTTTTTAATTTTTGAGAAGTATGATGGCCTTAAAATGGCAATAGCTGTTAAGTTGATTCTTCTATTATCAATTTTCTTTATGCGCACTGGCGGATGATTCACACATCATCCTGCTGTTTGGTCGGCAACTAGATTACATTTTAGTTGGCTATAGTGATAAGGAAAAGCTTAATTAACGATTTCTCACTGCACTTGAATTTCGAACTTAAGATTCTGACCAAATGAATCCGTAATTTGATTGTGGCATCCGTGTTCTTACTACTCTGTGGACATAAATGTTAATAAGGGTAAAAGCATGTAACCTGGAGCCTCTTGCAACAGCTACAAAATTGACAAACTTCGTATGAATTGTCCCTTTTTATAAAATGAAAAGTACATCCACCCAAACTAACAGAATCCTCTGATCAAATATACGTTAAAAAGAAAGTTGAAATTTGAACTATATTCTTTTGTCCTCCAAAGTAACAGATGTGACTGTTATAACATAGTAAAAGACTTCCTACTGATAGTTATACTAGTGAAGCCACTGGATGTGCAACATATCTAGGATTGGTTTTTCGGGAGTCATTGCTCTTTGTTATACGCTCTAGATTTTGTCGTTGTATTGAGAGGTTTTTCAATTCATACTAGGGCATGATGACTTGACTTTGTTGAAATATACTGGAGCATAAGTTCAGGAAAATAAAGCAAGCAAAAAAGCTACATACATAATGAAAAAATGGCTTCATTAGGTTCTGTTTGGGCTCAAGGAGCTTCCTTTTGAATGCTACAGCATCATCATTTAATAACTTGGATGCTTGAGAATGATGAACACTTTTGAGCTTTGTTCATACTTTTGCATTTAAATTTTTGACTAAACTGTAGATCTTGCATGTAAAATTGTAGATACATGCTCTTTGATATTTTCATAGTTGTGATCCATTGCTACGTTTTTAATTAGTGCAGCAAACTTTTTTTTTCCCCTTGATCTGTATTTCAGAAATTGGAGCCTTCAGAAGGTCATCCAAAGTCTATATACGGCGGTAAGATTACAACTCCCAATCAGCTTGCCTTATGCTCGCTAGATTACGGCCAAAACTCGTTCAGATTACCACCTTCAAGTCCCTACGATAAATTCTTGAAAGCAGCTGGATGCTAAAGATTCAACTCAGCCGTATACAGAAGTGATTACATCCTGATCTGCCTTAGTTTTTCTCACATTTTCCTCTGGCAATTGGCGTATTTTTAATCATTCTTTATCATAAAACGTATGATATATAGCATTACTTTTAATTTGAAAATGAGTGGATATGGAAGATGGAACTCTTCAATCTGAAGAATGCGAGCGAGCGAGCGTGCGAGGGACCGAGAAAGAGAGAGAGGCATAGGGGGGAAATTTATTGGTGTTGTTTTCCAACAAATTTAGAAAGTGTCTGTTGATATGTTGATAGTTGTTCATACGAAAAAGCAATCACTGAAATAGCGCTTGTAAATACAGATTGGAATGTGTTTTTAAGTTTGGATATAATTTGTTATGGTATGGTTGCCTTTTTATCTTGTCTGGAGAACATTTATGTTCAGTGAGACGGAGACATGAGAAGCTTTGTTCCTGTTCTGTTGTGTATCAATTCACGTTTAAGGTGGCTGTCGTTTTTTACCTCTTCCAGTTTGTACTTGATAATGCCGTCTGATAATACCCAGTTTACCATCAAAAAGAGCTTCGGTATAAGAAAAACAAAAAGACCTTATTGGATTGCGCAAGAAATCAGATCAACACATTGACCTGTGGAATTGTAATTATGTTGCAATAACATCTAAAAAAGACAGTTTTGTTATACTGTTATGATTTTCAATTTTTAGTTTCTATTTTTTAAAAAATAAAAATATAGCTTATAATGTCAATATGATTATGTATTGATAATAATTATGTATAAGATAAATTATTTTTAAACATATAAAATTTTTAATCTTTTATATATTTTGTATTTTGTTTTATTAAAATAAATAATTTGAAATTAATTGTATTTATTTACTTTAATTATTAAATTACATTTTATTTATAATTTATATATTCTAAAGATATTTTGAATTTAATTAAACTTATCAATAATTATTAAATTTAATTACAAATATTAAGTAAAGTTATTAACTAAAATTAATTAAATAAAATTCTTATTAATAATTAATTTTAATTAATTAAATTATTTATTATTTTAATTAATAACTAATATATTGAATAATTAAATAATATATTTTTAGTTAGAAATAGAAAACAAAAATTACTTTTACGGCTTTTATAATTTTAAAAAATGGTATAAACTAAAATTAAAAGTAGAAACTAAAAATTTAAATAAACATTTTTTACTAACTAAAAACTAAAAAATAAAAATAAAAATGAAAACAAACAAGATTCATTGTTTACATTATATCACTAAAATCTTCCTTTGTTAATAAATTTTTCATAAATTTATATAACTCTTTTTAGATAATCTTTAATAAGAACTTGTTTGATACATCATATTTTAGAAATATTTACAAATTGTAATTATTTTTGGAAAAAAATTACTTTAATTGTGCTATTATCTTTTCCTATATTCTAATTCTGTCGAATGCCATCTTCCAAATATGGTGTAAAACCGTAAAAGGATAAGACAAAGTTAGAATCAGGTACGAAGGCGTCTACAGATTATGCGCTGCATCACCTAATAACATCTTTGCACGTCACCAAAATGCACCTTTACTCATTCACATACGACCAAATAGAACCACGGCCACAGACGTGGCACTCACCTATTGGAGAGTTGACATTAACATTCAGATTTGGAGGGAAAGTTTACGGTACACGCGGCAAATGTGGACAGGATCTACGAGGAGGTGGGGCCCAAATTCCAAAGAACGACTCGGGCAGTCCGGACTCGGTGAGTGAGGACTCAGGAAGAACTCGTTCTCCGTTGTAAACAACTAGGTTTGGCTTCTGTATAAATTTGAACTCTCTTTTCTGAAAAAACTAAGTCCCTGGGGTTTTAGGCCTTTCTCTCTCTATCCTTCCCACTCTTACTCTTTCTCTTACCTATTTATATTTGCAAAGCTTCCCTCTGTCTTTGGATAGATCTCTGATCAGGTAAATCTCATCCGTCCATTCAGTTTTTTTTTAATTTTCCTTTTACTATCTCCTTTTGTTCATTTGCTTCTGTAATGCTACTGTGTATAATTTTAATGTTTTCAGGATATGAAGAATCCTAAAGTTTGTTTGATAGGTTATGTTTCTTTGCATTGTTGTATATTCAATTCGTGCGTTCGTTTCTCCGTGTTTGTGTTCTTCCCCTGCATGAGCCAATTTCTGCGGTGTTAATTTATGAATGCTTGAGTTAGTCAAAGTGGGGTTGAATGGCAGCTTGTCGGGGCCATTTTAAATTTTAGGGTTTGGGAGAGTTTACTGCATGCAGTTTTTGGAATATGGAGGGATTGATAAGGAGTTCGTTGAGAGGAAAGTAAGGGGAATTGTGGGAAATGAGTGATGCAGTTGGTTCTGTTAGCTCAGCTGCTAATTGTTTTGTAAAAGCTGCTTATTTGCTACGAGGAAGGTGGAAGGTTCTTTGCTTACCAGGGATTGGTATAGAGCATAAATCGCATAGTTGTTGCAAACATTCAATTTGTAGTTTCTTGTTACTTGTTTTAGTGGAACATTAGCGGCTGGATAATGTTAAAGGTGTGTGCACGAATATGTGTATGAAGTTGAATTTGTTCTTGTTTGGAAACATAATAAGTTCGTTTATTTATCTGAAACCAGAAGTGCGCATACACACACAGACAACCAGAAGTGCGCGCACACACACAGACACTGAGGGGGAGAGAGAGCAAGAGAGATCATTGTCAATATTTCTTTTGGAGGGGGGATTTGGGTAAGTGGTTTAATTTTTAGCAGTTCTGAGGTTCTTGCTTTGTTTGGACCTTTTCTCAGTCTTAACGGAAGTTGGCTTATTTTGGAAATGTGGGATTAGGCTTTTTGAAGTTTATGGAACAACCTGTCTGTTGGAGCTAGCTTCTGTATATGTATACAAGACGTGCTGGTCAAGGAGATGGGCCTGTTCCCGGGCCAGTACGCACAAGTGATAGACTCAGAAGAAGGCCAAAATTATATGGGAGAACATACGTTTATTATACTCCAACCATCCGCCGTTCTAGGAAAAGTAAGACTAAGACAAGAACTGCAGCTTCTCGGATTGCGAAGATGTTATGTCCAGGGAATCGACCAGTGCGGACAAATTCTAATGTAAGAGCCCAAGTTTTCTGTCATGGCATTTGCACTGTTCAATTTTGAAAGTTTGATGAACATGAATTCTTTTTGCTGTCTAAATGAGTTTTGCAAATATTATAGGCCTTAGATATGATATTTTGCTATCAGGGTTTTCATATATCCTATCATACAGACTGCTTCAGCTGCAGCGTTGAATTTTTTTACCACTTTGAATTTGAGAAGTCATTTAAAGTCATTCAATATATTGGTTCATTTAGTGCACTTGAAACATGATAGGCTTTGCTGCTAATTAAATTTGGAAAAGAGAATACGTCTAAAAGGTAGTCTTAACTTTGTACACTGCACTAATACTGAAATATTAGGGCTTTGTGGCTCAGATGTAAGGAAAGGGTTTAGTGTTTGAAGATTCACTAGAGATTTCAAACATTGACAGGAAAGCTAGAGATATACCCGATGAACTGGAGCATGGTGAAGCATAAAGCATGACAAGGCTACCTAAAATCCTATGAATTTATTTATTGAATTATGACTACATAGATATCTTGGTATATCTACATTTGTGCTATATACTCTTTTAACTTAATGCTATTTGGGTACCGATGATTCTGTTCCTTATGATCCTAGGCCTTCTAACATGTTACCTATGTTCTGTCACAGCCAATTGCAATTAACCTTCGGCGTTCTACTAGAAAGAGAAGGATGTCTGTGAATCTTGAAGATTACACAGACAGTTCCGGTTCAGGAGATGAAGATTTGATGGTGAGGATTTTTATCCTCCAACACATATATATTTGTATGATATTGTTCCTAGTGTTTCTTTGTTTTCATACTTCCAAGATCAGAAACTGTAGAAGTATGTTGAAGTGATTTATTTTCTACCTTTATCTTTATCTAAAACTCCAGCTGATTCTTTTCTCAGAGACCAACTTATCGACACTTGAGGAATCGGGTTGAAAATAATGTTAGCCAAGATGAATTGTTATCTCCCAAACGTAAAAGGATTGTTGAAACTAAATCAACGCCCCGGCGGGAAGGTTTGCGACCTCGTCGTGAAAGAAATATTGCTAAAAAGAACATTAAACTCGAATCAGATGATGAGGATGAAACTTCTGAGGAGAAGGTTGGGCAAGATGAGGTTGAAAATGGGAATGAGGCTGATGACAATGCAGATGATGATCATAATGATGGTGATGCAGAGGATGATGTTGATGGTGAGGGTGAGGCTGAGGATGAGGATGAAGGAGAGGAAGATGGTGATGATGAAGAAGGTGAAGAAGAACAGGATGGGAGGAAGAGATATGATCTGAGAAATCGTGCAGATGTGCGTAGACACTCTGTGGGAGATGGTAAGCAGAGACCACGCTCACCAAGAAGGGTATTGCATCAAGGAATAGGCACCAAAGTCAACAGGGATGTTAGGAAAAGTGGATCTCGGGTTCACAAGCGTCATCGTCTTACAAGAGCTGAAGATTCTGATGATTCTCTTCTGGTTGATGAGCTAGACCAAGGTCCTTCTATTCCTTGGGCTCGAGGTGGAAATAGATCTGGACCTCCTTGGCTTTTTGGGGGACTAGATATGCACGGGAGTACGGCCTGGGGATTAAATGTGGCTGCATCTGGTTGGGTTCATCAAGGTGATGCTCTTGCAACCTTGACTTCAGGGATCCAAACTGCTGGGCCAAGCTCTAAGGGTGGTGCAGATATCCAACCTTTACAGGTTGATGAGAACGTGAGTTTTGATGATATAGGTGGGCTTTCAGAATATATTGATGCACTGAAGGAAATGGTGTTTTTTCCCCTTTTATATCCGGATTTTTTTGCCAGTTATCATATTACCCCACCAAGGGGAGTTCTATTATGTGGTCCTCCTGGCACAGGAAAAACATTGATTGCGAGAGCGCTAGCATGTGCTGCTTCAAAAGCTGGGCAGAAGGTTAGTTTCTACATGCGCAAAGGTGCTGATGTGCTGAGCAAATGGGTTGGTGAGGCTGAAAGACAACTGAAACTTCTTTTTGAAGAGGCACAAAGGAATCAACCTTCCATAATCTTCTTTGATGAAATAGATGGACTTGCTCCTGTGAGGTCTAGCAAACAAGAGCAAATTCACAATTCGATTGTCTCTACTTTGCTTGCCTTGATGGATGGTCTGGATTCTCGTGGGCAAGTTGTTTTGATTGGAGCAACCAACAGAGTTGATGCCATTGATGGAGCCCTGCGACGCCCAGGCCGGTTTGATCGTGAATTTAACTTCCCATTGCCTGGTTATGAAGCACGGGGTGAAATATTAGACATTCACACTCGCAAGTGGAAGCATCCTCCATCAAAGGAATTAAAATTGGAACTTGCAGCTAGTTGTGTTGGGTATTGTGGTGCTGATTTAAAGGCATTGTGCACTGAAGCCGCAATTCGTGCTTTCCGTGAAAAATATCCTCAAGTTTACACAAGTGATGATAAGTTTCTAATTGATGTTGATTCAGTAAAGGTTGAAAAGTCTCATTTTGTAGAAGCGATGTCAACAATCACCCCTGCTGCTCACAGGGGTGCTGTTGTGCACTCTAGGCCATTGTCTTTGGTTGTTGCTCCATGCCTGCAAAGGCATCTACGTAGAGCCATGGATTGTATATCCAACATATTTCCTCCCCTTGCACTTTCTTCAGAGTTTACTAAGCTTTCTATGCTTGCATATGGATCAGCAATCCCACTTGTATACAGGCCTCGACTTTTTCTATGTGGTGGTGAAGTTTCTGGGCTGGTAACTATGTTCAAACTTATTAGAAAGTTTGTTGATAGCAATACTGACTTTAATTACTGATTGATATTAGTTTTACAGGACCATGTTGGGCCTGCAATTTTGCACGAACTGGAGAAGTTTCCCATTCATTCTCTTGGACTTCCTTCTCTTCTCTCTGATCCCAGTGCAAAAACACCAGAAGAAGCATTGGTGCACATATTTGGTGAAGCAAGGAGAACAACACCTTCAATCCTTTATATACCTCACTTTGATCTATGGTGGGACAATGTAAGAAGTCCTTGTTCACTTTCTTTTGTTGTAGGTCATGAGTTAAATGTTTGCTTAATCTATCAACTGGATCTGATGGTCCTGAGTTGCAGGCTCATGAACAACTTAGGGCTGTTCTGCTGACTTTGTTAGAAGAGCTACCATCTAACCTGCCGATATTGTTGATTGGTACTTCTTCAGTTCCACTTACTGAAATTGATGGAGAGCCTTCTTCTGTGTTTCCTCAGCGTTCAGTGTATGTGCCTTTACTCTTTTTGAGCAACTCTCATTTAGTATGCAAAACTTCATTTGCTGATCGTGTTATATCCAAATGGCAGTCTCGCGAAGTTGTAGATGAGGTGGTTTATTTTCCTTATATATTTATTATCAGTTATTAAAACAATGAGTCCTAGTCCTATTTTCTTTTACATTATTCTGATTAGTGGAAGTAGACTATGAGTTCTGTAGTTATACTAAGGATGACCAGTTTGTTTTGCAAGATGTTTTACGTATTGATTTCTAGATCTTCTGTATAGGGCATAAGGCAAGAGCCTAAAACTTTGATTGTGGTAACTGGATCTTACTGACAAACTGCTTCTTAATGCTTGTTAATTGCAATCTTTTGATGTACCATACTCATTTAAGAAGAAGATTAAAGTTGTAGAACTTTTGTTGTTCTCTTTATTTGCACTGGATGTTTAACTGAGTCTATCAATTTTCTGTGGATTGATGATGGAGTTTATTCTCCTTTTTAAATTATTTCTTTTGACGCGTGTATTAATGATAGGGGGAACAAGTTTGTGTTGTATTCTGCTGAAATTGCGATCATTACTTAATTGTAGCAATTTCTTATTCCTTGAATCTTCATAATATATTTTTTTCTGCTGCAGTTTTCAGGTGGGTGGACCATCAACTGAAGACAGATCTTTGTTTTTTGATCGTTTAATTGAAGCTGCTTTATCAATTGCATTGGAGGCTATGACCAGAAAGCCCCAGGAGTCAGTATCCCAACCTGAACTTCCCAAGGCACCAAAAGTCGAAAGTGGGCCAAAGGCCTCTGAGTTAAAAGCTAAGGTAGAGGCCGAACAGCATGCACTTCGCAGAATGCGGATGTGCCTAAGAGATGTTTGCAATCGGTAATATATCTTTAGACCCATTTTCACATTCGGTGGATCATAAAATTATTTAGAATGGATATTGAAGCAATATCTCTAAAATAAGAAAAGCCGTGGAGATCTATCAGTTTGAGCTTCGTTTGGCTTGCTAATATTATTGAGCATTAGCTTTATTGGGTTCTCTGTCCATGCTCCATTATGTTTTCTTCTTTTGTTGCAGGATATTGTATGATAAAAGATTTAGTGCCTTCCGTTATCCTGTCTCAGATGAGGATGCCCCGAATTATCGCTCTATAATTCAGAACCCTATGGACATGGCAACACTGCTGCAGCGTGTTGACTCTGGTCAGTATATAACATGTTCAGCATTCTTG
>JANIJH010000005.1:11537165-11547912 GCA_024520975.1 Erythroxylum areolatum | reverse complement strand
ACTTCTCTATAAATTTTATTTGTATATAAAGTTTCTTTCACATGACCAAACAAATTTAACCATCTCATAGGCTTAGACATTTAGTTAAATATATCGTAAAATTATTAATGCCAATGTTTTAAAAATTAAAATAAACTAATAAGATAAAAAAATTTAAGATTTAAAATATTAACCGTTATAAAATTACGTAAAGATTAAATAAAATTAAAATTTTAAAATATGACTCAAAAGACTTAATTTGATGTTTAATTTAAAAAAATTATTAAATAATAATTAATTTTTATTTATAAAAATTTATTAATATAAAAAATTGATTTATTCATTAATAAATTAATCAATTTTTAATATAAGATTTATTAAAATAAATAGAATCGAAAAAGTTAAAACTAAATAGAAGAATTAAAATAAATCTACTTATATTTTATAAATAATTAAAATAAATTATATTTTAATATTATCCAATTATTAAAAAATTAGTCAAATTAAGCCGACCTTCGAATTAAATTCTTATTTGATATGAAACTATAATTTTAAAATTCATATAATGAAATAACATCTTTAATTAAAACATTCAAACATCCAACTTGATTAATATTTTATAATTTCCATTAAAATACAAAGCATCTTAAAACATAAAGTTGCTTTTTTTTTTCAAAGAGAAGAATCAAGAATAGCTATGTAGTATACAGTATACATACATTAAAAAAAAACTAATATCTGAGCTCAGTTTATTGCCTTTTTACACTAATTTTCTATTGAATCTTACATTATATTATACAGAGTTTGATTTTTTCTAATGTTTTATGTTGGAGTAATTGTACTTTAGAAACATTGTTCGTTACTCTCTTTCTTTCTCCCAGAGGCTCCGTTTCTACTCTAATGATGTTCTAATTCTACATCAGTTAACAATAGGAATTAATTAGTTTGTAGATTTATTTACTTTTCATCCTTCATACTTCTCAATATTGTATTCCCCTTCCCTAGCTCTTGAGTCTTGACAACAAAAAACTCAGAGCTTCAATTGGGAAAATGACGGTGGCAGCAGGAATTGGGTATGCGTTGGTGGCATTAGGACCCTCTTTCTCAATCTTCGTCTCTGTCATCTCCAAGAAACCTTTCCTCATTCTCACCGTTCTCTCCAGGTTTCTTCTGCTTTTCTTCCACAAAACTTTCTTAAAAGTTGTTATTTTTTCAATTGTTATTACTTTTTAATCGTTTATTATCGAGAATTTGTAAGAAAGATTGGATATTTGAGTAGGAAGTTATCAAATGGAATATGGGTTTTGTTCATTTTGTCGCTCTGAACTTTGTGTTCTAGAGATAGTTTGACTTTAATATGGGATCCATTTATTGTTTCCATCTATGTATGTTGGAATTATTAATTCCTAAATAAGCATTTCCACTTGTACTTTGCTCCTTTTCAGTCACTTATTGGTTGGCTACATTATGAACGTGATCACCTTCACATGGGATCAATTGCGTTTAACTGTATACTGGCATTTTTTGTCAGCTTATGAATTCTTCTTCAAACATTCAGAAAGGAAGACGAGTGGTTTTTAATATATTGTTTTGAATTCGTTTATAATTTATGATTCTTGTAATCTCACGGGTTGTTGCAATCTGTGTATGTAGTATGCTGTTATGGCTTATAAGTCTGATTGTGCTGTCTGGAGTGTGGAGGGCCTTTCTTCCGCTTAAATCAACGGTATGGTGGCCTTATGCAATACTTATACTTTCATCTGTTAGTTTCCAAGAAGGGCTCCGGATTCTCTTCTGGAAAGTTTACAAGTAAGTTGCAGCGTGCAAACCATTTTATAGCTCTCTTTCTCTTTGAACTTGTGTAGCTAAACGGCTTAAATTCATGCTTCATTCACATTTAATGTCACATAAGGACAAATGATATAATTATAAGAATTCAGTGGATGTGCTTGTGTATAGTATGTCATGTCATATCAAGGAATGATTTGGCTTGCTAATCATATAAAAGATTTTCCTTTTCACTTAAGTTTTTACAAGTTAATGGGTTTTTATTTTCTAGGGGTTCATTATTGTGGTTTTGTAATGGATTCCCCGGTGAATTTTTCCGAATATAAAGACACAGCTGAAGTGAAATTGATCAACAATAAGGATAATAGAATATTGAGGAAAATCACTAATTTTAAGATTTATTTGGCATGATCCACATCTTCGTGGGTTAACATTTGTAAAGTTCCTCATGTTTCATGGAGAATACTTAATTGTAAGCAGCTGTCTTGATAATCAAATGTTGATTCGTAACTTCTCATTTACCAGCATTGGGTTTGTGTGTTTTTCAAGTTCGCTATAATGGCTATATTTTTTTCCGACCTTGTTGCTTGTCTTGAACAGGTAATGCTTATATATATGCATAAATAGATTCATTCATTGGCTTCCTTCTTTTAGAATCCATATATATGCATAAACAGATTCATGTTCTAAAAGATTTTACTGATAGTTGCACCTGAAGAGTATAATTTTCTGCTACAATTCATGAGTGTGAATCTCTTCAAGTCTCTGTCATGTTTTGTAACATTCTTTTGTGCGGATGTTGTATAGGCGACTGGAAGATACACTGGATGCTTTTGCCGATAGAGTTTCTAAACCACGCTTGTTTCTGACAGATAAAATGCAAATTGCTCTGGGTAAGCATTGAAGTTGTTTTCTTGTTATTCCTTATTATTGCCCAAATTGCTATAGCACCATAGGTTGCTTTTTTCATGACCTTGTGTTAATACCTTCTCTATTCCATTTTATTTGCAACATCTTGAATACAACTTAAGCAAATATTTTGTCCAATACTTGCTTTTAGGTTGAGATTATTGCTGAGCTGTAGTAAAAAGGATTAAGAAAACATGCCTGCAGAAATATGTTCAGAATTTTGATATGGTGATGAGATATTTTGGAAATCCTTATTTCTTCTGTGAAAATGTGTCCAATATAGTATGTTGGAGTAACAATCAACAGTTTATCTCTGGCCTTCTTTTCCTGTTGCTTCTGACATTTAGTCAATGGGGGCCAATGAATCTTCTTTACATTTTGCCCATCAGCATTTGCTGGGAGAAAGACAGTGAAAGAGAGAGCTAGTCATGGAATATTGTGAGTAGCTGAGGTCTACAGCACAAAAAAGTCCCTTTTCATGGCTGAACATAAAGATGCAAATCATAGGAAAAGCGATGCCAACCAACATATTATTGAAGTTTAGCTGCTAGAAGAATGAAAAATTGTTCACCATTGAGATAAAAATGGAAAGACAAAATTGTGTTAATTCCCTGCATGCAACTAATGTCCGTGTTGCTGAAACCCTGACGACATGAGGAGGATCAGCTAATCTAAGAAGCGTATTGTCTTTGTTGGAAATTAGTTCACTAGTTGTTTGTTTGCTTGTAAGGATAGGAATTAGGCTTATGACAGTATGACAAAGTTGACCCTATTCATTAGACCTTTAAAACTGTATCATCAGTTCAATGAGGATTCTATAGATGGATAGAAATGGTATTATAAATAAAATTGTGATTCTACTATCAACCCAGCTGTTTGATTTTGAAAACCTACAATTCTCTCTATATCTTTTCTTGTTTGTGTTTGTTCTACTTCCTGGTATTTCTGTTGCTTCATAAATGTGTTCTTAATAACACTCAAATTATGCAGCTGGTGGTTTAGGTCATGGTGTAGCCCATGCTGTTTTCTTTTGTCTTAGTGTCCTAACGCCAGCATTTGGCCCAGCAACATTCTTCGTTGACAGGTGTTCGCAGATACCATTTTTTCTTGTCTCTGGTGAGTAAAGTTTTCCATTCAAGTATTTCATGTGTGAATTAGACATTATTAGACTTCATGCACTTCAGCGTGTACTTGTAGTAAGGTGAGAGAGGGGAGGTGTTGTCACACTTGATGCTATAATCCTTGCATGTAATGACCCAGTTGCTGAAAACGGGGTAGAGGGACATTTAGATAAAGGGTAGATGTGTTTCATTTTTTGGTGAGGGATAAATGTGGTGAGTGGTTATAGTTACCTAATTAAGAGGAGTGACCTGAAGCAGTATTCGAGTTAAAATTAGTGCTATAAGGGTGATGTATGTAGTAATAGTCCTTTACAGTGGTTTCTGGAGACAAAGTTCTTATGCGATGCTTTTAATGCGAAATGTATAGAAAATACAATAGTAAGAGGACTGTTATGGAGAAAGTACATATGGTTGAGCAAAGATACTTGGCGAATGGTTGTGGTAACCAGGAATCCCTTGTTCCACTGGTCAAAATGAATGGATTAGTCAGTATATGGTAGTTGACATGCTCATAAGAAGTAACGTGATTTGTTAAGTTTACTTTGAATTACAACATTCCAATGATGAGATATATTGATGTTCGCTTTCTGTTTGTTTTACATGGGCAGCAATTATTGCCCTTGCTTTTGTTACGATTCACACCTTCTCTATGGTAATTGCTTTCAATGGGTATGCGGAAGAGAATAAAGTGGATCAAGTTTTTGCCCCTACAGTTCATCTTCTGGCAGCGCTGGTGGTAAAATCCTCATCATCTGTTCATGTTTAACTATGCACTAAAGCAGTTTACCTAGTATAATTTGCTAATAGTCTACAAACTGTAATGTTATTGGGATCCTGATGAGATGTATACAATATATTTTGGCCACCAATTGATGGACCTTGAAATGGAAATTTTCAATTATGGAAAGCAGTTGCTCACATCTCACCCGACATGATATTATGTTTTATGGATTATTTACGGTTAAATTGAACTACTATAACTCAAATATTTCAATTACAGTAGTGATAGAAATGATGTGTTGCTAGTCATTGAAATCCGATGTCACTAGAATAGAAATGGAGAGATATTTTGGTTATCAATATAGGCCTAGCTGTGTTCAATAGGAAGAAATGAGAACATGGAAAGGAGCAAGAAATAAGAACAACGAAAATGGACAAGAAAGAAAGGAGAAATTAGGAGAGGCGAGTACTCGAGAACAATGAAATAATTTACCTAGCAAAGATATAAATTTTCTTTATGTCTTACGGAACTTGAATGATTTGAACTTGCATGTTAAAGTTTATTTAGACAGTCTTTGTAATTACTGCTTTGGTTGGTACTGATAAACTTCTCTTATTCTTATTAGACACTGGTAAATTTTGCATCTGGGGGCTGTATGGTTGCAATTCCTCTCTTGTATTGTATGGCCGTCTTGACCTTGATACATTGTGGGAAAATGGTGTTCAGACGTTTAATAGAAGATCGAAACAGGCGGAGCCATTTGTAAGCTTATCGTGGTTACTCTAAACTCTCATGTCCTTTGCCTTCTTTTTTGTGCATTTATTAGATTTCTGTATGAAAAGTAACAATGGAAGAAGAAAGTTTAGTATTCTCGATGGAGGTCTTTGATATACGTTAGTAGCTTTTTGTTTCGACTCCTTTTCGCTTTGTTGGATTACCCATCTATGGCATGCATATGAGCACCTGCTCAATCCTAAAGTGAGCCTCAACTCGATTTAACATATTTCTTAGACACTGGTTGAGTTAGGATGTTAACGGGGACCAACATTACAGTCTTCATTATTTTCTCTACTTCCATGCTTTCTCTATCTAGAGGGATGCCCCTAGTTGCCTACTTCGCTCATTATTTCTGACAATATACTTGTTGAGAACCCTGTAACAACCAAAAAAATAATTTAATGAGACTCTGGAGGTTTGGACAGAGTGATGGTATCCCATATTGGATGCAGAATTTGCTCCTGGACATTGTTTCATACATCTTACACACTTGCTCCGGCAAGCAGAATGGGCACGACTCACTCAAACATGAATTAAAATGCTGAGGTGACATTACAATGTGGAATTCCAAGCTTTATAGAAAAAGAAAAAAAAGATGAAATTGATATGATGTCATAACTGAAATTATGAGATGATTGTGCTCTGATGTACAAGAAATAATTTGAAGAATTTGACAAGGAGAAGAAAGAAGAACATGGAAGATTGGGTGTTGATTACAAGATGATGAAGCAAAAGTAGAAACCAACTAGTTAAAACTCCAAACTTTGATTCTTTTGTTTCAAACAAAGGAAAGAATCATGGTATTTGTGATCTATATAACATACCAACAATATTTAGAGCGTTAAAATATATACGAAACTTTGTGTCCTCTTTAGATCTACTTCTTGGCGGTTCTGAAATAGGTTCACTTGAAAAAGAACTTCCAAATGTCTCTCTCTGTCATCTCCTTTACTAGATGGGCTCCAAAAATGCCCTCTTCGTCAACCAGACTTTTCAAATGCCGAGCACCATTACTGAAACCTACGTAATGTCTCTTCGTTGCCAAGTATAATACACCATAAGGTGGCCTCAAACACTGATAAACCAGAGCAAAAGGGACAAATGTAAGTTTACAGGCAAAGAGACATGGATGTTTACACAATTGGGATAAATTAGATCAGAAGAAATCAATAAACAAACTGACCTTTTTTATAAGGGAATAAAGCTTCTTCAAAGAGGTCATGGAATATGGGATATCTGTAATCAAAATCACATCATAACCACCTCCATGATCTGTTTCATTAGCTCTTTCCCATGCCCGACTTCCTGAAAGCTTCCGAGAGCGTCTTGAAGGTGGTTCCTGACCTATAATGCTACCATCTTGGCTACTGCATCCTTCCATGAAATCCTCCTCAGAGAAGCTCAGACTCATCCCTGGCGTCACTTCAGATGACTCGTTCCTCACAATAGACAAAACTGTGGGGAGTTCTTCCCAGTCTCCAGCATAGAAGTGTACAGATGGTGACAGTGTACATCTTGATGGAGTCAGAGGGCTCTCTGGCTGTTGGCTCTGTCGGTCCCGAGCTTGCTCAAGATTAGCGAGGACATTTGGTATAGTTGTGCACCTTATAGTTTCTGCATTGAGGTCCTGAAAGTGCACTGTAGAAGCTCCCTGTGAATCAATTCGTTAGCTTCAATGAATGCACGCCAATAAGGCATTCTCCAAATTCTTAGCTACAAACGTTGAGATTAGATTGCAGGTTTTTTACTTGGAGTCTCTTGTGTATCTAATTTTTCACTACTGTACGTTTCACAGAGATTAATCGCTTACAGATATGAAACTAGTTGTCTCAGAAAACCAGAAAAAACATTTCTCCAAAATTAGTTTTTTTTTTCCAACCCAGCAGCAGACCACATTCATATATAATGGCTAGTTTGGAGGAAATTTTTCCACTTCAAGAAAACAGCTTAAAATCACAACCTTCAAGAACTTATACGGGACATTGGAGTAAGAAGCATATGGGCAGTTTTGTTAGCTTTTTAGTTCAGATTTCAACCAGTTAGTACATATCTATACTTGGCATACAAAAGCCTCATGCCAACAACCCATATCTAAGGCCCAATTCATCTTACTTTTGAAATGGTGAAGATAAAGGGGAAAGCATAAAATACTACAAACAGACGAAGACAATATTAGCATAAATCGACATTAGTAATTAAAAAGTAACAAGACATTGAGTGGAATACAAAGCATGGTCAAGTGGCAGTTACCTTCAGGCAAGTGAATATCCCCGAAAGCCCATAGCTACAGCCAAGCTGCAAGAATCACCGAGTACAAAGATCAAGTGCCAAACAATAAGCAAGGATTCATTAATTTTCTAAAACCAGAGTTGGTTTCATTTGATTAATACAAAGGAAGATGAAAGATTTCTTGACTGCTTAGCATCAAATGAAAAAAAAAAAGGAGAGGCTTCTTCATTACTTTTTCTACTTTAAATGAATGGTCTGATCAGAAACTTTTAAGTAAACAAGGGCAAATCATCTGATGAGCCTGCTTATCAGTTACATTTGATATATCTATCCTTTTTAGTTTCCATAACATATTGTGTCTAGATATTATGTGCCTAGCAAGTAGCCTATAATATCCAATGGATAAGAACAAGTGTCTTTTTTATCAATACTAAAATTAAGACGCCACTTTACGAGCACAAATTCTTATACAGCTACAAAAGAATTCAAGATCAGTCATCTAATGCCTCTTTTTGATATTCTAGAGGTCAAAACCTCACAGTCCCACGTATATTCCAAGTTTAATCTCATTATTCCAGCCCGAGTTCTGCTACTATTTACTATCCTTAGCCCACTAACCCTCACCATAGTGCTAAGTTCTTTATCTTACAAATAAAACTAAATAGCATGAAGGAAAGAGTTGTCCAGTGCAGTGTTTACGCAGAGCTCAGAACAAAAAAGAACACTGGTGATCAGAACTAGTAACGGACATTACTTTTCACCACTAGAATCCACCATAAGAATACTGAGATTTAGTAGGTCTAATCTTATAGTTTGTTCAATGGATCATTGTCCAACAAGATGGCTGCATCACATGGCACGCTGTTGCATAATCATATAAATAATATGTGCATACATGGTCTATGCATCGACTTAAAGTTCCAAATGGTGTCAGTAGATATTATTTCGCATTAATTACCTCTAGCACCCTCTTGCCTCTAAAGCTTAACTGCCCATCACGAATTTCATGCCTAAGAATACTAACAAGATCAATGGAGCTATCCCAAGACTTCAGAGACCCTGCAAAACAAGATAATGATGGTTTTCAGCTTTCAATTCAGTTAAGTACATTAAAATAGTCATTTCTTATTGCACACCACGATCTGCCAATGAAGTGTACTTTAATAAGAAAACTATAGCTTTATATGTTTCCTAAATCTCACATACTAACCATCAGGTTTAGCTGACGTCATTTCAGAACCAGTGAATCCAAAGATATCAGCAACACTAACTATTCCCTGAAAGAGGTTTGAATAAAGCATCAAGCACATGAGGGATAACATACTAACAACAAAAAGTGAGGGATAGGATATAGAAAATAAAGCTGACGGTTAGAGGTTCAAGCATCAGATCCCATAAAGCAAATGTTTCATCACAAGTAATTAATGCAAGTCCCGTATAACCCTCTTGTCCGAAAATTTGTTGGACAGCCAACTGATCCAAGCTACTGGAGAAAGGATTTCTTAGATACCTTGAACACATGGAAACCTTGTAAATCCACATTTTCCCCAGCATACCTATAAGGATGAGCCATCTGCGTAAGCATAGTCATGATGTGAGCAATAACAGAAATTTCCCCTGCAGGTGATATAATAACAGAATCAAGCTAACCGCAGTGATATACTTTTGAAGGGAGAATCTCCACAGCTGGCGAACAAAGATGCGAATCTCTTTCTGAAACAGTGGAGATACTGTGACCGCCCCGATCACTAGGCACCAAACCCGGCCAGCACTGTGAAAGCAATGATGGGGCACGCATCTTAACCTGCAAAATAACAACACCATCAACCCTTTAATAATCCAAGGTATCCAAAACAGAGGAATTACACACCCCAGATGATAAAGTCATCCAAAACAGCCAATGAATACACAAGAAACCTAACCAAATTGGAATAGGTAACAGTGGAAGCAAAGAACAGATTAGAATAACATGACAGCGTACTAAAAATAAATAATTTTGATAAACCCAGAATCACAAAACCCTTTAAAGACTTAATTAACATGAAAAAACACAAAGGGACTACAAACATTAATTGGCATGAACAAAAACCCAGTCTTTAAGTAAATTCAGAACCCAACGAAGTCCTAACCTCAAAGAACCGAAAAAGATGAGAACTATTGGTGAGGATTGTCTGAATCGAACGTTGATCTTGAGCACTTGTTTTATTGAAAACCAAAAGAAAGGCTAATATAGAGTGTGCAAATTCATGGGAAAATAGATCGTTCCCATTAAAAAGTCAAAAGGAATCAAATTTACCAGTTCCCAAAGAAGCGAGACCACGGAGAAGCTTCTGACACAGAGCTTGTGGGAAATATGCCCATTCCCCACTTTACCCTTTGCTCCTTCCCATTATTACGCAATCATCTATATTTTCTTCAAAAATACCTTCAGCACTGCTTAATTTCTAAGCTCCGAAAAAGTTTATTGTTTCCAAATTAGTTATTTCAAATTCATTTGTCGTCAGCTTCTTAAATCTAATTACGAAAATAGCCTTTTTATAAAAATTACAAAATAAAAGTTGCGTACATTAATAATCTTTCTTTAACTTTCACAAAACGAAAAGCCTTATATATCATGGTACATTAACTTCTTAAATCTAATAAAACATCATTATTAATATAAATTAAATTATTAACATAAAACAATAATAAGAATCTCAAATTTATCTCTAGTTTTATCTTACAAATTTAATTCAATTTCATTATGTCAAAAAAAATTTTCAATTTCATTAATAATTATCAACAAATAACTATTAGTTATCAATGAATACTCATGAGTTATAGATTTTCCAAAAATACCTTAACACTAAAGGGTAGAATCACTTCTAATGTGAATAATTCATATTTTATTTTTTTTAGTATAAGCAAAATTCATTTTCTTTTAACAAAAGCGTTCAATTTTTAATTTCAAGTAATAAACAACTAGTAATAGCATAGAACAAACATTAGTGGTTAAGTAAATACTTAAGACGTGCCTGTTTGGATAAGCTTATATCAGTAGAGCTTTTTTTAGAAGAGCTTTTTTGAAAGGCCAGTTGACGGTTTAGCCGTCAATTAAAAAACATCTTTTTTAAAAGAGTTTCATACAGTAGACTGTTTGATAACATAAAATAAAAATCACTTTTATTAATTTTAACTATATTTTATTTTATAATAAAATTATTTATGCTAAATAATATTTAAA
>JANIJH010000005.1:11447554-11458009 GCA_024520975.1 Erythroxylum areolatum | reverse complement strand
ATTAAATGGCTATTTTAAGTTATTGTTGAATGTTTGTAATGATTGGGAATGACTGGAATGGTATACAAATTAACGCGAGCTCGATTGTCTACTGTTTTTCGTGCATATGAATGTGTACAAAATTTTTTTGATACTGAGTGTACTGAGTGATGTAGCACGCTACCCTCGCGGGGCACGGATTCGGATATCAGCATCGATGTCGGGTTTGGGTCACGCGGGAGTGGGGTGTTACAAGGGAGGTTTCAATTGAGATTTTGATGATAACCAAACAAAAGTACTATTAACAAGTTTAATATTATTGAAGAGAAAGAATGTGAGAACAAAATCTTATCATATAAAAGTATTATAATAGAAAAGATGATGTTTTTAATCTTCAATATCAAGATCAAGTTAAAAAGAAGATCAAGATACGTCGAGTTTATTTCATGTATTACTTATTGTAAGCTCATCTTGATTGCCTTTGATAGTATAAAAGGCTTACCATGTGTAATCGCTTCATCTTATTTCGTTGCATGAGTCTTTAAATTTATCAAGAGGTAATAAGACTTTTGATTTTAATATAAAGGCCTTTTGATCTTTCTAATAATCTTTTGGAACATTTTAAGAAGTGTTTCATGTTTCAAGTATTTGAAATTGCTAAAGTCATGTTTTTAGGGTAATATGAGTTAGTTATTGACCAATATCAGTTAAAATTATTAAATTTAAAGTATTGAGATTTTGCTTTAACATTGGTTGATATATTGGTCAAACAATATGTTATCTTGTTTGTTGATCGATGCGTTGAATATGGCCATTATAATAGCTAGTTTTTGGCTCCAACGACTAATTTAGGTCTTACACTATAAATGTGTCTTTTCTCATTAGTTTTTTCATCAAGAAGCATTTGAGTATCTTTTACACATATTTCCAAGTATTTTCAAGCATTTTGAGCATACATTGTCTCATTTTAAGTGTGTGAGCCTTTTTGTGATTATTGTAGCATACATCTAAGCAAGTTTGAGTTGTAAGCTTTTTTTTGGGGGTTTGTGATCATTGTATTGAGTTGATCTAAAAGTGGTTTGAGGTTACTCTTCACCTTGAAAAAGGATTGAAAAATAGGTTCACCTTTGCTAAAATAAAAGATATAATAAAGGACATTCTTCGCATTACAGTGAAAATCTATGATGAGTCTTAGGAGTAGACATAAGCAAGGATTGTTGACAAAACACTATAAATCAATTTGTGTTTCTCTTCCATGATACTTTACTTTTTATTTATAAGCATAATTAAATTTTCGAAAATAGCCTCTTTACTAGTTAAAGGTAAAGCCATATACTACTGGACCTCCCCAAACTCTTATATATCAACGATATTTTTGCTGAGTTTTGGTTGCTGTAGGCATAATTAAGTTCATTTACTTCTATTTAATTCTTTCACTTATGATAATTTATAAACATTGTTTTGTAAGTTAGTATACTTTAATTATAATATTGAATTTACCTAATTCAACCCCCTCTTAATTGCCATTAAGGAATAACAAGTAGTATCAGAGCAGATCTATAGGCTAGAATTTCAAATGAATTCCTATTGTAAAGTTCATAATATCATACTTAGGAGCATCTTCTTCATCCTTTAACTAAGAGGGTCAAAACATTAGTACATCCCCTTTCTTTGATGTAAAGGACTACCTTTATTGGAAAATAAAGTTTTCTTGATGACTAAAAATGTCGATTTTTAGGAAATTATTTCAAATGGTCTATACATTCATAAAGTTTCTAAGTTGAAAGAGGAATAGGATCCTCATGACAAAATATTAATCTCCTTAAATAGTAAAATTGACCACATTTTGTTTTGTGCATCAAGAAAAAATGAATTCAATAGACTATCTATGTGTGATGTATCTCACGAAATTTGACATACATTAGAAGTTACTCATAAAGGAACAAATTAAGGAAAGCAAAGTTGGCATAATAATTCACCCATATGAATTGTTCAAAATTAAATATGATAATAGAATTTCTAGCATGTATACTAGATTTATTGATATTATCAATGGTCTTAAGGATCTTGGAAAGACATATACTAACGTTAAAATTATGAGAAAGTTGCTTAGGTCACTAGAAAAAATATGGGAAGCTAAAGTGACAATCATACAAGAAGCTAAGGATCTAACAACTATACCACCAGAGGAGCTTATAGAATCTCTTCTTATATATAAAATAAGGCTCCAAGAGAAACAAGAAGGAACAATGCTTCTAAAGAGAAGGAATTTAGCATTCAAAGTCTTAAAGGAAGAATCAAGTGACGAGGAAAAGATATCATCTATTGAAAATGATAAAGAATATATTACTCTAATCACTAAAAAATTCAAAAAATTCTTAAAGAAGAACTTCATAAGAAGAAAGAACTACAAAGGTGGTAAGATGGATTTAAAACATAAATAAAATAATATTATTTGTTTTAAATGTAAGAAACTCGAACACATAAAGTCTCAATGCCCTCTCCTCAAAGAAAGTGACAAGCATAAAAGAAATGATAAGAAGAAGAAAAAAGACAAAGGAAAAAAAAGAAGGCATTCAAAGCTTCCACTAGGATGATAAAAGTGGCTCAAAAAGTGGACATTTGAAAAGAGATATAGCTTACACGCGTTTCATGAAAAAAGACGATGATCAGATACTCTCTAACTCTGGATCACATGATAATGATAATAATGACAATAATTTGATATAAGATGAGCTTATTAAGAGTTTTGAAATTGTGACCATGAAAAAGAAAAAGCTATCTTTTAAACTCAAAGAAGTTCAAAAGAATCTAGATGTATGCATGAGTGAATATGAAAAGATAAGGAGTAAATTATATAACATCAAATTTTCTAAAGGTGTAGCCATAGTAGATAATCATGATTTAGACACTTTAAAGCATAATAATGAAGAATTGAAGAAGAAAGTTGATTCACTGAAGGACCGAATGTCTAAGTTCACTAAAGGTAGTGAGAAACTAGAAACATGTTAGGAAAAGCATTTAAGTGCACATATCAGACACATCAAATGATGCTTCTAACACCAAAACCACTTTTGTCAAAGAAAAGCATTTACATAGCGAAGAACCAATGCTTAGGATGATAAATGAACATAGAGCATCGAAGCACACATATCAGACCCAATAGAAGTCACGTTAAGAGCAAACCATAAACTTTCATATAACATTCACAATCTAAACTAAGAATTCGACACTTTCAAGGAAAGAATAGGCATAACTTCTATACATAAACACATGATAACATGCAATCACACTTATACCATATTAGGCCTTACACCAAGCTATATGACACACGTTCACACTTCACATAAGCATTATTACAATGAAAGAAACATGTTTCATTTATACAATTATGCTAGCACTTTTCATTATCCAAAGAGAACATTTAAACCATTAACACAAACAAGATTTTTTCATGACTAATATGCATATAAAAGAAAGGAATGCATCCGTACGTCAAATTTGTAATGGTCATCATCATACTATCAAATCATATGACATGGTATGTCAGTTTTGTGGTAAATATAGACACCTGGATCAATTTTTCTTTTCAAAACAAATGACAATAACTAAACTTTAGCAAGTAGGTTGGAAAGAAGAAGGAGACTAACAACCAAGAAGCCAAGCTCATTTGGGTACCTAAGATACATTGATTGGATTGCTTTATAGGTTTCTAAGAAAAAGAGGAATAAATGGTACATGGGTAATAGACTCTTAAGACATATGATCAGTGATTCATCCTAATTTTTAACTTTTAGAGACAAAGATGGAGGATTCATCACTTTTGGAGATAATGCCAAGGGTAAGATAATTGACATCAGCAAAGTTAGGTAGAAAGATCACATAATTATTGATAATGTACTCTTAGTTAATAAACTAAACCATAACTTATTAATTGTGAGCCAATTATGTGATAGAAGCTACAAAGTACGCTTTAAAGGGAGATCATGCATTGTATTTAGAGTAGTTGATAATAACATTGCATTTATGGGAAAAAGAGAAGGAAATATATATATATATATATATAATTGATCTTGATGATTTCTCTAACTAAGGTATAAAGCATCTAATTTCTATTAAAGTTGTATGGATTTAGCATAGGAGACTTGGATTTAAATTATCGTTTACATAGAACAACTTTAAATAAAACCCTATGAACTTTGGCACGGGAAGAAGCCAAAAATCAATTACTTTAAAGTTTTTCGTTATAAATGCTATATTTTGAATACTAAAGATAACTTGGAGAAATGTGATTCCAAAATGGATGAAGGGATTTTTCTTAGCTATTCATTAACTAGTAAAACATATATAGTGTTTAATAGGAAGAGCCTTACTATTAAAGAATTTATGCATGTTGTTTTTGATGAATCTAACCCATTTACATCCAAGAAAGATCGTAAAGATTATGATATAGATATATCCTAAGAACTAGAGTCATTAGTCCTTAAAAGAGATAGCATTGATCACTAACATATTGCTCATTAACTTATTGTTGAATCATGTAAGGGAAATAAGAAGGACGAGGAGCTCCTAAGAGATTTGAAATACAAGAAAAGCCATCCTCCTAATCAAATTTTAGGTGATGTTCAATAAGAAGTAATCAATAGATTCCATCTCAAAGACATATCTCATCTTGTTTTCGTTTCTCAAGTTGAACCTAAGACAATAGAAGAGGGCCTTAATGATGAAAGTTGGCTATGGATAATTGAACCAATTTGAGAGAAATAAGGTATCAAACTTAGTATATAGTCTTAGTGGTCACCAAGTTACAGGTACCCAGTAGGTCTTTAAAAATAAATTAGATGAATCGGGTATTATTGTGAAATATAAAGTTAGATTAGTAGTAAAAGGGTGTAATCAAGAAGAAGGCATAGACTTCGAGGAAACTTTTGCTCCAATGGCTAAGCTAGAAGCCATTAGGTGCTTGCTTGCATTTACATCCTACTCGAATTTAAAATTGTTTCAAATAGATGTTAAAAGTTATTTTTAAATGGCTTCATTCAAGAAGGATTTTATGTTGATCAACCTCTTGTTTTTGAAAAACACGATGCACCCAACCATGTCTATAAACTTTTCAAGTCTTTATATGGTCTAAAATAAGCCCCTAGAGATTGGTATGATAGGCTAAGTGCATTTATGTTAGAAAAAGGATTCTTCAAAATACACTACACTTTTTTTAAAATGCATAGGTATGATATTTTATTTATTCAAATTTATGTTGATGATATTATTTTTGGTGCTGCAAATAATGTTATGAGTTTTATATAATATCATCAAAAAATGATATGAAATTATAGAGTTCGGTACCAACCTTTGGTACTAGCTAGTACTGTTAATTTCATCTAGTACAGTAGGTATTTCAAATACCTGCCAAATACCAATCATTATCATAAAGTTTAAAAAATTGAGGGACTGGTTTGTAAAAAAAATAAAATTAACAAAATTAACCTCTGTCTGTCTCTCTCTCCTCTCTTACCTAGTGTCTTAGCCTAGCCTCAACATGTCTCCGATCTCCTCCCTCATAATGATTTCATCATCGATGTTCTTGTTGGATGGGGAGAGTGGTGGTGATGCTTCAAACAAAGGTTGGGGGTTAAGCACAATGATTTCAAAATCGGTGTTCTTTGTGGATGGTGGGAGTGGTGGTGGTGATACTTCAGACAAATGTTGAGAGTTAAGCACAATGATTTCATCACCGGTGTTCTTTGTGCGTAGGGAGAATGGTGGTGGTATCTAGGACAAAGGTGTTGAATTCAACACTTAGCCATGGTCAGTAGTTTTCTTCTTAAAGCTTGAACTTTTCTTTCTTTGAGTTTTCTCCATCTCTTTTGTTTCAGTGTTGAACAACCTTTCATATATGTTATTAGACACTAAATGAATTATAAGTATGTGTGTTTATAAGAGAAAAGAGAGATAGAGAGAGATATGGACTTTTATTTTAGTTGTCAAAAGACATGTAATGACCAAACAAACGAGGTGGCATGTAAGTGTGAAGAAGTTGAAAACAAGAAACAATTTTTAATAGATTTGGACAAAGCCATTTACTTTATTATACAACATCTAGTGAAACTAAACTCCAAGAAAAACTCCCTTTGTAGTATTTATATTTTATTATTTAAGTTAAAGGGAGAATAAAAATATAATGAAAACTTTTGTCATACTATATCCAACCAAATTAAGTGAAACTATTCCATTAAGGTATTATACCTTTCTACTCTATTTTAAGCAACTATTTGTTTTGTGTTATAACGACAGTGACATCCATCTTACATGTCACTGTTAAAGTTTATATGACATTAGTCATTTATAGAAGTCACTACATTGCGTCATCTATGGACATTAACATAGCTTTAAAACTTTGTCAATAAATTCTCAATAAGGATTAATAGCAATATTTCATAATAGAAATACAATTTTTCTTTTCAATTTTAAGAACTCTTCTCAAACATAGCATATGCCTAAGAAGTTTGATTCACTAAAATTTAATATCAACTATACTAAATAAAGGTATTTTTTCAAGACAAGATAAATGTAAAAAAAGCTAGTAATAGGTTATATGTCATGACAACTAAATAAGATTAGGAATTTAATTATTTATTTGATTACTCGTCTTGTTTTATTTGAGATAATAATCCTCATTACCATTTCAGAAAGATTACTTCAATCTATCTAGTAGGCTAACACTAATTTAAATTTAATTGATCTTGAGTTACTCAACAAATCAATTAAAATTAAATTAGATAGATAACATCCTTATCAATCACATCTTATGTAACAATTAAAATCTTTAGGCAATAACTTGTCAAAACATATGTTATACATTATTCTTAACCCTTTGAATTCATAGGATTATGAGTTATAGAAATCATATAAATTTAGCTGAGTATGATACATTAATTTAAGAAAAATATATTCATATTAAAGTGACCTTAAGTTAATAAGTTTTACAATAAACATCTATGATCTTATATTTAAATAATAGAAGACAACAATTACGTTCTCAATGTGTGCTTATTATTTAATGAGATATTTAATTTTTATGATCTTATCACATACACATTACATATAAACATGCAATTAAACATGCATAAAAAATGTTAAACATATAAATAAAGAATGCAATATATTCAAACATAATCAAATTATATTTATAAAAATTTCAAACTTTTTTTGATTCTAATTATTATTTTTCATAATCTAAAATAATATTTTCAACTACTTGAAAATTAGGTTATATTAATCTATTGCTTTCCAAATAAATTAATTTCTTATGCTAAATAGAAAATTAATTTGATTTGAAAAATATTTTAAAATTCAATTGAAAATTATTTCCAATTGTCTTGACTTCTTTAATAAATTTAATTTAAAATAAAATTCAATTGAAAATTATTTCTAATTGTCTTGACTCCTTTAATAAATTTAATTTAAAATAATTTTTAGTAAATTGATCTTTTTGCTTATTATAATTTATAAAAACTCTTTTTTTTATTTTACGAGTAAGACATTCTAATCTATTTAAAAATATTTCCCTCAATTGGAAAACTATTTTATAATATTAAAACAAACTACTTTCAAAATTACGTAAAACATTTTTAAATTTAATTGAGAAGGTCATTTGCATTATATATATAGAGATTAATGTCTCGATCAACTAGAAATTTATTACTTAATAAATTAGAAGATTATTTTTAAAATATTAAAGAAAGTTCATTTGTAACTAATAAATGAAAATTTTTCTAGATTTAATCAAGAAAATACTTTTTCTAATAAATCAAAAACTTATTATTCAAGATAATAAAGAAACAAATTCTAAATAAAATAGAATATGACTCTCTAAATAAAATAACAATCTTAATTTATTTTAATAAAATTGAAATGAATAAATTTAATTAAGAAACCTTTTTAATTATCAAAGAAAATAATTATCCTAATTATAAATGTGTTTTAAATATAATTAATTTTAATTTTTAAAAATTTTTAAAATTTATTAAGAAGTAATTTAATTATTAATCTTAATTAAATAAAATAATTAATTTTAAATATGGTACCAATTTGGAATCTAAAATTATTTTAAATTCTGATTTGAATATAAGCTGCTCTAAATTAGATTACTCTTAATCGAAGAACAAGCTCAAACACTACTTTAGGATACATCATTCTAACGAGCTAAAGACATGTTATTAAGGATGACAGATTGGATCAGGTAGGCCTGTCTCAAAGTCAACAGGTCAAGTCCAAGTTGATAGGGCTTTAGGCTTAGCTCAGGCCTTTTTTAAAGTGGAGCCTCAAGTATGGGCCCTGAACCCGACCTAAGGCTTAATTGATTGTAACAATATTGTTTTTACACCTAAGTAAAATGACGTCATTTTATTCTATAAGCTATTGTTTTATACCTAAGTAAAATGAAGTTGTTTTACACCAATCCCCACTCTCTCCCACGTAGTCTAGAGTCCCTCAACCCACTCCCTCCTTTTGGTCTTGGCGTGTAACGTGTTCAGTGTCCCTCCCACTCCACTACATCATTTGCAATCAATTGACTCTCCTTGACAATCTCCAACTCTACCTGTCATCTCATCACTCCCCTTCCTAGTAAATTGTAAGGTTTCTATTCTTTTTGGGAATTTAAGTATATTTGTGATTTTGTTTTCTAGTTTTGTTTTATGTTTGATGGTTATTGCACTTCGTGCAGTTGTTAATTTGATACAAAAATTGCATTATGATTATTTTGTTGGAAAGATAATGAATGTGTTATGTTTCCTTTATTTGTTGATTGAAAATTTATAAAGATTGAGTTTGCTGCTTATTATAGTGATACCATCCTCTACTGGAACCATCTTATAACTATTAAATAAATATAAGTTAATTTTTAGACATAAATTCACTACAACACTATTCCCTGTTTAGTTATCATGTCTTTTACTTTTTATCTTCCATTATCAAACTAAAGCCGATTTTTGTTCAACATGGTATCTTTTCTAATCAAAGTGGTGCCTTATACATGGTTTTTTTGGATGTTAATTAGGTTATTAATCAAGATGAAGGTTTATTTAGAAATGAACATAGTTTTTTGGATGATAAAATAAATACATGATAGCCTTTTCCTATTTTCAAACTTAATTTGACAAGGTTGACATAATTGGATCAAACTATCATAGATTGCAATTGATTTAACTATTAACAACTAAAGAACTTTTTTCAAATATAGCAAAAGATAAAGTTTACAGATCTCTAATATAGAAAGAAATCTCTAATCTCATATACATTTTAGGGATTTATATATAAACATTATTAGTATGTAGGTGATGATGCTAAGATTTGAGCAACCATTGAACAAAAAGTTGTTAGCTTTAATGTGTCAATTCTAGATAGTCATTAGTTAATACATATAAAGTAAAATGATTAGTTAGCTTCCATAATAACAACTTAATGTAGTCTAAATGCTATCATCATCACCATCATATAAGTATATATATATATATACATGTCAATGTCTACTAATGACTTATACAATTCTATATGTTAATTGTTTCAAATGGATGAGCATATTTCTTCATTGGAGAGTTCTAATCTAATACTAAAAGTATATAAGTAGATAGTTCAAATCTGGTATGAAGTATAGAAGTCCAGATCTATTGAAAAGTGATGTTTGAAATCACTTTAAGAAGACTAGATCAATGAACAGAGTAGAGAAGTCCAACTATAAATATTGTCACAAGATGTTGGTTGAGAGTTAAAAAAGGATCCTCTTATTTAAAAAGACATTTGGATTCAGAAAGAATATCATACTAAGAGGTCAAACATTTTTTACCCCTAACCTTATGAGAAGTAAGAATGAGATTACTATTACAACTTATGACTGTAGCATCCCACTCCCGCAAGACCCGAACTCGACATCGAGGGTGATATCCGAGCCCGTGCCTCACGAGGGTGATATGCTAAAGCATTCAATTACAGTCCAAAAACTCAATATGACATTTTAAAACATTTTTATCATAGTCGTATGCGCGGAATTCAGTAAACGATTTGGGCCCGCTTTAGTTCGAAATCATTCTCGATCATAACACAATTTCAGTCATAAAAAGGCACTTAACAGTATTTGATGCTTTCATGCACAAAAATCCATAACCAACTTGGGCCCAATATAGTTCCTGAACGCTTTCACTGATCACATTACAAATACGGCATTAGCTAATAGGGACCCACTGAAATAAAAAGCACTATTCTGCGGAAATTGCGAAAATACAATTTTACACAAAAACGGAATAACACTAATGCAGACGTGAATTGATCCCGACCTCAATTTCTGACTCGCATGCAGTAGACATACTCCCGTTTGTCCAACGGGGTACTCTTCAAATCCTAAAAAATAATTGTAATGTTGGGTGAGTTTGCAAACTCAGCGAGAAACCATCATCGATGGTTCACTCAACTCATGCA
>JANIJH010000005.1:11379145-11400475 GCA_024520975.1 Erythroxylum areolatum | reverse complement strand
ATTTTCTTGAAGAAGTCAAATTGAGATGTTGGTGATTGGCTGGTGTGGGCAAGCCACCCCTGTGAGATGACAGCTAATGAGGGTTTATTGACCCTTCAAGGAAACCCACTCACGCTTTCTGACTCTGGATTGTTGGGCTTCAGAAACGGAACCCAACATTTAGCTTTTGGTTGTGGTTTGTCAGAACAAGGAATGCTAAAAAAAGAAAGTTTAAAGGTGGGATTGTGTTGTATTTTTGAAAAATCAATTGTGGCCTTGGGATAGCTGGTGTTGGTTAGAAGCTCAGTGGTTTAAGATGAAGTTTGTGTAGGAACTGGTAAAAGGAATGTCGAGTAGAAAGCAGAATGAAAGGGGCTATGGTAGCAATGAAGTAGTTGGAGGGTAAAGGTGTTCAAAGGAAAGGGAAAGAAGGGACATGGCTGCTGCTCTTAGTGAGAAGTTGGAAACTCTCTCTCATCTTTTTTGCATTGGTAGTGAGAATCTTTTTTTAATTCTTACTTATTATTCTCAAATGAAATATCATCATAATGCAATAGATTAAGATAATTGTGATTAGAATGCGTAATGTTAAAACTTTTCTAATTACTAAAAACAAATAGACACTTGTGAACGAATTGAAAGATAAGACATAATTATATGAAATAGTTAATTTGAGAAATAAGTAAAACAAATCTTGTAATTCTTATATCTAGGGTTTCTAAGGCACTAGATATAATCTCATCGTCGTCTAAATCAACTATCGTATAAGTAATACCTCCCAAAACCAATTTACAGCTATCCCATATAGTCACCATCATCTTTACTGACATTTCTTATAGTTTTGGATCTCTATCTTTAGTCTTTTCTTCTTCTTCTTCTCTTCTTTTGACTTATCCTCATCTTCAATCTTCATCTTAAGTTGTCCCAGACTAACTCATTTTCTTTCATTATCTAATCATAAATACCACTTTCCTTTGATATATTCTCTTAGCTCATTAGTAAAACTACTTACCTTTTCTTTCTCTTCAATCTTAGACTTCATTTTTTTATAACAATGTTGATAATCTGGAAAGAAATTCAATCCACAAGTGAAAGTGACAAAATGAAAGTCCATTAAATATTTAGCAAGAAAAAGTGACACAAAAAACTAGGAATGTGGGGAGGAACGCATTGAATTCGTGGAATTATAAAACATAAAAGTCGAGAAAATGGTGCAAAGCAGTTAATAAGAACATAGCTAAGTGGGTTGGAAATTGAGCAATTACAAGAAGTCTAGAACATGAAAGTTAAGGAAATAGTGGCAGAAAGGTAGTTAAAATATGGAAAGTAGGAAATAATACTAAAAAGAAAAGCTACATAAGGATGAGAGGACTATTAAAATACATAACACATAATACAACAACACATAACCTCAAATTCCCTTTGTTTTTTCCAATTTTTCTGTTTGCCTAAACCAAATTATTTCTTTTTAAACACGCATTTGGATAGATTAGAATTATATTTTCCAAGTTTTTGAAGCTCACATTTATTATTAATAATAATTCAGGTACAAATTTTGGGAGAATTCCTCCCTGGCATACTTGAATTTCAAATTAACAATAATAATTTGGCATGCCAATAGGACAACAATTCCATGTACAAGAAATGGAAAAGAAATTGATTGCCTCCAGCTTTGGAGGAAGAAGCCCCTATAATAATAGGAAATGAAGGTTTTGTATACTAAATAATAAAGGACCTTAAGAAGGAAACCTCACTTTCAACTAACTCTCTTATTATCAAGAATCCAAAATTGCCATAATGGAATGACATTGTCTATACAAATGAAATTCCATAATTGAAGTCTAACATGACCTTTATGGCTGAAGCAATCAAAATATTAATAGATAAGGTTGATAGGTTCTCTAACAATTTAGTATAAATTGTTGGGCATAATTTTCTTGCTTTAACAAAGTAGATTTATGAAAGACTTAGGGGCATCCTGTTCTGAATGAGATAAAAGTTGGTGAGTGCAGTTGCCTTCCAGTTGTTTCTTCTATAGACAAAAATACGTCTCTCCTCATAAGAGAGAGGATGTTCTTGCAGTATCTTTACGCATTAATTATAAAAATAGTCGACAGGTGGTCAAGTCCCAAATTTTGGGTAGACAGGGATTGGAAATAGAGGTTGAAACTAATGAACCATCATATGATGTGGGGGCAATTTTATAACGGCAAATTAGAATCCTCTTATTGCCCCTCCGGCACACTCTTTGTGCAAATAAGATTATAGGTTGATATGGAAGTTGTTAAAGAGACTATTTAGAAATTGTAAGAGCTTGGTTTAAGAGAATTTGGTTGTCCATAATTCCATAAGCTCTATCCAAAGCATATTGAATAGGAGAATCCATATTCCTATAGGTATAGAATTCCAAAATTTAACTTATTTTCTAGTGATGTTAGTTAGTCAACCATTGAACACATTGCTAAAATTTGCCATAAAATGTGAAGAATAAGCTAATTATGTAAACTTCAATAATTTCAAGCTAATAGTGTTCCCAAATTCGTTAACAAACATAACCTTTTCCTGATAAGATTTGTTACACAAGAATTAAATCCTTTCCTGGGCTAAAATAGAAAGATTGTTTCATACTTAATTCTTTCAGATTGAGCCCAAAGTTAGCATAGCTAAGTTGTCTAAAGTTACTCAGAAAAATGGTGAGAATGCAAACATTTTTTATCGCACGATTTAAGAAGATGAGAAGGCAATGTTACATTGTACTCCAAAGGTTGAATATGTGAAGCTAGCTTAAAGAGGCCTTGATATTGAGCCGTGGAAAAAATTTAAACAAAAGATTTCAAAATTTCTATGAACTAGCAGCAAAGGTTTCTAAATATGGAACTTATTAAAGAAGAAGTACACAGTAGGAAAAATTCAGTTGGAACTTATATTGTAGAGACAAATTCTTGCGATTCAAAATTGGCTAAAGTCAACTTCCTATGAACTTGTGTTTACCCCTCACTAGAGTGTAAATCTCTTGAAGTCAAAAGGAAAATGCAACCTTTATTTACTCAAATTCAATACACCTTTGACACCTCCAAAGTAGAGCATAGAATTCTTATAAAAGAAGAGATCAAAGGGAGAAATCATTGCAAATATCATAATACATGGAGTCTCCTAACGAATTCTTGTTGGAGGTTTAGGAATGTGGTCGAAGATCGAATCAACAAGGGAATCATGCTCTTTGCTGAAGTTGATCAAACTATACTGATAAATGAAGACCCATTTCTACTAGTTGCAACCATTAATGCTATTGAATTTTGATTTATGTCTACTACTAGATGTTAAAAAGAAGCTAAAGATTATAGAGGATTGTCTAACATCAACATCGAATTTCGATACAGAAGTTGTTGTTCTTAATTATAATTTAAGTCCTAGAGCTAGGAATAAAAATCAGTAGATTCCCAAAATCTAACAAAAAGTAAAAATTTCAGGGCAAAATCACCAAGCATAATTCACCAAAGTCTTTAAACAAGAATATGATATGTGAATCCCAAGTTTTTAGTGAAGACAACCTTGGTTTATAATACCACCATGGGCGCCACCATCTCAGCAATGGCAACAAGTTAGGCATCACAGAAATTTAGTACCTTTGATTCGAACTAAAAAAAGAAGATTTTGTTGATATAGTTCAATTGCAAGGATTGAAATAAGCAAACCTATACCATTAGAAAAACCAACTTCAATAAAACTATCTTATGATACTTATCTTTTTAGAAGAAAGAACTACATACCTTATTAATAAGAAAGAACATATATAAAACGTTAGTGAGAAGCGAAGCAAAATAAAAGAAAAATCCTAGATTTCATAGGCAATCAGCTAGCTCTAGGAGTTTAGAAGAGGACTCCAATGAATTAATTACGATCGAAGAAAACCCTATTCAGGTACCATATATTGTTTCTCCCATAAAACTCCTTACTTCATTTAGTAAATCTTGTGCAAAGAAGGCATAATTTACTTTTGAAAAAAGAGAATAAAAAGTATCAGTATTGACGATGGATGCATTTTTTACATATATTATTTATTTCATATATATTTATATATTGGATTTTCCCTGTTATTCCTAATATATTATTAATATATTATAAATTATTAATATTAATATTATATATTTTTATTATATAGATCTGAATATTCTATTTTATATTTTCTATTTTAAATTCTATAAATGTTATATATTGTATCCTTATGTTTTTCTTTTTACTAGTTTTTATCTATTATACCAATAATTCTAGAGAAGGTAGTGCCAAAAAAATCCCCTTAGTTGGCTTTTTCATGGACAAAAGACCTACATTTCCAGTGATACAAGCTTGGGCTCAGAAGAATTGGAGAGGTAGAGGTTTAATGGAGGTAATGCTCACTGAGGAGGGTAGCATTATCTTCACTTTCTCCTCAAAATCAGAAACATAAAAAATAATTGAAGAAGTTCTGTGGCACATTTCATAACTTCCCCTATTTCTTCAAAATTGGCAACCGGGAATAGAATTGGAAAACATCATAAAGAAAAATATTCCATTGTGGGTAAAAATTCACAACATTTCTCTAGAATATTGGACTACCACAGACTTGAGGATGCTAGCTAGGTATTTGGGGAAATCTATATGCGTGGATGAGAACACAACATTGAGAAAAATGGTCGATTTTGCCAGATTGTGTGTGAGTATGGATATTTCCAAAGAAATGAAGGATTGCATTCCTATATTAAGATTGGCAAATGAGCATTCTCTTAGAGATGATAAAGTTATGGTCACGTATCAATGAAAACCATCGCTTAAAGCCCAAGGTAAAGAATGGAAACCTACTGCAAAAATCTTTACTAGAGGAGACTTTTAGGAGGTGATGGGTATAACAAAGAGTGATTCGAAAGAAAAGAAAGAGGATGAGAAGGATGAACAGGTAGCTGAATCTTCTAAATCAAGTTAGTTGGAGGAAGTCTTGCTTAAAATAGAAGGAAACAGTCAAGGAAAAAATTGTTCGGACTCAGATGGGAAAGGAGGATCAGATCTGATTTTTTGGAATGACCAAAATAATGCTCAAATGGGCAAGCAGGTAAAAGAATTGGAAAATTCTGATACAAAGAAAGAACAAGAAGTCTCTAATCCCCAACAGGATGAATAAGGCATTCAAAAGGCTAAACAACAGAATGGAGGAATTCAAAAGGAGCATTTTGAATAGGTAACTTCTAAGAAAAGTAACAGGAGCAGTAGGAAAGGCTTCAAAGATAAGAGCAATCTCCTATGACTGTGATAGTATAAAATGTACGTGGAATAAATAAACCTTCCAAGCTTAATGCTTTAAGGGATCTTGTCCTGAATGAGAAACCTCAGGTTTTTTGTCTTTTAAAAAAAAATAGGGAAATAAATTTGAACAAACTAAGCAGTTTAAGCTGGAAATGGCAATTATTATGAAACCACCAAAGCCATGCCTATAGTAGAATTATTATTGCTTATAATGGTGATTCAGTGGATGTGAAAGCGCTTGAAACAAATCAACAGTTTATTCACATGAAGATCTACTTCAAGAAGGAAAACTCTAGTGTTCTAGCTACTTTTGTATATGGTCTTAACCTTGGATTTCAAAAGACTGAATTGTGGAATGCTATCAGACGATTAAAGGCAGTGATAAATTCTCCATAGTTAGTCTGTGGTGATTTTAACACAACTCTATATAGATCTGAAGTAGAGGGTAATTGTAATTTACACAATTACTCTTCAGATATGTATGACTGTATACAGGAGGTGGAACTTAAAGATTTGAAATTCGAAGGCCATGGATTCACATGGTCTAACAAATAAAGTTCTACTTGGCATATCAAGAAAAAGTTGGATAGGGCGTTGGTAAATGTGAAATGGTTTAATTTTTTCCAGGAAGTATAGCTAAATATTTAGACCCAGGTATTTCAGACCATACTCCTATACGGATAGACAATTTGTTTAATTCAGCTAGAATATTTCATCCTTTCAGATTTAACAATTTCTTGGCAACCATGGAAGGATTTCATGAAGCTACATTGAAGGGGACGGAGTATGGCTATTTTGGAACTAAACAATTCATTTGTCTACAAAAGCTCAAGTCTATCAAGCATGAATTGAAACTCCTTAATTCTAAAAGAGGACAAAATCTCTCGAAGGAAATTGATAAGGCTAGAGATAAATTATCAGCTATCCAGATTTCATTGGCAGAAAACCCTACAGATGTTTTGCCAACTTTGGCTGAAAAGGAAGCTCTAAAGGAATACTTGCAAAGGGTGGATAACCAAAGCTCACTTTGGAAGCAAAGATCTCCAGTTAATTGGCTAAATGATGGGGACAGATGTACTAAATTCTTCTTTAGCTTGGTGTAAGCTAGGAGGAATGTAAACGTAATAAACTCTATCATAGCTGAAGATAGAGAGGTAGTGGCTGGACAAAAAGGATTAGCTAAGGAAGTTAATCTCCTTTTACAAGAAACTTCGAGGCACAACAGATTCCTCTCCAGACATAGGAGAGAACCTTAGGAAGTTTATCATAGTAAGAATTCTAGATCATATAGTTTCCCTATTAATTAGGGCTATAATAGACCAAGAAATAGAGAGGGTGGCTTTTGACATGAATGGCTCTAAAGAACCAGGTCCTGATGGGCTGAATGATTTCTTCTATAAAAAAACATGGATTACAGTGGGGGGGTAAAGGCAAAAAAGAGAGCTTTTAAAGATCTTTTAGCAAGTACAACAGAGATGGAGCAGGAAATTAATAAAGTAAGGTATAGACTGGCAAAACAGAAAGCAAAGAAAACAATTGCAGTGGCTAAAGGAGAAGCATACGAGACTATGTATAGGGATTTGGATACATTAAAGGGAGTACAAAAGATTTTCAACCTAGCACGAGATAGGGCACGTGGGATGAATGATTTCAACCAAGTCTGTTGTATACGTGATGTAACAGGACAGGTATTAAATGGTTAGTTCAACTCTTTAATGTGATCCTCAAGTCAGCCAAAATGTCGGATTAATGGAGATTGAGTAGGTTAATCCCCTTATATAAGGCAAAAGGGGACATCCAACAATGTCACAACTACAAAGGCATGAAATTATTTAGTCACACCATGAAGTTGCAAGAGAAGGTAATTGAAAAGAGAATCCGGAGAGCTGCTCTATATCAGCCAACTAATTTGGATTTATGCCTGGTAGGTCCACAACAGAAGCAATACATCTACTTCGTAAACTAATGGAATGCTACAAGGAACGAAAATGAGATTTGCATATAGTTTTTATTGATTTGGAGAATGCGTATGACGGGGTTCTTAGTGAACTCTTATAGAGATGTTTGGAGACAAAGGGCATTCCTATGACCTATATTAGTGTAATTAGGGATATGTAAGAAGGAACATTGACTAGCATAGGGACGATAAGAGGCAACATGAAAGCGTTTTCTATTAATATTGGGCTATACAAAAGACCTGCTTTGAGCCCTTTTTTGTTCACATTAGTGTTAGATGAACTTACTAAACATATTCAAGGAGAGGTATCTTAGTGTATGTTATTTGCCGACGATATTGTCCCAGTAGATGAGACCTAGGAGGGGGTCAATTTCAAGTTAGAATGTTGGAGAGATATATTAGAATCAAAAGGTTTTAAAATGAGCAGGTCTAAAACGGAGTATTTAGAATGCAACTTTTCGAGAAGCCAAATGGTACATAAGGCAGTAGTAGCAATTGGTACTGATGTTATACCACAGAAGTCGAGTTTTAAATATCTTGGGTCCATTATTCAAAGAGATGGTAATATCGATGCCGATATAGTACATTGTATTAGATCTGGACGAGCCAAATAGCGAAGCGTATGGTTTTATGTGATAAAAAGATTCTTTTAAAACTCAAAGGAAAGTTTTATAAAATGGTAATTCGACTAATCATGTTATATAGAGTAGAGTGTTAGCCTGTCAAACGTAGACATATAAGACGGTTGTTGGTAGCAAAAAAGCGTAGGCTTCGGTGAATGTGTGACGTTACCAAAAGAGATAGGGTCTGGAATCGTGTGGTGAGAGGTAGACTACAAGTAGCTAGTATTGTCGACAAGTTGAGAGAGACCAGGCTTAGGTGATTTGGGCATGTGCGCAAGAGGCCCGCTAATGCTCCGGTACGAAGCTATGAGAAAATAACACTTAATGAATACAAGAGGGGAAGAGGGAGACCTTATAAGAACTAGAGGGAAGTGATCAAGAAAAATATGTTAGAGTTGGCCCTTACTGAGGTAGTGGCTAGAAATAGAATAATATGGCGTGATCGGATAAGGGTAAAGGATACCTTTTAAAGTTCGTTGAAATAGTATAGTTAGTTATTAGGAGATGTTTACTCTAATGCTCGTGCTATGTAGCTATCACGTAGGAAGTCCAACCCAACGTTCTTTTTGCCTTTTCTAGGTGTAAGTCTTAGACAAGGCTTGCAGGCCTGTAACTTGGCTTCTCAGGATAGGTGTATGGAAAAAGATCCCGCAAGGCCTTCTAAAACCATGAGATTGTCATAGCTTCAAGGTCTCTGAGCAAGGACTCCTAGCTTAACTAGAGACAAGAAGAACCGGACTATGCAGCTTATCAGATACTAGCAGATCTAGATTTCATTAGGTACATCCTTTTTGTATTTTATTTATATTTATTTATATATTTAATGTAATTTTATTTACATAATAATTTAGCGTGTTAGATTTACCTATTTACTCTTTAACATGCATCACTCTTTTATTGTCGCATCTGCATGTGGGTCTACCAGAAATAGCCTTTCTACTATATAGGGGTAAGGCTGCGTACTAGGTGTGATGATGAGATTCTTGCCTCTAGCATTTTTTGCATCATAATCCATTCGGCGTGGCGTTGATGTGGGAGGCTTAATTTTTTAAAGTCCATGACTTGGCATAACATAACTTCTCGAAATAAGTAAAAAAATTTCTTGTTTTACAAAGAAGTCCTCTAATAGCAAATGATTGAGTTACAGAGCCAACATAGGATAATATGCTCATAAAAGAATTAAATTGAATCTCGATTAAGAATTTCAACTCCTATTGCATGGTGAGTCCCAAAGATTCTTTGACTCTTGACAATTCCTCATTATTAATTATTGGTATAGTGTCAGGGGAATATCATAAAAAGAATTAAGAAACTTTGGTTGAAGACTTATTTTAAGGAAACTATTATCATCCAGACCTCTCCTGCCTGTAATAAATAAAAAATTATTAAAAGTCTAGCATATCAATGTGAAGAATGACTAATTTTTGTTTAATAGCAAAGTAACCTCGGTGATTTTTGGTTTAGGATAATTCTTGATATTTCTATATTCTAGCTCAACAGAAAGGGTAAGAGTAGGAAGATCTAATATCATGTCATCTACAAAAGAGAAATTAAAAGTGGAATTTATAGTGGACATAAAGCTAAAAGTAGGTTTCATACCATCACTAATGCCCTCTGCAACCTTCTCAGGTATGGAAGAAGTCCCTTACATGGGAAGGATATTTTCAGTTGCAGGCTCTGTAGTCTTGATTTTTTCAACTAATTTGGTAAAAGAATGAGTGGAATTCCTAACATAACTTTCTGGGATCAAATTATTAGTTTTTTATAGCTTGAACCCATTGGGGACTTCTCTTTGAGCTTTGTTTTAGAAACAGGGTGGTTTGAAGTCACTTCCTTTTAAGAAATTGGCTTGCCTTCCTCTTTGCACTTAGTATCCAAAATTTTGAAATCTAAAATGACAAAAGTTAGGAATAAAATTTAACAAGCCAAAAATACTTAATTCAAAGGATATAACTTTAAGAAGAGCATATTCTAAATGGGTTACTAAGCTCCGAATGCTCTTTAACCATCAAGAGTGGTAAGCCTTTGTGTTAACAATACTAGTTGCGAAGATCTTGCACTTTAGTATATGATAATGGTCAAAGATTTCCTAAAGAAACTTCTCATTGATAGAGTTTAACTCAAAAGGGACTCCCAATGGGTAGTCCAAAAAATAAATAGCAAAAGGAATTCCTAAAGAAAGGCCAAGTTGCTAACTCCAAAGATAAGGAAGGTATATTTCAAACTCAAGGCCATAATCAAAGGGCAAGGTTTTAATGCTTTATTACCATCCACAATGAAAACTCTCAAGTCGGTATAGGCCAGGAAAAGTTTTTTGATAAATAGTTATATAGGAAGATTCAAAAGTTTTGAATTTTTTAGTTAATAAGGCCTTTTAGAAAAGCCTTTAAAGGGATTTAGTTGGTCTATTTACTTAGACTTCAACAACAGTAAAACATTAAAGACATCTTTAGAAGGCTTACTACATAAACTAGTGGATAAACAAAGATCAAGGAATTATAGAAATTTAGGATCAGCATAAGGCAAGCCTTTTCTTTCCCTAAGTTCAAGGAAATAAGTGAAAGTTCAAAGTAGGATAAACCATACACATAAGTTAAAATGTTGCAAGTGGAGATTGGAAAAATATCTTCTTAAGTTCCGATAGAGGAATCCCAAGAAAATATAACCAGGAGCGAAGAATTTATTCGAGGCCACTGCTTTACAAAAGGGAAGGAACTTTGAACTTGATTTTTACTAATAAGGCAAGAAATAAATCAATTTAACATGACCTAAACTTGATATGTTCTTCTTTAGAAGAGGGATTTTTGGAATAAGCATGGCTATTTATCAACCCAAAATAAACAGAACATTTAAAAGAAAACACCTTTCAGTGAGATTGAAACATGACTGATCAAATAAAATATTCCCTGCATAAAGAAGTAAAGTGAAGGAAATTAAAGGAATTTTTTAAGAGAGTACAAAAATTAGAAATGTAAATTTGTAGCATTTAGTTTGGCAAAATCAGTAGAAGAAGAGGAAGATGCGTGACGAGTGGAAGTCATAATTTTAGAGTAAGTATGATAGAATTTGCAAAAGGGAGAAAGAGAAAATGCTGGAGTCAGAGGTCGAAGTTTGAGATGGAGAATGAAGTAGCAACGAGAATAACTTATAATGAAAATGATTGAAACATAAGGGAATAGCAATAGTTTGAAATTTAAACAAATAAGGTTTTAAATATGAAAAATCTTGATAAGATCTTTGGGCCTGACTCTACTAATTTGTAAACGATTCTTTATGATTTAAGAAGATCCTCATGATGTCGTCACTAGGCCTTCCTATTGAATTCCTTTTGGTTCTTAAAATATGTAAAAACAACTAGGCTATATTTAGAATTTAGCTTTGAAATCATTTTATTAAAATTGAGAGAATTTTTATTGCATATATTTAGTTTACACAACCAAACATATTCGGGGGGACAATTGTTGATAGACAAAAACAAATTTAGCTCACAAGTGAAACTAGCCAAAAAATGAAAGCCCTGGGGCTAGATGTATTGAATTTATAGAAGTCCAAAACATGAAAGTTAGAGAAAATCTTGGAAAGCAGTTAACAAGAACATGACTAAGTGGGTTGAAAGTTGAGCAATTGCAGGAATTACAAAATATGGAAGTTAAGGAAATAGTGACATGTGGTTAGTTAGAACGTGGGAAGTGGATAATTATAGCAAAAAATTGCTAACACATAACACACAACCTCCTGACAATCTTTAGAGAGAAACAACTTCAAAAATGCTTTGTTATTATTTTTTCAACTTTCTTTACATTATGTATTGCCTTTTCTTACCTCAAATTCCATTTGTAGTCTGCAATTTTTTGCTATTTGCCTAAATCAAATAATTTCTTTTTTCAACTTATTTTAGCATTTTAATAGTTTAGAATTCCGTTTTCTTAGTTTTTCAAAGCTCGTCTATATTATTAATAAGAAGTCATATACAAATTTTAGGAAAATTGCTCACTGATACACTCGAATTCTAGATTAGCACTAACAAATCACAACTTCGCAATATCCCTTATTCAGTTTGGTTTTGGTTATCATATAGGGTTGATTTTGTTAATTTTGATCTCAAAGACTATTTGCAAAAGTCCATTTTATTTGTCATAAATACCAAAAAAAATCTAAGTAAAAATACCTTAATATATGTATAAATATCAAAATAATATGAAAAAAACTGTTAACTAACTAATGCCTCTTTCAATCTTAAGAACTTATGATGACTTTTTAAAGACTTTATTTTGTTGAAGTTAATGTTTTATTGATTGAAATATCTTTAGAAAATTATTTATGTGATACAACTTAAAATTTTATTATTCTTCTTTTTGATCATGTTTTAGTAATAGCATTGTTGTACTCCCTATTTTTTATTTTAGTATAACTTCTAATAATTAGGATAAATTTATATAGTTTGATATTTTTTTCCTCTGAGTCTTTACTTTTGGATTCCAACAAGCATGCCACATTTGATGTTAGAACCTTGATATTGATCTAGTACTTCTTGGTTATTATTCACGTTAGTTTACTCTTTTCCTTCAATTTTTTGAGTTGATTTTATTCAAATACTTGTAAAATAATTAATGTGTAATTTTATAAGAACTATTAGACATCTTTTATTAATTCCATTACAGAATGGACAAATAAAATCTTATACAAATAAAGTCGCAATATAATACTATATTACCTCATTAAAATATAAATTGCATAAATCTAGTAAATTACCATTTGCAAGTAAATTTAACTTATTACATGTCTTTTTCACAACACTTATTTACTACTTCTAAATAATCCACAAAATCAATATTTGTTAGTAATTCATTTATGAAAATAAATAAAGTTTAATATAATATTTAATAATCAAAAATTTAATTACAATATCTAACATTTATCATAAAATAAAAAATGATAAAATTGAAAGTAAATGATAAATAATTTATTTTTAAAAATTAAATTAACAAGATACATGTTTTAATTTCAAAAGAAGTCCCGTTATATGTAAGCGAACTTGTAGAATTAAATTAAACTCCTATAATTCTCGTTTAATTTTATCTATTTCCAATTATTATTAAAATTTTAATTTATTTTAATTTGTTAAATTATGAACATATCCTAATTCATTTAAAATCATTCTCAAACAACAACAACAACAACAACATCCATTATAAATCTTATTGAGGTGTGAAATTTGAAAAGATCTAATATTACACAGCCTTACTCTTAATTAGTAAAGAGACTGTTTTTAAATTTAAAATCATTCTCAAATTTCAATATTTTCAAATTTAAAATATCTTATTCATAGTATAAATTTTTTCTTGTATCTTAAGATTCTTATTTTCTTTAATTTTGACAAAAATTTATTTTACAAGTCACACCAAAAACATAGATTAGTAGCAATTTAAAATTTATACGTGCACTCAAAATAAGATTATAGATATAAACACTTTTGAAAATTAACTGTAAATTGATTTAGACTAACACTTATATTTTTATCTTAATTTTGGGGGAGAGTCCAAACAAACTTCTTTTTTGTTATTTAAATATAACTTAAAAAGTTTATATTGATTGTATTAATTTTTAACTATAAGTTATGTAACCACAATAAGATTATTGACTTTCTCATTTTACTATCATTATTCACATTAACTCTATTATTTAAAATAATAAAATTAATTAAGTTTAAGTATTATTATATGCTTAAATAAAGAGTAAAGACTATAAGCGGATAATAAGTAATGATTAATGAATCTATGGACTGATTTATGGGCATATATTCAGGTGTTTTTAATTGGTCGATCACTCAAATTTTGGTGTAGATCAATCTAATGTCTAATTCTTTTAAATAACACGATATCGTTTTGTTTATAATAATTTGGCCTCGGATAATCTAAGCAATTAAAGCCTATGCTTAATTAACAAATATTATTTTATACTTCTAATTTTGAAGGACTTATTTTTTAAAAATTGAAAAAGCGACCTATGGGCTGACTTATCCCTAATTTTTTAAAATTAATTAAAGCGTCAAGTGTCAACTAATAAGATAAAAGGGAAAGGTAAAACTATATGTATATCCAAATATAAACCAAAGCCGGTAAACCCGGTCTAAGTAAAATCGATAAAAAAAGAAATGGTGAGTCCTCGTATTCAAGTGATCCAAGTCTCTTCCCTTTTCTTCTTCTATCCATAAAGAGCACCAGACTTTGGGAACTCATTGGCTTACTCCCAAAATGGCTACAAAAGCGCATTCGGTTACCAGATTGACCCTGCCATTGCCACCTCCATCCTGTTCTTCTTCGTCTAGCTCCAACACTAACACCCTCTGCATGGTGAAGCGGCCGCCCCTCACGACATCGTTTCTTGGCGGCGGAGGTAGTCCTCTGTTGCTTTTGCTTTCATGGTTGCCTATTGGTTCTTTTTTTTTCTCTCTCTTTTTTACTTGTGAATTTTCTCCGCAACGATGTTGGAAATTGTTTGGTTTGGAAGTAAGTTCTGGATTTCTTTAGTTTTGTGTTACTAGTGTCAGTGTATAACACATCATATGATAAGAAGATTGTTTCCAAGTATTCGAAATCGATTAATGCCGTGAAAATGGTCGTGAAATCATTTCTTATTCCTGATGTCATGTACAAGCATATGGAAGATTTAGCTGTGAGCTAATAATCGTGCATTCTAGTCAACGATTTGTTCTCAAGTTGATTTCTTTTAGTGAAGGAGGCAGAAATGCTGGAATTTTAAACAAACTTAATGTGTAATCGTAAATTTGTGTGGAAAAAGCAGTTGTAGCTAAAACTGGAGGGTGAAAATAGAGGACGCCTTTGGTACATAAACTAATGTTCTTGTCATGAGTTTAAAATTTTGAAGGTATCCAGTCTAGTTGAGCTCCCTTTATAGGACATGTATTCTCAAACTCAACCGTGAGCTTTTTCAGTTCAAATAGATATAAACAAATTAAAAAAATATCTCAGTAATCTTAGTAATTGCTCGATCAGACATCTCTCTTGGTCCCTTGTCTGATGTGCAAGTGTGTGGAATCAGTTTCTCCTTAAACTTCTTAACTTGCATTTATCCTTATGCTCATTTTCAATTTTACCTGCAGTTGAAGCTCTAAAAATTGGTAGGTTAAGGTCTGGTTCTTCCCATCGTTCCCACTGTTCTGGACAAGGTGGAGGTGCTCTTGGTACTCGTATGAATATTTTTGATAGGTTTGCTAGAGTTGTCAGAGTAAGATCTTCGGAGTTGCTAATTTGCGGTGTAATTTGCAGTGTTATTTCACATATCTATCTTGACTAATACTTTTGGTTCTCCTAATTACAGTCATATGCAAATGCAGTCCTAAGTTCCTTTGAAGACCCAGAGAAAATTTTAGAACAGGCAGTACTTGAAATGAATGATGACTTGACAAAGATGCGTCAGGCCACAGCACAAGTAAGCATCAGGCTCTAGCATACTCTTTTCTCAATTTTGGCTTTTTTGTGTCTTTCCTTCTTGCAGTATTAATTTTCCGTACATGATTAACCATGCCGCTGAGTTTTCATTTTGAGTTTCTTCACTTAGATTCTGTCAAGTCACATTTACTTTTTCTTGTCAGAATTTAGTTCCTTGTGATGTTTTACAAAACTTGGAGACTGTATGGATATCAGAATCAGCGTTGAAGTGATGTTGGATTAAACTCTTACTGTGTGAAATTTTTGGATGCTTTCCTCTATTTCTTTTTATCTGGTATTTTATATCGTGTTTTCTGGGTGCTTCCTCTGTTTTATTCAGGTATTAGCATCTCAAAAACGATTGGAAAATAAGTTCAAAGCTGCACAACAAGCTTCTGAAGATTGGTAAATTTTTATTAGTCTTTGTTAATTACAAAGGGCACAGTGATGAGTTATTATTTAATTAGTTAAACGATCATAGCAATGAAATACTGTTTTCTGCTTACCTTTGTGAAGGTACCGAAAGGCTCAACTTGCTCTTCAAAAAGGAGAGGAAGATCTTGCACGTGAAGCTCTTAAAAGACGGAAGTCATATGCTGTAAGTGGACTCAGAAAATGAATTTGTGCTTTTAAAGTTGGATTTTGTTATGTTTGGACCAGAAAAACTTAATTTCTCAGTCAAATAGCATTTCTTGTTCTGAATTCTTCTTTGCTCATTATTTTATGTTAATGAACAAGAGACTTATGTCCACCCATTTGGTTCAGAGAGCGAAATGATCTGGCTGATGCACTTTATGACTGCATTGGCAACTAAATATTTGCTTCTGATACTATGGTTATCATCTTCAAGCTGCATGTATAAAGCAGTTAGTAAATAATCTTTGTGCTTGCAGAATGAATTATTAATGTCATGTTAACTTGTTGGTTTATAGGCTTGATCTATAATGGGATTGTTGCTGCTCTATGTGTGATCTCCTAAGAATAAACTTTAAAATAGGAAAACTAACCTCTTACCTCTTGTCAACTTCTTTATGAAATATTGTGTGACATTTGAATATAGATTTGATAGGTGCAATTGCAAATTTTGGAGTTAGTATTGGGTGACTAATATTTGGCTTTAATACTCGAAGGACAATGCTAGTGCTTTGAAAGCTCAACTTGAACAGCAGAAAGGCGTTGTGGATAATCTAGTCTCCAATACTCGGGTACTTCTACTCTTAAATTTCCTGCATCATATTACATTTTAAAGTTACAGTGTGTTCTCTTTATTTGCACTATGTTTTCTTCAAATAGTCTCCTTAAGTCACCAATTTGTTTAAGGTGCTGTGTCATAAACTTGAGGGGTATGTCTTTGTGCAAAACCTGGCAGCTATGGAAGAGGAAGGTGTTAATGTCTCCTGTTCTAATGCACACCTAACCTTGTCTTGTTGATTCTTGAATGTATTGGGATGGAATCAACTGTTAGCAATAGGAACGAAAAGAACACATCTTAAATGATTGTTGAGATGTTCTACAGAAAGGATTTTACTTACTGCAGAAAGTAATGAATTCCATAAATATCCTTCTCTTCATAGACTGAAAACTTGGCAGCTTCGTGGCTGAACTTATTTCCTTAACTTTTGGCTTGGATCTACTTCTAACTTGATGCATATAGCTATATATTATTCCTATAGGTGCATTAAGTTTATCCCATTTTTTATAGCTTCTGGAGAGCAAGATACAGGAGGCAAGGTCTAAGAAAGATACTCTAAAAGCACGTGCTCAGTCTGCAAAGTTTGTCACTGCCACTACTTAGATAGTGAAGTTGCTTTTGCTTTTAGAGTTCACTACATCCCTAATGCTATTGTTTTATTCTGTTAGGACTGCAACCAAAGTGAGTGAGATGTTAGGGAATGTGAATACAAGCAATGCTCTTTCAGCTTTTGAGAAGATGGAAGAGAAAGGTGTGGATTTATAATATATTTACATTGTTTAGCCTTTGCTCAATCTCTTAGCATTTTTCCAACTCCCCACAGGACTATCACATGCTATTGCTGAAAGTACATGGTCTACTAAACTTTCGTAGTTCGCTTTGTTACAGTATTGCAATGCATGATGAGAGCAACAGAGATGATTGTTTCCTTTCTCATTTGTTTCTTCGAAATATGTATGCCCTTATATTGAAATGGTTTAATCAGTTTCTTGTGGGTGGACCTATACACCATTTTCTAATAAACAATTTGATGTACATCTGTATCAGGCTAATTGTTTCTCATTGTCAATCTAATTGATTCTTCAACTTACCATGTTTTGATCATATTTTGTCTGCACTCGAACTTGTCCTTTGGTACTCTGCAGTTACATGTTTGGTTGAGCACAACCAAGTCAGCTGCATTTTTCTGACCTCTTAAATTCACCTGACCTCTGCATTCCTTATGCTTTTTAGTTCATTTACCAAGCTTCTAGCATTCATAAACAAATATTCATTTAATTTAGCAGTCATTCTTAGTCTTAAAAATGCTGTAATTTATGATGTTCTTCCCTTGTTGCACAATATACAGACTAGAGGCTTGAGTTGATAATTGTAATGTTTTTTTCCCTTTGTTGCAAGATACTGCTATTATTGCTCATTAAACTTATGTGATAACCTCAATAAAGCATCTTATAATCACTTGGCCTTTTTCATGGCCCAGTGAAGACTATATGTGGAGTATAATGGGTCTGAAAAATTTTGTGTCTTTTGGTTTCCTCTTTGTAGTGATGGCAATGGAATCGCAAGCTGAAGCTCTTGGTCAGTTAAGTGCTGATGAGCTGGAGGGGAAGGTAAGAAATTCCCTTTATTCTCTTTTTTTGAGTTATAGGGTGTGTGACCATACTGCCAGTGTATGCTCTTACGTCCTTATATGCAATTGTAATTTGCAACATAGTATTTGCTTGTTCTAAATGCTATTGGGTGACCTCTCATATTGCATAAATGGAGACAAACGCAGGCATATGACCTTAATTGTTAACTCTGTCCACACCCGTTTGTACTGTTATGGGATTGTGCTGTGCCAGCTGCAAGGTGCATGCACTTATACCTGCTCTATGACTTGACAACCTATAATTTGCTTCTAATGCTAAATTTTGATAGCCAATAATTGATAGGTTCGGGCCCTAAACTATGAGGGACAAAATTGAACATTATAATTTCAACTTCAATCTACAACATTAGGAACTTCACAGACATTTTTCCATTTGTTGTTTTTGGCAGTTGTTGGTTCTTAGTGATTCCATTATTGTGTTTACTGTGTTAGTGAGTGGAAAAAATTTAGTTTCGTATTCAGGTTCCCCTGGACTTGTATGTTTGGATGGAAAAATTGACCTTCTCCAACATTAAGATCAACTTTTATGTACATACATGTTTATGTCGACTAACATTCTAAGGCATCAATGATGTGCCAAATTCTACCAATAAGTTAGTACATCCTGTTGAGGTAACAGTATGGTGGCTGCTGCCGACAAGCTTAAAGCTCATCGGCATGCCCCCATCCCATTCTTGTGAAAGAATTCAGATTTAAGTCCCATACTGGAAGAAAATTTTCTTTCATCATCCTTTCACTTGTCTATTTGTCTCTTTGTGTTAGCTGCATGCCCTTGCAATCATGTTTTCATAGACATTATCTTCTTAGTGCAAATTGATTCACATCAGAAATAACTGAAAAGTAACCAGTTCATGAATGGTGGTGAAGGAACTCCGTATACTACCAGTTTAAAACACTAGGTATGAAGGCTAATGTCAAGGAATAGTGACTTTTATTGAAGTTCAGGATTAAGTCTATCATTCTTCATCAATGAAGGGGCTTTTTTATCTTAAAAGAATTGTTTGTAGTTGATTTGTTTGTGTTTTCTGGTTCCTATATTTGATACTCTGTTTTTCCAGGTTGAAAATGGAGTGAAATTACTATGATTGTACAGTTTATACTATTTTTCATAATAGTAACAGTCATGCTTAGGTATGGCAGTTGGATCTGGGCCTGGCCTGAAGTCAACAGACCATTTCTTTTTTGACCAGGCTTTGGTCCAGGCCCAAGCCTGAGGGATTGGTCCGAGGCCCAGCCTGAAAGGCCTGATTGGTCTGTCCGCACACCCAAAACAACATTGGTTTGGCCACTCGGGCCATGCTACACAAGCCCACCTTGGCTTTGGGCCAATGACAGGCCCGACCCAACCCATTGGCGTACCTACTATAGGAGTTTACTTTTGGTCCATTTACTTATGGTTTCTGATAAATAGTTGCTATTTAGGACCCAATGGAACTAGGATTTTATCTTTTCAAGGTCTTAGGTCTATCTAAATGGTATGACCTTTAATGTGATAGTGTTTGGTGGCAGTGAGCGGCAATGTTGTTAAGTGTCTTTTAACTCTGAATGTTCTAGGAGCTCTTCTTAGAAGTACCTCTTTTCAATTGATTTCTTCACATGCACAATTTGCAAACTTCACTTCTAATTTAGACGTGATAGTCATAAAAATCATATCTTCGTCAAGCATAAATTGAGCTCCAAATCCCCTGCCAAATTTTCCAATCAAACCAAGTAGCTTTCTAAACTTGAATTTGATGGTTTCCCTGGGAAAATTTTACATCTTCCTGATCCTGACCATTTTATACTTGTAATATGTGGTGCAGTTTGCTTTGCTTGAAAGCTCTTCTGTTGATGACGATCTTGACAATCTGAAGAAGGAATTATCTGGTGGCTCAAAGGTATGATTTAATATTTTAATAACCGAGGAATTGTATCAAATAAATTTTACAACTCATGTATATAGTTCAGTGCTAATTTAATAGATGAGTTTTCATAGGATGTCTATTGCCAGAACTTTTATCTGATAGCCATAAGACTTGCAGCTATCAAGTCCAAGCAAGAGTTTTATCAGTGTGATAAGCATCTTTCTGCAATAGTACTGTAGAGATGAATCTAGTGAAGAGGAAAAAGAAGGGTGTAAGCTTACATGTTGGTAGTGTAGGCCAATGACTAAGAATATATAGTACAAAACTGGTTGCATTCCTTTTCTCAGTGCCAATAAATTTGAGAACCCTGTCATTATAAATTCTAATGTTTCTGTTGTGTCCTTAACAATACTAATTGTGGTCTTATCCTCCCTAACAGAAAGGAGAGCTTCCTCCAGGAAGAACAGCTGTGACTAGTTCTCCGTTTCGAGATCCTGACATTGAGATGGAACTCAATCAATTAAGGCAGAAGAGAAAGGAGTTCTGAAGTACATTTGAAAGCTGTAGCTTGAACTACAGAACTGAAGGGCCTTAATTTTGTAAAAGCCACAGAGATAACCATTGTATAGATTTGCCAAACTCAGGACTAACTAGCAAGTAATTTTTTGAATGGGTATGACGTTACATGTTATTGTCTTGTCGTAATTGTAATGTATATGTGAACCATTGTAGAGTATGTGGACTGTATCCTAAATAATTTGTTTAAGTCAAAGTGAAGGTCATGACGGGCAATGAGGACTGTATCCTAAATAATTTGTTTAAGTCAAAGTGAAGGTCATGACGGGCAATGGATTAGACTTTTTCAATCTTACAGAAGGACGGCAGTTTCTGTTGGCCAAATCGATGATATTGTGGTATGTGCCAATAGAGTGATGCATTAACATGCCTTAAGATATTGTTGAACAGAAGGAAATTGTGTGTTCAATCATATGAGAAGATGTCAAAAGTTAATTCTTTTCCTGTGTTCTTTTATTGTAAAAAAAAGGTTTTTAAACTAATATCTACGAATGTAACCCAACACTAGCATCCGACAACAGCTAGAATGGACATGCTTAATCAGATATTCTTGTGATTCTCAAATCTTCCCTCTCTTCATTCGAACGCTACCTATTGAATTATAGAAAACAACACAACAATTGATATCAGAACAGTAGAATCAATGGCCGAAGGAATAAGGGACTCTGAATCACGTAGAATCGAAAAAAGCGTGGAGAAGCACAGATCAGGAGCGAGAGACTATTGCTAGAATCACAAAACAGAGCAGAAAGGGTGGAAAAGGACGTGCTGGAACTTAAA
>JANIJH010000005.1:11303196-11339383 GCA_024520975.1 Erythroxylum areolatum | reverse complement strand
AAAAGTTTGACACCTCAACTTCACACCTTCAATGAACGCTTATCCGTATCTTCTCCAATCGAAGATTGGATTGAAGCAATAACAATACTAGTAAATGGTCACCGATACCACAATAATAAGACAACATAACCAATACAACAATAATAACACTTCCTTTCATTGCAAAGACAAAAAGTGGTCACTAATATCACAATAATAATACTATCTACACCACCTTCCATTACCGACAAAGGAACATTAGTCATGGAAGAGGAATAGGGATGAAAAGAAAGATGATGAAAGTAGAAGAGGTATTGTGACAAAGAAAACAAAGATAGAAGAAAGATTATGGAAAGAAAGATGATGAAAGTGAAAGAGGTGTTGTGACAATGAACAAAGATGGAAGAAAGATTATAGAAGTGACACAGTAAAGAAAACAAATAGGAGAAGAATTGAAGAAGCGAAAATTGGGATTTGTTTTTCATATATGCAATCGAGTTTTAGGTCTAGTCAGGTTGTAGAGCTCGAGCTTGGGTCCAACTTGAAGCTAAAAAGTTTTTTAAAAAACTCAAGTCTAAATTAAACTTCAATCAACTTGAATTAAATTAGTTTACTTTGGATCAAATTAAATCAATTTAAGGCTTATTTACCATTCCTACTATACCAAGCTACAATGCAAAGAGTTGTCAACAAGGCAATTGTTACAAAACAAACAAAATAAGTTAATAATCTAATTATACTAATGGAAGACTTTAGATAGATACTTTCATTTCAATAGTTCAATAAAGATAAATTTATCCAATTATCCAATTAGATTTTAATAATGTTATATATTACGTAAATTCTTACATATATGTTTTATTATATATAAGCTAGATATTAATGAAGTAAATTTCATGTATGACAAAAGAGAATATTGCTTCACTCTTATACTAATTATAACATTTTCAAACCTTTCAAAGATACCTATGGGACAACTTCATTTGGTCAATCAATACGCATGGACTTTAAAGTATCACCATCAAACGGAGTAATCCAAACTCACTCTAAAATAAGCATATATAAGTTCAACAATTTTTCATATTCAACCTGAACTTACAGTAGCTATAAAATCAATTCAAAGGGACATATTTAGCACCTAATTTGCTTCCTAAACTCAAACCAACTTGACTAACATTTCATAGCCAAGAGAAAAGTATATAACACTTCATTTCAAGGACAAAATCTGAACAATTCTTCATAAACTTAAATAACCCCTATTTAATCTTATAATGCTTTTAAATTAACCTTTAATTGGTAATTGTACATGTAATTCAATCAAGATACATATCTTTATATAATTCAACTAATAAAACCACCTTTTTATAAACTAATGAACCATTAAAAAAACATTCTAGATTATAAATGATGTTAGAGACCTCTTACAGAACTTTCATTTAATACTTAGTACGCTATTGAAATTCATCCCTGCTTTGTTTCAAAATTACTGTCTTCTTCCATTATTCATCAACAAAACCACACAACAACAAACAATGACCCATTAATAACCCAAATAAACCCTCAAGAGTCAATCCACAGTAACACCAACACACCCAACATACAACAATTCACATACAAAAATTGAAGACAATAAAGTTAACCCAAGAGTAGTAAGTGGACAACCTACCTCAAGACGAAAAACCCATCACAATAGAAGCATTTGGTGAACAAAGGACAGAAGATGGGCAAATGGAAGAAGAGAATGCGCAGAGGAGGGCCAAAGAAGACAAAAAAAATTGCAGAACAATGACAGGGGGAGGGGCTTCAAGTTTTTAATTTTATAAGATAAAAATGACGTCATTTTACTTTAAATTTAAACAACATTACCGATGTTGTTTTCATTTACCGACAGAAATTTCTTCCATTGGTAAACTCCGTTGCTTATTTTTACAGCCAACTATTGTCGTCTATTTTTACGATGACTATTACTATTTTGTTGCTAAATTTCATCAACAAAGTTTCACGGATAAATTCCCTCCGCCTTTATTGACAGATTTTTTTGTCTCAAAATACTACTTTTTTCTATAAGTTTACTGACAGAATTAAATTTTCGTTGCCAATTTACAACGAAATTTTTTTCTTCGGTAATTTTTCATCAGTAATTTGTAATTTTCTTGTAGTGTATGTTATTCCATTAGATTGTTTTGATATCTTATGTTATTACATCTTGAATTTATTTCCACTATAAATATAGAAAGTAGTTACAAGTACACAGATATTATAAGATTTTGTTACATGTATAAAATATGACTTTCTAGATACATGAAGCCGCAAGATAGAAATAAAGTTAGCAGACCAATGATAAGAGCTTATCCCTTCTGTTGAGAAACGTTAGGAGATGTATTCCCAAATTTGAATGAGTTAATAGAAACTTATATTTCCTTAACACCACCTTGCAAGCTCAATGGGAGAGAAGCTATATTGAGATTGGACCGCAAACAAGAAAAATGATGAGAAAGTAATCCCTTAGTCAGTATGTCTACCATTTGATCATTGGTTGGAACATATTTTACTACAAGATTGCCACGCTATAACTTCTCATGAACAATATGAAAATCAATTTTGATATGTTTAGATCTTTGTGAAATACAAGGTTTGCGGTTATATAAATAACAGATATGTTATTATATAAAAGAAGAGATGGTTGAGGAAGAGACACTGAGTTTTTGAAGTATTTACTGAATTTAAATAATTTCCGTTGTAGATGCAACTAGACCTCGATATTCTGCTCCTATGGACAATTTGGCTACCACTTATTGCTTTTTTAAGGATTAACTGATTAGATTTCTAGCAAAAAATATGCAATAATCATGAGTAAACCTATAATTATCAGGATCCCCAACCTAATCAACATCGAAATAGGCAACTAAGGGGTGCTTGGATGATTTTTAAAAATAGAAACCATGATGAATAGGGCGTTTGAGATACCAAAGAATCGTTTTAATAACCTGCTAATGAAAAATAGTGGAGGAATGCATATATTAACAAACTTGATTCACCGTAAAAGCGAGCTCAGGTTAAGTAATAATAGCATATTTTAGGGCCCCAGTAACATTACGATAAAGCTCTAGATCATGAAATGCTTATCTAGACGAATTATCAGCTAAGGAAGACAGGTTTCTGCTTGTGTTTTCGATTCGTCTAGTTGAGCGCTTCTCCGTCTAATGGCTTCCCTCGACTCTGGGGGTCACCTAGCCAAGAAAGGAAGGACTCGCGAGCGGGATGACGACACTCCCCAACCCAAGGCATCCTATAGTGAGGCAGTATCTGGAGGTCTAGTGGTAGAGGTTGTAGCGGCGACGTCAGGCTGGCCGGAAGACAACCTCGTAGAAGTTGAGGAAGGCGACATCACGCTTTTCGAAGGGGAGCAAGGGGGCAGCATCCTGCTCTCCCAACAACTGAAATCGAAGCTTGATCAGCAGTGGGAACTTGTCGTGGTGGTGAAAGTCCTGGGCAGGAGGGTCAACTATAGTGTGCTCTCCACCCGCCTGCTTAGCCTATGGAAACTTCGAGGCCCCATGAAGATCGTGGACATGGACCACGAATTTTTTCTGGTTAAGTTCTAGGAGGAAGGAGATTACTTACATGTCCTTACCAACGACCCATGGACGGTATCTGGACAGGAGATCGCTGTCCAGCGATGGGTTCTGTCTTTCCGCCTTTCCCAAGCCTAGATCACTCATGCCATGGTTTGGATAAGGATTCCTAATCTACCAATTGCCAGATACCACCCTAAGATATTGACGGCATTGGGGAATCTTGTAGGCGCAACGGTGAGGATCGACGACGGCTCCATGTATGCTCAGAGAGGCCGGTACGTGAGAATTGCGGTGAATATAGACTTACTTGCCCCGCTAAAATCTAGTGTAGATCCTGATGGAGAAATGCTATTGATAATGTATGAAGGTCTTCCCCAAGTGTGCTACACCTGCGGCATCGTGGGTCATCCCCCTAACGCCTGTTCTAAGAAGCCAACTGTGTCAGGTGTAGCTACTCCACCGCCGTCTAACATGAGAGAAGGTGAGTCAACTCACGGCGAGACGTTGGGGACTGTTGCAGCTCGATAGGGAGAAGAGACGGGCAACGACTATAGGCCATGAACAAATGTGCAGAGACGTCACCCACGCTCTTGCTTGAAGGGACAGGTCCAGAATGAAGTGAGTAGATCACGTGAAGAGGTATCGAAGGGCAGCTCGAGGTTTGCTGCTCTAGCTCCTTTTGGTACAGGAAGAGATGAGTCCTTTAGTCCAAATGTAATTGCTCCCCAAGAGAAATTAGATAGGCTTGGACAAAGGGTTACTTTGTCCAATTTAGGTGGACCAAGATCATTGAAGCCCAAGGTAGGCATGTCTAGGCCTGCTGAAAAATCCAGAAAGCCCACGCAGGGCTCTAAGGGGAAAATTGTTATTAATACCCAACCGATACGAAAGGAACAGGATCAGGCTAGCGGGAGCTCGGCACAAGAATCCGACATGACTCTCCCTATTCAACTACAACGCACGGTCACGGAGAGAAATATAGCAGTTGAAATCCTGTCGCATTTCGAGATGGTCTGTGATAGCTAGCTCCTCGAGGACCCGATACTGGAGACAGAGGCGAGACCTCAAAGCATGGAGGGGGTAGAGGAACCCAGGATAGGGGAAGGCCTCCCTGAAATCTTGCCCTTGGAACCTCTCGATGTACCGATGGCATCGATCGGGCCCGAGGACACTCCAGACCCGAGCCCGATAGTGGGGTTGGTACCAGAGCCTCCAGACGTGGAGTGTTGGGAGGCTCGAGTATGGAGCATTGCGGAGACTCAGAGGTAGGTATCCCTTCTTCCTTGTCGTTTTTTATGTCGATCTTATTATGGAACTACCAAGAGGCAAGAGGATCGAATTTTCAGACCCTCCTACGTAATTACATTCGTAATTACAAACCGAACAATTTGGCCTTAATGGAACCCCGTATAAGTGGCTCTCGGGCCAAAGCTTTTATTCTTTCCTTAGACTTTGACTTTTCCTTTCTAGTCAAAGCCAAAGGATTTTCTGGTGGTATTTGGCTCTTTTGGAAAGAGGAGTTTGATATTTCGATCGTCATAGCGCATAGACAATTCCTTCACACTACTATCAAATATAGGACGCATTCCTTCGACCTAACAGTGGTTTAGGCCAGTTCGCAAGTGTCTTTGCAATCCCTGCTCTGGCCTGTTCTAACCTGGATCGGCTGCAATACTACTAGGCCCCAGCTTGTGGGAGGCGATTTCAATGCTAAACTGGAAATTGCAAATAAAAAGGGAGGAGCTACCTCGGCCCAAGTAGTGAGTAAACGTTTTAAGGATTGGGTGCATCGATGTGGGCTCCATGATTTGGGCTTCATAGGCTCAAAATTTACTTGGCATAGAGGAACGATCCAATCTCACCTGGATAGGGTGTTTGGCTCATCAGTGTGGCTGCAGAAATTCTCCCCCACTGCGAACCAACATCTACCCTTCCTCGGGTCCGACCATAGACCTATGTTTTTTTAGTTTTTCCGACCCCAGCCGAGGTTAACTGAAACTCCGCCTTTTCGTTTCCAAAATGCGTGGATCACTCATTCAGGGTTTTCAGAGGTGGTTGATATGCATTGGATTCCTGAGGAGGAGGCCCTGAGTTGATCCTTAGCCCAATTCTCACACTACCTTACGAGTTGGAACAAGCATATGTTTGATAATATCTTCTACCGGAAAAAGAAGTTGGTAGCCCGACTAGAAGGTATTCAATGAGCCATGATGACCAACCCTCGAGATTCACTGCTAGCATTGGAGGATACTTTGACTAGAGAGTTATTACAAGTCTTGTGTGAGGAGGAACTGTTTTGACATAAAAAAGCCAGGTGTGAATGGCTATCGCAGGGTGATCGAAATACTAAGTATTACCATACCATCACACTAGCCAAGAGGAAGAAGTTACGCATTGAGAGACTCCAAGACTCTTTGGGGAGTGTAGTTTCTGATCCCGATCAGCTGCGCAGCCTCGTCAAACAATATTTTGTTCAACTTTATAGCCTTGAAGGAGAGCCTATCTCGCAATTCCCGATATCAGGCGTCTTCTCGACCCTTACGGCTGAGCATGCTTAAGAGTTATCTGGTCCAGTCCAGGAGGAGGAAATCCGAAGTGCAGTTTTTGCTATGAATCCCAACAAAGCCCCTGGGGTTGATGGTTATAACGCCCTATTATTCCAAAACCAATGGGGGAAAGTTGGGTCGTCTGTGGTGTCTTTTATCCAGCAAGTTTTCAAGATGGAACGGTGGGGTCATGAGTTAAATCTCACCATGTTGGTACTTATCCCTAAAACCCCTTCTTCACTCTAGATTTCTTAATTTCGCCCGATTAGCCTGTGTCATGTTCTCTATAAGGTTATTTCTAAAGTGATGGTGAATCGGTTGAAAGCGCACATAGACCACCTAGCAGCGGCGAATCAATGTAGCTTCATTCCGGGCAAGCATATCACTGATAATATTATTATAGCCCAGGAGGTTATCCACTTAATGCAGAAGAAGACTGGGAAAACAGGGTACCTGGCCCTAAAAGTGGACTTGGAGAAGGCCTATGACCAACTTCGCTAGCAGTTTATTCAGGACACCTTGATAAAGATTGGTCTCCCTGAGAATTTAATCTGGGCCATTATGAAGTATGTTACGACTACTTCTCTGCAGGTTGTCTGGTAAGGGATCGTCTCTGAGCCTTTCAGGCCCTTGCGAGGTATCAGACAAGGCGATCCACTCTGGCCCTACCTTTTTGTTTTCTGTATGGAGAGACTCGGGTATCTCATTTTACAAAAGGTAGGCTGTAGGATTTGAAAACCGATTAAGCTGAGTCGCACGGGACCCCCTATCTTCAACCTTTTCTTTGCTGATGACCTTGTGCTCTTTGCAAAAGCAACAAATATGCAGACAAGAGTCATAGCAAGAACCCTGGAGACATTCTGCCTAGCGTCCGGTCAGATAGTTAGCCAAACCAAAACTCGGATCTTTTTCTCTAGGAATGTCCCTTGGGAAACTGCGAGGCGGCTCAGCCAAAGTCTTCAAGTTACCAGTACGAATAATCTAGGCAGGTATTTAGGGGTTCCTTTGATCTATGAGAGAACGAACCGACATACGTATCAACACAACACTCTGTGGGTTCAGATACTCCAAGCCAAGTACAGATTAGTAGCTAATCCAATTCCCCTCAAAATCTCCAAGCCAAGGGCTTCTGTTATATGGAGGGGGATCTCGACTTCCTAGCAAGTAGTTAGGCAGGGACTCACTTGGTCCCTGGGAAATGGGAGACACATTTTATTTTGGCTGTACAATTGGATGGAAGGCTGGGGACCTCTAATACATGTAGCGATCTCTCTAGTCCCTGACAGCCTTTGTTTCGATACGGTCACGACCCTCACGAACAACCGAGGCAGTTGATGTTGGAATGAATTTCAACAGTATCTCCCGTCCACTGTTTGTATGGAACTTGCACATTATGGCCTTATAGCCAAGGAAGCAGGGGAGGACAGATTGTTGTGGGAACCAACCAACCATGGGGGATTCACCATGGCGTCTGCATATGACTTAATTGAGGGACACTCCATGATGTCCAGCAACAAGCTGTGGGAGGTTATTTAGAAATGGGCTAGCCCACAGCGGATTAGATCGTTCCTCTGGTTAGTTGCCAAACGTAAACTCCTGACGAATCAACAGTGACTGGCAAGGCATATTGCCATGGATAACAGTTGTCACTTTTGTGGGCATGAAGAGACTATTATTCAAGTGGTGCGGGACTGTCCGAGGGTGACAACTTTCTGGAGACAGTTTCCTCGCGAGGTGGTAGATACGGGATTTTCTAGCAAGCTGAGGAGACGTGGCTGAAGTCTAACCTCACAAAGCAAGATCAAGTGCAATAGGTAGCGTGGGCTACTGTATTTGAAGTCGCCTGTTGGTTCCTTTGGAAGTGGCGTAATAGTAGTTTGTTTGAACCAGGCTTTGTTTGGCTGGAAGAGGGTACCAGACTCACTCTAGACTATGTAGAATGGATCGTAAGAGCTCAAGCGATGGAAAACAGCGTGTTCCCAGCATAGGGCGTACTTGTGGGCACCCTAGTGGATTGGCCTAAACCTCCGAAGGGTTGGGTTAAAGTCGACTACGACGGTGCAGTGAAGCACAGTTCCATTAAGGTTTCCACTGGAGGTTTAATTTGAGATTATCAAGGGAACTGGTGTGGGGGGTTTCAGCAAAACCTCGGAAGGGGTTCACCCTTAATGGTGGAACTCTAGGGTGTGTTCTCAGGACTTACGCTGGCCTTGGAGCAGGGGTATCGCAGGGTTATAGCTGAAGTGGACTCCTTCAAGGTCATTAATATTCTCTCTAACCCTCATATTGTGCTAACTGGGGTTACTTTTTGATAACAGGTATCCGGGAGCTTTTACAACAGACTTGGGAGGTTCAACTCCAGCATGTCTTCTGGGAAAGAAATCATTGCGCCAACAGCTTGGCAAACCTCACAGGACTATTACGTCTAGGCCTTCATATCCTTCAGGAGCCACCACTAGGCGTCCAGGAGCTTCTACGCAGAGATGTGCAAAGAATGTTGTTTTTTATAGCGTTGAGTTAATTTTGTAGTTCCCCTTAGTAACAAAAAAAGAAGAAGAAGATGATAATCATGTACTAGCTTCAACCGGAGCTGAAACAAGTTTAGCACGTTCTTTTTGAACATGCTCAAGGAGATCTCTAATATACTTAACATGTAAAAGGAACATTCCATTTTTGTCCCTATGGACCTCAATGTCAAAAAAATAATTAAATTAACCCAAATCTTTAAGAGTAAAAGTAGCATTTAGATTACTGAAACAAATTTTTTATAAAGGTATTATCAATCCCGTAATAAAGATATCATCAACATAAACTAATAAATATACGAGAGAATCACTATGACGGTGAACAAATAGACAGTAATTAGAATGACAATCCTTTATAAACATAATTAAGAAAAAAATGTCTTAAATTTATTAAACTATACAAGCATAACTTCTTTGAGCCTATAAATTGCTTTGCGAAAACAACAAACATGCCCAAGAAATTGAGAATTCTTATAGCCAGGTGGTTGATACATGTATACACACTCATTTAAATTACCTTGTAAAAATGCATTACTAATGTCAAGTTAGTGTACTGACCAACATAGGATATAATAAGACAAGGTTTATGGTGGTAGGCTTTATCACTAAACTAAAAGTGTCAAAAAAATCCACACATGGTTCCCGATTATTTCCCTTTGCCACAAAATGAGCTTTACAATGCTCAATAGTGTTGTCTGCTTTCCGTTTGACCTGTAAACCCACTTACAATCAATATTGTTAACACCAAAAGGAGGGGATTCAAGGGTCCATGTATTATTAGAAATAAGGCCATTATATTCATTATCTATAGCAATACGCCACTCGAGATATTTAAGGGCTTGTTTATATGTGGTAAGTTATGAAGGAAAAATACTAGAATTTGGTAAAGGATATTTGGTGGCTATAAGAGCTTTTGGTTTTAAATGAATTGTTTAGGCTCAACTTAGCATAGGATAAGAAGATGAGGATGCAAGTCATAAATAACTCAGAATTGAGAGCGTCGAGGGAGCATCAGGAACCTGTGACATATTAGATGTAGTATTTGTGGAAGAATTGGACTCATCTAGAATGGGAAAGGAAGAGCTGTTCAAGGAAGGTTGTGTAGATGAGGAAAATCAAGAAGGTTGAGATGATGGTAATGTGGAACTAAATAAAGAAACATATGTGGCTAGGTTAGACAGAGATGATGCATCCTATAAGAGTTAAAAACTGACTTCAAAAGATGAAAATAAATTAGGGACATGAGAATAATTCATAAGGGAGGAATAGGGAAGATATCTCTCATCAATGGCCACCTGACGACCAGTATACACCTTGTTGGTTACTACATGAAGGCATATATATCCTTTATCCATAGTGATGTACCCAAGAAATAAGCATGGTTTGAATCTATATTCCAATTTGTGAGCATTACAAGGAAGATTAAATAGGTAACGTAAGTAACCAAACATTTTAAGAAGTGTATACTCAGGGAGACCAAGCGTAGAGGCACTCATTGGGTGATTTATAGGAAAGGATTGGAGTAAGTGCACAACTGATAAGATACAATGTGGTGGAGAATACATCTTCCTGATACTCAAGAGGAAGAGAGGCATGAGATAGAAGTGCTAAACCTTTGGCTATAATGTTCTCCTTATTTTAAAGGGAAGTTTACCATTTCCTTATTTTTATAAATCACAAGAAGTTTACCATTTCCTTATTTTCAAGGGTGATTATATGAAAATTGACCATTTCTTTATGAAGGTTATAATATAAACAAGAAAATGTCTCCTGACGTTATGTGCATGCTAACCTTTGGTTTTCTTTCTAAGCATAGGATTGGTACAAATATTACTTGCCTCCTTGTCATCATAAATGTAAAAAGTTGCTTCATGTGCTCTGAGATTGTTCTATGTACTAAAAGATCTTAACTTAAGGTATGTGGTTGAGTGGAAGGGACTCATCCATTCTTAATCAAAGGTCAGGCGTTCGATCATTAACTTTAGGTATGGAGCAGTCTTAAATTCTTGGGCCAGCTGTCTCACCCTGTAAGGTGCCTACAAACCAGTGAGAGGTTAGTCACTGAATCCGCCGATAAATACTCTGATCTAGGACAACAAAAAAAAGATCTTAACAAACCCTTTATAAAGTCTCATTCTTCTAGATGGATTTTTCATTACTTGAACTCAACATGGTTGCGTGTCATTAGAATTCCTTGAAAAATAGTCTTATTATTTTAAAGAAACAATATGTTCATGAAAATAGATTCCTATGACTACAATAAGGTGTCAACATCATTGTTTAAACAGCATACAAAATGCTAATCAAAAGATGCAGTTAGGCTGAATGAGTTATCAAATCCTTTCTTCTCATAGTTACTAGTTCCCGTTCTCCTTTTATGCAAACGAGTCAATTTATATTTTCATTTGCATAGAGAGAACTTCAACCCTTGACCAACTCACAAATTGTCCTTTGGAAGAGCTCATATCACCAGAATGGATTCTTCTTCAAATACGTTCGGCACTAGCAAGTCATTTTGACCCATTTGAAGAATTTAGTTTAAAACTTAAAAAGTTTGACCCAAATTAGTCCATTCAATACAGTATTATTAATGTGCAACTTGTTTTTGAGCTCAGCTCAGACCTAATCTGATAAGACTAAGAGAGAGGACCGTGTAAAAGACTTACATTTTCAAAATATTATTAATTAATTTGAACAAACTTTGACCTTAACACTGAAACTTCGGCGTTAATATCTTTTGCCTCAGATTGCGTTTTCAAAAAGCAAAATTAGAGCGACCAACTAACTTTTAGTGCAAGAAGAATGGTCGATGTGTTTTGTCTTACGCATCTAAACAAAAAATCAACCATTCGACCGACTTGAACTTTTGTTTCGGCGTTGAATCTACAAAAATAATAAAGAAATTGTTTTTAAATATCTCAAATAAATAAAAAAATTCTCATAATTCATTTTTATTAAGAAAAAGGAAGTAATAGAATCTCCTAAGCTCACTTTACTCTTATCCGTTTTGGATGTGCAATCTTTTCTCCAAAGTAAACAAAAAACACTGCTTACGGATTCTGATTGATATCGAAGATCATCCACGTCCAATCACTATCCTCCCATTTATTTCTTACTGTGCTCTCAAGCATAGATAAGCACAGGGAAGAGAAACATATTCACGACAATGCCACTTTGTTTATTTATAGTCTAATAATATAAATATGATAATTATCTGTTTAGTAAAAAATTATTTTAAGACAAAGAAAAAGAAGAAAACATCAGATTTGAAGCTCCGTTCCCTCCGATTCTTGAGTGTCACTTTCTAGGCAACTTCGCCGGAAAGTTCCCGATCAGGTCGGTACAAAGCTTCCTTGTCTAATCCATTCATAAGCTTTTACAATAAAGAAATAGAAAATATTTAAAATTTAAAATAAGCTCTCACTCTTTGGTTCATACTGACATGAAAGCAAGTTCCTTTCTTTCTCGCTTATTTTAATTTCAAATATTTGGTTTTTCGTTTTTTTAAGCAAACAAACAAGGCTTCCCTTCCCTGTCTCGTTTAAATCTCTGGATTCTTGTCCTCCGTCTTCTGCTTAACCAAAACTTTCCTTCTGCATACTTGCTTAGACAAGACTTTTTGTTTTTCAAGTCGAATAAGACTTTGGTTCCAAAATGGTATTTGAGCTAATTGTTTTTTTTGTTTCATGGCTTTTTAGGAAGAGGGTTTTTGAATGAGTCATTTATTTATGTTGTTATAGCTATAGAGGAGCTAGCCTTAACTATGGAGGGGCACTTTGTTTGTAGATGTCAAGTAAGGAGGTGGAAGAGTTTTATCGAAATCTTTCGAGGAAAGAGCTTCAAAGTCTGTGCAAGAGATGTGGTTTGCCAGCTAACAGGTCACATTCGGAGATGGTTGAATCATTGCTGTCTTATGTTCGGGTAACGTATTTTACTTCTCCATGTTTATGTGGTCGAGCAATGATTATAGACCCTACCCTGCTTTTGAAAAATTATGTTGCTTAGTATGCCAGATTTTTCTTGGGGTTTTGCTGTTTTATGCTGGACTTCGAAGAATTCTTATTGGAATTGCTGATTGGCGCTTGAGCTCTTCTAGCTTAAATGTTGTTGGCCATAGTTTCCCTAGTAGAAAGAAAACTATGACAGTAAAAAGATAGCTTCACGTCTTTATATGGTAATACTTTTAGGTTAAATTATAGTAAATGGATGACAATTGAGACAAGGGATTGCATTACAACAATGTGATTACAATGTAAATCGTCTGTATTGAACACTTTCCTGAGGACATAAATGTTCAAGGTATTTTGCACTTTTTGGATAGATTTTTCCTAAAGTACTAAATCTTTTCCATCTATTGGTTTTCCTTTCTTCTGTGTTATAATTAGTGCAAACTCATTGTCACAAGAAGGAATTTCTGTGTAAATATAGGGAAGTTTTGGTGTCTCATTTTGTAAGTCTGAGGATACTTCCGGTTCACGCTTCATTTCTCGACAAGGTGGGAGTGGCACGAGGCATAAGAAACCCACAATTGCCTTGGACAATAAGAAAGAAAACTTGTGCAAATTTTCCTGTAGAACCATTACCGTACCTTCCTCTTCTAAAGAGAACTCCTCCTATATGACAAAGGTTCCTGCTTTTCAGTTCTTTGTCAGTTCAGAAGAGGGAATCAATCTTTGTGTTGATTTAGATGCAAACCCAGCAGAGTGGATTAACAAATATAAGAATCAGGTATATACATGTGACAACATGATCAATCCCAAGTCTAGAAGTCTCCCTGAAGAGCTTGGGTGCATTGGAGAGAGTAATAATCAGACAAAAGCCTCATTTTCTTGGAGCATGGATCCAGAAAAAACAAAAAATGTCCAAGTGGAAGCTGAACGTCCTAGTTTGGTTGTGGAAGGGAATAGTCCTGTCAGGACTGGTCAGACAAATGGAAATACTAAAGTATCAATGCCTTCGCCAATACTGTCATGCAGGGTTGCAGTAGGTGTGTCAGAGTGCTTAGACAAAGAGCAAGGAATTATCTCATTGAAACCCAGTCCTAATCTGCCTAGCCCAGCATTTTCTAATACTTATTCTGTATCCTGTAAAAAAGATGGCTGTGATGCTGCCCCCGACTATGACGTTATCAATGCCCCAGTTGAGAAGATAGCCTGTGATTTTGCAAACTCTGTCACTGATGGTTCAATTCATCTCCTAGCATTTGGGCATCGGCAGTCAAAGCCTGAAGGTGAAGTTTATGAAAGGTCAATCCTGCAAAATGGTTATGATTTTGAGGTCCCTAGTTTGGCATTTCCTGAATGTTTGGGAAATCTTTCAATTGAGAAGAAATTATCAGAAACTGGAAACTATCACAAAGACGCATCGTATTCACTGGATAAGAGTTGCAAAATATTGAATCTGGTTGATGCAAAGGACAATGCATGTATTGAGCCAGAAGCATTTACCAACATAAGTAGGAATGATGCTTCAAGGAATCATCTGCCTACATTTTTGGAGGAGCAGGTAGTTTCTCTTTTTCCCTCTTGTTTTAAAAATGTTTCCAGATGTTAAGAAAAGTAAACATATTGGTTAATTTGGGTAGATGAGTTCCCAATTTTTCACTAAGACTGCATGACATGGCCAGAACCTTTCTTCCGTAAATTATGATCAGAAACTTCTGTTTCATAGTATCAATGTACTATTTATGTGGCCTTTTGTACCCTGTAGTCAAAGACAGACAATAACTTGGTACAATTTACATGCTTAAGAAATTAATAAGATGAACTTGTCTACCTCCTTTGCATCTAAACCAAGTCTAGGACATCTCTTATTCATCCCAAAAACAAAGTTCTTAGGCAAAATTTGGTTATTTTGAAGAGGATGGCCATCAAATGGGTGTTATATTACTGCTCATGTTTATAATAGCAATGCGAGGACCCTAGGTGATCTCATAAACATCTTTTTTTATTCCCTCTACTTGAACTCCTAGAATCTGATTGTAATTCTACTGAAGTAAAACTTTATTCTAAGACAACTATTGACTGACAACTCTGAGTTTTGTTCATGCTGAGTCTTTTGCAGGAATGGAGCAATCTCGTTAGCGGAAGGGAGAGTTCAGTGTAATTTCTCTTGCTAACAATAAAGGGGTTAAAAATTCACACGCACCCTCTTTGGTTAAAATCTATTTAAAAATCATATTATAAAATTTTAATGTGCTACTAGGCTCTCTCTTGTAGTCTCCAAACTCTGAATAATAAAGCACTGGTGGTAGATTTATATTTTTCTTTTGGTCTCATTGTTTCTGTTCTCAAGAAAAGAATTGTAATGTGGAATATCTCTCTTCAAAATTAATTTTTCAGAATCAGAAAAGAAAATTCTTTTGTGGGGGAAGAATTGGGAAAACTGTATTTATATCCCAAACAATGTTATTCTGGAGTTTTTGTTATCAAGGTTAACAAACAATATGTGAAAGAGAGGCGATCTGACTTCAACACCACTATAGCCATATTAAAATCATATGGGATGTTGGTAAAGTAGTGCTTAATCTCCAGAGATATCTTTACCTACTTAATTCTTTATTTGCTGTTTGTACTTGATGCTGATTTGAATTATGTTGAATGTACCATTTCAGATGCTCAGAAGTAGACTACTCAGGTGGGAAGACTTCTTTACTGTCTGACTCCTTGGAATCAAATGTCGAATTTCATAAAAAGAGACTCCATGTGGAAATTGAGGGTGAAAATGGCTCTAGTGAATGTGATGCAAAAATTTCAAGACGCATGGAGCAATCAGCTGGAGTTCTTCCAAGAAGATCTATGAGGCTAGTCTCTAAGGTTCTCCTTTTATGTTCTTGCATTATTAATCAATCATTGGCAGTAATCTTTCACAAGATACGAATTATACGTATTATATATGACATCTCTAACCCGTTTTTGGTATAACTTGGAATTAGGAAATGTATTTAAAGAGATAAAGAAGTACCAACCCTGCCCGTGTTAATGATATATTCCACTTCCTTTTCTGCCTGCCAGTGATACATGAAGAATTTGCTGGCTGCACCCGAATTTTTCGTTTGGATGAATTCGTTTCCATCATTTCCAGATTCAGGGTACTTTTTCTAGTAAGTAAGCGTCTTTTTCACTGTCTGCTCTTGCAAAATCATTGACTCTGAATAAATTAATTCTTCTTCTTTATGCGACATCTATGTGTTTATAGCCCTCTGGGTTGTTAAGAGAGACCATATTCTATTAGAAAGTGGGAATTCCAGTTGTCAATTCCACCAAATAAGAGAGTTGGTGGAATGAGAAGTTCACGTATTGATTTATGGACAAATAAGACTCTTTAGTACTTGACTTGCACGTTAAATGTACACAAAATTGCCGATTGCCTATTTATGGAAAAATATAACATTGCATTTTTCAGAAGAGTCCAATGCCACTTCTTTCAAGGGAATTGTCTTATGATATTGTCTTCACTGTATCTTTGATAGAAGAGGCACAAAAAAGTTCTGACTCCTTTATGTAGCAAAAAGTTGAACTATTTATTCAAGTTGAATTCTTTCCTCTTTGCAGGTTCAACAAGCAACAGTTACATACTCGCACAATAAGAGTTTGAAAGTTTCTTTCAAGGCATTTAATCAGTGTCATTGTTCATCTTGTTGAACAGCAGTCTGAAATTCGACCAAAATGTGGACTATACTGTAAATAAAAAGAGGTAATTTGTAGATGTTGTCAACTATTTGTTTCGAATAGTTTGAAACAAACTGGATTTTTGTAATCTTGCTATTCATTGGATATTGTAACTTCCAATTCTTTTATGAATCTTTAAACGCAGAGCTTTCTTTATCTGACTTTACCTCAAATATCATTTGCCTATCCGAACCTACTATAGTAGGACCAGTGGTCTTGTTGAGATTCCAAATGTGAAACTCATGGTGAAATGCTCTGTTTTAAGATTAAGCTCAAGTTATTCTGCTTACCTAAACTTATTGATCGAGGTTAACATTTGCTTGGTCCCCAGCTTTGCTGAGAACTTGACTAGAATCATTCCTTTCTTCTTGATTCATTTCCAATCCTTGGCAACTTTTGCAATCTCCCAAGGTAGTTTGTGTGGTGTGCTTCTACTTGTCTCAACACTCCCTTATTCCACTCCCGTTTGGTTGTGTCACTTGTGTATCTATGAACTGGAAACTCATTCAGTTGACTGCTACATCTGCCCAAGAATTGGACCTGGCCAATCATTCAACCAGGTTGATTATGCTGATTCTTGGTAAGGCCTTAGAGGGAGAGTGGTTCACTTTTCAGAAGTTTCATGTTGAAAGGTGCTGATTCTTGTAAAGGCATTACAGGGAGGGTGGTTCATTTTTCAGAAGTTCTTGTTAAAATTTGTTAAGTTCCCTTTGTGTTAGAAGCTTATTTACCAATTATTTTGGTCGAGTTGGTCGCTGGTTGATCAAGTAACTACTATGGTAATTAGAATTTAATTTGATGGTCGCCAGTAGGCTTTTTACATTAATGGTCAATATATTATCAACCACGAAAAGACTAGACTTGCGGTGTCGTTCACTGGCAGTTTCTCCAACAATATGGTGACGCCACGCCATGTCCTTGTACATCCTTGTCTTGATATAAGCACACAACCCAATACAGTCGGCATTAATGAGGTGTTAACGCGTCTCAATTAAGCATGGTTTGTACAACTATGTGTATGGACCCTAGAAGTCAAGACAGCGTAACCTGCCTTAACTTTCTCTTGAAGAGATAGTAATTAGTAGAGAGATGATACTGAGCAGAAAGGCAAACCGTGTTCTCCTCTAACTTACCACCTGTTTGATGAAAGCATATTTGCTCAAAGTTTCATAATTTCGGGGAAAAACAATTTCAGAGGACAACATTTCATCATCAGATGATTTTGTGAAGTAGAGCAAACATGTTTATCAAATTAAAGGAAAAGCAAAGGGTTGGTTGAGACAAGGTCCCCCATTTTCTTGCCTTCGTGCTCTGTGATCATACACGTTTTCATGGAAGATTTTCAGGCTTGTGTTCCATATTATTTCTTACCAAACTAATCACTCCAAAACTTATTACATTCACATATATATTTGACCAAAGACACATTGAAAGTAAATGAGTATGGCAATTTATATAAACCTTGATTAATCTACGTTTTTTGAAGTGAGGTAATGCAGTTAGGCTCAATGTATTTAGTTATTTACTTAAGTACTGATTAATTAGCCATTAAACATACAAAACGTTCAATTAAATGAAAGGATGGGTGGCATTTGTTTTAGTATGCCAAAGCCTAAGCATTTATAATCTCCGGAACTTAAGGCTGGTTTTGGAATCCTAACGATGTATCGTTCACATCATGGACCGTCCGTCATTTTCGATTATTGAATAGGTTTGTTGGGCTCAAGGATCGGTTTTGCTAATTATTTATTCTCATTATACGGGCCCCGCTACGATGAATCACATTCAATATAATATTTTCAGCAGATTTTTTTTTTTCCGAGGGAAATAAAACGGAAAGCCAAGTCAAGCTAACTATTTCAGGATCTGCATTACAAAGTTCCTTGATTATTTGGATGCATGATCTTATAATTATCTACGAAGAGTCTTGGAGAAAATGTAAATCTAAACTAGCTAAGACTGAAATTGAGGTCAGGTTACTTTTTTGGTTAGCCTACGAGGTATTTTAGAAAAATTTCAATTATAAGAACGATACTTTTAAATCATCTACTCTCAAATTAACCTCTACTTACATCAGATTAGTCCATAAAAAATAAAATACTGACCAAACAGATTTATACATTAGTTCCCTAGTGTCTAAGATGAACCTCCCACTCTTGTTGGGATTTCAACATAATTTACTTTTGACAAAACAAAATTTGTACTGTGTCTTCTCTCCTAATCATATTCATTCCACCAGACGATATGATTTATTAAATTGCATTTTCCTACCTGGCATTGGATTTAATGTGATATATACAGACGGGCAGACTAGCCTGCCTGGATAGGTCCGCTGTGTGCTGGTCCAAGAAAGTATAATTATTAAAATAAATGTAATACACTCTTCCGACCTTAGCATTGCGTACGTTTAACGAAGGAGACAACGTTTTTAAACAGGAGAAGAAGCTCAAAGGCATACAACAATTAATAAAAGAATCATGTAAGTAGACAAAATTCAAAGGTTGTCTGCATGTGCATTCCCTTCCTTCTCAATTCTCACATAGCTTCTTTTTTATATCGTAAATAGTAAATGCATGTCAAGATCTATGCAGCTTTGTAATTTTACCACTATCTACTTTACATACGATACAAGCAACCAAACATAACCATGGAAGGAAGAGCGCATGTCCATAACTAAGCACAGAACAAAATTGAATCTCATAAGATATGATAGTTAAACATATTTGCACTCACCATACTTAGTATGACCAAAAAGACTCTAATGATCCCAGCCACTCCATCTTCCCAAAAGAATATATGCATAGTTGTGTATCCCAGCTACTAAATTAAATAAGTTAAAAACTTAAGGGATGTGGTTGAGTGACAAGGGATTCATCCACCCTTAACCAAAAATCAGAAGTTCGATCCTTAACTTTTAGTATAAAGTAGCCTTAAATCCTCAGGCCAGTTATCCTATCTTGTGAAATGCTTTTCTATCAGCAAGGAGGTTAATCATTAAGTCCGCCGATGACTACCCTGGTTACCAGAAGAAAAAAAAAAAGTTACAAATTTGAAATGGACAAAGAAAAGGAAAAATAAGAAAATGATAGAGGTGCATTATTCCAGGCAGAAAAAGATCAAATGGCATTTACTACACATTAAATGTCTTCAACTACATTTGCCCATATTCAGAAGCTGCAGTTTTATGGACATTTATTTCTCTTTTTCTCTCCATTCTTGCCTGAAACAACAACACTACTTGCCTGCAACTACCTTCTTCAACAAATCCCATCTCTAACTTCACTTGAGTTTCTTATCTAAACCCTCCAACCCTATCCTCCCCAACATACATTCTGTAATACATAGCCTTGAGCCAACTTTTTCCACAAATGTTTGTTGTTTACGTGAACTATACCAAGAAAAGCAGGCCCGCGATTTTATCCTTGTAGTTATGATCTAGTTCTAGTTTCTCTGATCTAGAGTTATCCAAGTATCCCTTCTTGTTCATGGGTAGGCATTGTTTGGAGCCGAAAGGTAGAGGAACTCAACTTTAGTCGGATATGCTTTGTAATATGTAAACAGCATTCTTCAGACTGTACACCATCCTTTCCAAGGTTTGATCCGAGTTTTGATGAGTTTGGTTGAGCAGAAGTAGGGCTATATATTCTTTTTTTGGTTCTCTTTTTTTTTTTCTCCCATTGTATCGTATTCGTGGAAGCTTTCTTCATCTTCTTCATTAATCTTTGCTTCCAGAGAGACAGTAGGATTACAGCAACTGGGAAACGTTGCTCTAACTCATTAGTCTCCCTCTGGTTTGTGCAACTGGACAACTATAGATATCGAAAGTTTTCATCTTGGTTTCAGACATTAACATGCAAATCGTAATCAATGAAGTCCTCGCATGTCCACAGCTTTTTTGTGTGGTTATGGAAACGTAAAGTTGGTGTCTTTCTGCTATTATCTTTGCATACTACTGCATTGGGCTTGTCCAATGGGAACTTTCATACACTTATTTATAGATTTACTCATACTGTTGTCGAAGAGTAGTTCGTGGAAAGCTGGACTTACTGTTCAGTTTGCGATTTTAGCAAGTTGTTGGTGGTCAGCTTCAGGTTTAGGCTCCATGTCTTCCATTGCTATATCCTATGGTGAGAACGGTCCAGTTTTTTGTGGTCTAACATCAGATGGTTCTCATCTTGTGGCTTGTTATGGTTCAAACTCTGCTATAATCTACGGCACTCCAGCTCATTTTCCTTTCATTGGTCTCACTGCTGGCAATGGCTTTGTTTGTGGGCTTCTAATGGAATCTAACCAACCTTATTGTTGGGGAAGTACAGGCTACATTGAAATGGGTGTACCCCAGCCTATAGTCAATGAGGCTGAGTATGTAGAAATCAGTGCTGGAGATTACCATTTATGTGGTTTGAGAAAGCCATTGACGGGCAGGAGGAGAAACGACTCTCTGGTTGATTGTTGGGGTTATAACATGACAAAAAATTATGTGTTTGATGGGCAGATCCAGTCAATTTCTGCTGGTTCCGAGTTTAATTGTGGATTGTTTTATCAGAATAGGACTGTGTTTTGCTGGGGTGATGAGACTAGTAGCCGTGTAATTAGCTTAACTCCTAAGGAAACAAGGTTTCAAAAGATTGCAGCTGGTGGGTATCATGTTTGCGGGATTTTAGAGGGGTCGAATGCTAGACCATTTTGCTGGGGAAGAAGTTTGGATCTTGAAGAAGAGATTTCTGAGAAGTTCTCAGGGCAGGGAAATGTTGATCTGCCTCCAAGTTATCCAATGCTTTCGGTTGTGGGAGGAAAGTTCCATGCTTGTGGAATCAAAAGCTATGACCGAGGAGTGGTTTGTTGGGGTTTCATTGTAAAGCAGAGTACTCCAGTTCCTATTGGCATTCAGGTCTTCGAGATATCTGCTGGAGATTACTTCACCTGTGGAGTTCTGGCTGACAAATCATTCCTCCCTAGTTGTTGGGGTCTTGGGTTCCCCAGCTCTCTTCCTGTTGCAGTCTCACCAGGACTTTGTAAAACTACTCCCTGTGCCCCTGGTTCCTACGAAATGAACAATTACACTGCACCTTGCAAATCACCCGAGTCTCATCTTTGCTTGCCCTGCAGTAATGGTTGCCCTGCTGAAATGTACCAGAGAACTGAATGCTCTACAAAATCAGATCGCCAATGCGATTACAATTGTTCCAGCTGTCATTCAACAGAATGCTTCTCAAATTGCTCTTCTTTATATTCGGATGCTGCTAGAGAAAAGAAGCATGATAGGTTTTGGTCATTTCAGTTTCCAATCATTGTAGCTGAGATTGCTTTTGCTGCATTGTTAGCAATTGTTGTACCTACTACCGCTATTTTGTACATCCGGTACAGGTTGAGGAATTGTCATTGCTCAGGAAAAGAACTGAAATCCAAGAGAAACAAGGGAAATGGTTCTTTTCCCAAAGAAATTGGAAAGATCCGGCCTGACATGGAAGACCTGAAGATAAGGAGAGCACAGATGTTCTCTTATGAGGAGCTTGAGAAGGCTACGAATGGATTCAAAGAAGAATCCATTGTGGGAAAAGGAAGTTTCTCGTGTGTTTACAAAGGGGTGCTGAAGGACCAGACAGTAGTTGCAGTTAAAAAGGCTATAGTTTCTTCTGATAAACAGAAGAACTCAAAAGAATTCCATACTGAGCTTGATCTACTATCAAGACTAAACCACGCTCATTTGCTTAACCTGCTTGGCTATTGTGAAGAAGGAGGAGAAAGACTTCTCGTCTATGAGTTTATGGCTCATGGATCCTTACACCAGCACCTCCATGGGAAGAACAAGGTCTTGAAAGAGCAATTGGATTGGGTTCGACGAGTTACCATTGTGGTTCAAGCTGCTCGTGGAATTGAGTATTTGCACGGTTATGCTTGCCCACCCGTCATTCATCGAGATATCAAATCCTCAAACATTCTCATTGACGAAGAACACAATGCCCGAGTGGCTGATTTTGGTCTCTCATTGCTTGGACCAGCTGATAGCGGATCACCATTGGCTGAACTACCCGCAGGGACACTCGGCTATCTCGATCCCGAGTACTACAGGCTTCATTACCTTACAACAAAATCTGATGTTTACAGCTTTGGTGTGCTACTTTTGGAGATCCTTAGTGGCCGGAAGGCAATAGATATGCAATACGAAGAAGGAAATATAGTTGAATGGGCAGTTCCTCTAATCAAAGCAGGAGAGATATCGGCTATATTAGACCCAGTCCTGAAGCCACCATCGGACCTTGAAGCCCTGAAAAGGATAGCAAATGTGGCCTGCAAGTGTGTGAGAATGAGGGGGAAGGAGAGACCATCAATGGACAAAGTTACAACAGTCTTGGAGAGAGCCCTTGCACAACTCATGGGCAGTCCATGCAATGAGCAACCAATATTACCAACAGAGGTGGTTCTGGGAAGCAGCAGGATGCACAAGAAATCCTCACAAAGATCCTCCAACAGATCAGCTTCAGAGACGGATGTGATGGAAGCAGAAGATCAGAGGTTCGAGTTCCGTGCTCCGTCATGGATAACATTCCCAAGTGTTACCTCCTCCCAGAGGAGGAAGTCCTCAGCATCGGAAGCAGACATTGATGGGAAAGCGTCAGAGGCAAGGAACTTGGGAAACGTTGGAAATATTGGTGATGGACTGAGGAGTTTGGTGGAAGAGATAGGGCCTGCATCCCCACGAGAAAACTTGTTCTTGCAGCACAATTTCTGAAAATGATCAGAAGGGCACATTGGTATTCGCAGATATATTTATAATTCTTGATTGTAGCTGTTGGGTTTCAAGAATCATTGCATGAAAAAAAAAATACCTGGAAGGAAAACAAGAAACCAAGAGGAAGAGTGTATGTGAAGTTGTAATTATCAACCACCGTTTGTTGTTTTGTAACAACCATTTTAGATGGCAATTTTATGTATTCAATTCTAACAACCGGATGGTGTTTATTTAATTAAACATCTTCTTGGCAAAACGTTGCTTCGTATGCTATTGCTGAATACTCAACAATTTCCTTAGCTGGGTTATGATTTTCACTAATAAATGAAAAATACTTGCAAATTAAACGAATTAGAAACAAAATGCCCCCACGCAGGATCGAACTACGGACCTTCAGTTTACAAGACTGACGCTCTACCACTGAGCTATAGAGGCTGCAGCTTTGCTGTCGGTTTCTCTCTTTCAATGTTAACTAATTTTGACTCCATCTTTCTCACGCCACGCAACAATTTTATACAGTAAAAATGTTTATTTGATTCTTATACGGCACCGTACCGGTGGTACCGATTAATATGCAGTATCAGTATGTTATAGTAATTTTTTTTAATTATAAAATAATTTCTATTTTTTTAAAAAAAATTGCAAATAGTTTCTCAATATCTTGTACTATATAATTTATAATTTCAAATCAATCATGTCTCCAAAAATTATAACAACAGAAATTTAAAGTAATAAAAATATATTTATGTCTATTAATATTACTTTTCACATATTTCACATACAAAAAATAACCATAATTAATATAAACAAAATCATTTAATCTTAGTACAAATATAAAGTTAAGGATAATATAAAGTAATTAAAATATTACAATTTTATCATATAATAAATAATAATTACATTAAAAAATCAAATAAAAAGAGAACAATAAACTTTCATGACACTTTAAGTATTACAACAAGAGTTCATGTTGAGGAAACAACCAATTAAAAGCCAAAACAAAATTAAAAATATTGACAATTATATTTATATTATATTACATATATAAAATTTAACGTATGCATCAAATACAAGTAAAATTAAAATAAAAGAAGAAATGAAAACTTAAACTTTATTAAATTGAATATTTGTTCAAATTATATTGACCTCAATTTTCATTTGGTATAAAATCCTTGAGAAGAATCTCATCATTAACATTATGTAAATTCATTGCATTAAATGACATATTAATACGTTTTCATCTAATATTATCTTTCAAGTCACTCTCTTCTATCAAACTCAATTTCTCATAAACCTAAAATGTCAAAAGATTGATATAATCAAGGCAAAATGAGTTTACATAATTACTTCATCATCATCAATACCCAGTTGAAATCTCGCGTCAACGTGGGGTTTGAGGAGATTTGATAATATGCTATTTCCGATAGACCCACATGCAAATGAGACATAAAGATAAGATTTTAAAAAAATTTAGTACATGGAGAGGTCCAGTAGTACATATCTTTACCCTTAACTAGTAGAAAGATTGTGACTAAATGACCCACAAACAGAGAGAAAATTGAAATAAATAAAAATGAACAAATAATAATATTAATATTAAACTAAATAAATGCATAATACTAAAATAATAATTTTGCCAAAACACATTCGATAAGTGGCAACTAGTAAATAAGAAACTATCAAAGCTACACTTATAAATGATGACGGAGGCAAGGAGTTCCTCAAGTGCAAAAAATTGTACGTATAAACTTGAACTAAAAGGTGAAGTCGTAAGATACAATGACTTGCCCGCAGCTAACAACTAAATAGGTAGGGATTGAAAAATTAAACTTCCTGAGAGTTAAATATGACACAAGAGATTCAAGGTAATCAAATTCATTGAACCTAGAAGACTGTGCATGCTCTTTTAAGAGATATCCTTTACTTGTATCCTAATGCGCAAAAGTTTCTTATTATGGACCAAGTCCTAGGTAAGATCCAATCCTACCATATCGTTCGTGATCACTTCTCCCAGTTCTTTTCAGGCCTTCTTTTTTTCATCTTGTAATCTCTAAGAATTATTTTCTCGTATCACCTAACTAGAGCATTAGAGTGTCTCCTTCTCACATGTCTGAACCACCTAAGGCTTATCTTTCACAATTTGTCATTAATGCCAACCACCTGTAATTTGTCTCTCACCATACAATTCTGAACCTTATCTTTTCTGGTAATGTTACACATCTATCGGAGCATTCTTATCTCTGTCACCAAAAGCTTATTGATATGTATACGTTTGGTGAGTCAACACTCCATCCCATATAATATGGTTGGTCGAATCGCCATTCAATATAATTTACCTTTAAATAAATAAAGGTAAACTCATCAACATAATTACTTATTCTATTAAAATATTAGTAAACAAATAAAATTAAATTATTAAGAAATTATATTCAACTTAATAATAAGAATAACATACCTTTCTTGAAGCTTTAAATTACATCGAGCAAAGGCCAAATCATTCAATCATTTGTGTTCTAATCTATTTCTTTTTTTAGAATGAATGAATTTAAATGTGCTCTAAGTCATTTACACTCTGTTGCACTCACATTTAGATTCAAAATTTGAATTACAAACTTTTTGCGATTATGAAGCACTAGTTTTAAATTAGTCCACTAAGCAACTATAAGATAATAAAAGTAATATTATAAACAAAATAAAATGATGATTAGTTTTTAACATATAACAAAAGTTAAAAAAATATATACTTAGATTAAGCATGTCTCTTTGACGAATAGCAATGGGCATCCCAATTTCATTAAAAGCACCTCATAAAGCTCCATTTATGAGCTTAGGAGATCTTAGATCATCTTATGGGCAATAATTATTGTAATAGTTAATAACATTCTCCTATTAACTTCAGCTTTTTTTTTTGTAAAACTTGATATGAAATAGACACGAGAATTCAAAAATACCCCAGCTGTAAACAACATTGATTAAAGTTGCTCTTCTCATCCCTCATTGATGAGTACAAGATGAGGTATGTACAAAAAAAAAAGCTTTTTTTTAGATTGATCGTGATTACTTCATTTGTCCTCTCCATTGAATCATAAAATTACTCATTATTATCTTCTTATCACTATTAGCTAGGTAAAGTAGTCTCACCAAATGCTCACAGACTCATATTACCAATTGATATTAAGACCAAAATTCATAATCTTTAAGTATAATTCTAAAAACCTCCACTCTAACATTAGATTTGGCATACTAAGATATGAATCATTTACTTATAAACATTTGTTTTAACTCTTTCTTCATTAGGACAAAACAATGAAGTGATAAAACATTAGTTACAAATGTTGTAATAGCATAATGATACAAATTCCTACCATTGATGAAATCCTTTCTCATCAAATTCAAGATTTATGCACGATTATAGATGAACTTGGTCACTTTTTTTTGTTTATGTGCAATTTCATCAATTATAGGAAATTATCTATCGTTTTCTATATTTTCCAACATTAGGTCAATGCAATATGTAGTACAAGGAGTCTTATAAAAGAAATTATACTTCCATTGTAATCTTTTCCCAGCTACTTTGTATGAATAATCATTATTAGCAATGAATTAAATAATATTTTCTAGCCCAAATTTATCTACAACTTCATACAATATCTTAAACAAAGTGTCAACATTTCTAACAAGGTCAAATACATCACTACGCTTCAAAAACATTATCTCCTTTTAAGAATAAACTAAACAATTGATAGTAGGCTCATATCTCTTTTTTGTCAAATGATCGCACATGAATGAATACTCATAAGTTGCCTAAATTATTTTTCTTTCATCCAAATAACTGTTTAGAATTTTACCTCTATAGTCATCGATTAAGGTGTTTTATCTTATACCGTGAGGGGTAATAACATCCACCATATGCTAGTAATAATAAGATTGACAACATTGGACGATACAGCTGAATCATACCACTATCTAACCATTTCCATGTCCACATTATGAGATGCTTTTTTAGATTGTATGACGCTACAAATTAAAAGCTAAGCTTTAGAAGTTATTCGTGATATAAAAAATTTAGACACTTGTCTTCTTTTTTTTCTCACATTAGGTGCAATATTTCCTTTTCGTTGGGTAGGAATATGACTACCTGCGACATCCATACTATCATTTGACTACCTAAAAAAGAACTTTTACTACCAATTTTATAGTTTAGTCTATGTTTGCTATCTTTCTCATACTGATACTCTTCAAACAATGTTTTCATTTGTCATTTTACGTTATGATTGACTTTCTTATAAGGTTATACTTTACCTTTGATCCCAACTAAATGCTTTTTTAATCTAATAATTTTCCCACCTTTCAAATGATTGTTATAATATAAACAAATTGTATAGTGCTCTACTCAAGGAACCAATATAGCATAAGCATAAACTAGATCAATGAATCTTCTTGAAACGACTAAATTATCAAGAGTACCGGAACTTTTCTCCATTTATCTGTAAAAATAAATAAAGACAAATATAAAAAGGAATTAATAACTTCATGTCAAAATAAAAAGTGTTATTTTAATTTAATTTCATTATTAACTACTATTACAAAATGTTTATTGGCCATCTTAAAATAAATATAGAAACACATTTGAACTATAAAATATACATACATCTTATGTAAATAAAGGAATAACAACTTCTCAATAATCATATGATATAAACATGGAAGTGAACTTCATGAACTTATAAAAATGATTTCTTAAGAAAATTTGAGGCTTAAACACAATCTATTCAAGAAATTAAGAGTTTGTTAGGATAACTACCATATACATCATATATGTGCTTCTTAAAAAATAAAACTCATAAAACTAATGTATTTGAAATGTTATTATCATATTCATAACATGTTATGAATTACGACTTTAGCATGTCCAAATAAATTCTTATTAATGTAAAAGAAACACTTTAAATGTGAACATAGTAAAAAATCAAATGAATATTTGTAAAAGAAACATGGAAAAATTATCTATAGGAACATTAATAACATACATCAATTTTTTGTATCTTACATTTTTCTTAACAGTGCACAGTTGCACATTACAAAAATAACTTTATTGTAAAAATTAAACAAATCATTGCACTCTCAAAATTATAATCTATGTGACAGCAAATCATGTATTATAAGTTATTTCATAATGATTTAAAATAATTAAATCTGAACCAATTATAAATTCTAAAATCATAAAATTACTCAAATCTCAAATTTCATCTAACAATTTATTCCATAAATCATTCCAAATTCTAAAAACCTATTTTTATTGTTCATAATCATAAAATTCATTCTAAATCTAAAATTCAATCTATAATAATGTAACTTAAATCCTATTTAAATATGTGCTAAAGAATTTAAGATATGTTTAAATTGGGTGTTAAGCAGCCTTTTTTATATTTAATGGTAAATTGTTAGCTTATTTTCTAATGAATTTCCTACACACAAAAATGTATACAACCTATAAATTATTTTTCTTTTGTGTAGGAAAAGTATAAAGGAACAAGTTCGAAAGTTAAGACTTACATTAACATAAAACGTAACATTTTTACATAGCAAATTTTAACCATCAATCAAAATCTAAAATTTTAAAACTCGTATCTCTTCTTATACTATGTTTAACTTAAAGTTTTTGAACTTCTTCTTGAGTTTCTTCTCTAACCTTTACAAGGGCTTGTTTTTCACGAATCTTTAATTGCTTCTTTATAAAATTTGTAAATATTTCCAACTACAAAACACTCACATTATTAATAAAATTGTAAACGATTTTGAAATTTTTTATATTTTTCTTGCAAAACACATGCCTAAAAAATGAATAACTATGGAATAAAGAATTTATTGAATCAAGAATACTTTATTACCTTAACACCTTTCCCAATCCTCCATTCATCAATGTCTTTGTATTTGTAATGATCCAATAACCAACAAAATTTTCTCCATCTTCAAACCTTAAACTTCTTTAGATACTAAATATTATAATGGATTCATGAATATCTTAAAGGAGCTAGAGCTAAGTCATCTAAATAGGTTGGTAATTACACCTTTTGTCTACTTTTAAAATTTTTCTTATTATTATTCATGAATACAGGGTAGTAATTTTTATCATCATGTTGGATGCATATTATTTATTTATTTTAAATAAATTGTTTAGACATTCCACATTCAATGTGTTTATACTTCTTGATTATTCTACATATGCTTTTGGTAGGTATGGAAATATATTTTAAAAGTAATGATGGATCATGCTGTAGTACTCTTTTCTTTTTTCTTTTTGTTATTGTCTTAGAATGAATTGATTAAAACTTTTATTTATTAGTAACTTAATTAAATTGACAATCAAGGCTTGAATGATATATATAAATATACATATTTATAGCCAAAAATTAAAAGTGAGATATCAACATTTGGACACTTCAATTATATCATTAGAGTTTAAGTTGGTAAATTCAACTATAGCATTAGAGTTTAAGTTGGTAAATTAAAGAACTCGAATTAATCAAGTAGTTTAGTTATTTTGTCTATTATATTTACTCCAGTCTCATTTCCTTTTTTATAGTATTATTCTATTTTTCATCATACTTTAAGTGTTAGATGCGTATATATACATATAGCTAAACCTAAGTGAAAAGTGCCTAAATTGAAGAAAAAAGAATGAAGTTTCATGATCTTACAAGGATGTAAAGGACATAACCAAAAGACAATGCTTGTATAAACATTATGAACAAAGAAGAGCAAAGTTATGAAAACTAATTCTTCAAAAAAAAACTAGTAACTTATAAAAATAGTATAAGTAAGCAAAATGGTAAATGATGGTGTAAAGATTAATCTAACATGATTTTTTTAATTAATGATAATAGTTGCACTCATTAGAGTACAAACAAGAAAAATAGTAAGTAATGGTAAAAAGTCTTAGAATTTGAATAGGAATTGTATTTTTTACACATATAGAATGTTTACAGTAGGTATAGTTTATACATAAAACTATAGTACCTATAAATGGAAATTAATGGTTCTAATACAAAAATATAATCTCATAATTTATGAGATACTCTCTAATTCCATGATTTATAGAATCTTGTAAACTTAATCAAATATAATTAACTAATTAATATACGTGATTTTGCCACACTTCCCGTCAAGTTGATGAATAGTTATTCCCTATTCTTAGCTTAGATATAATAGTATAAAAAATTGAGCTGCTCAAGCCTTTAGTGAAAATGTCAGCTAATTAACAATAAGTCGACACATAAGGTGTATAAATTAATCTATTCTCTAATTTTTCCTTGATATATTGCCTATTGATGTCAATTTGCTTCATTTGATTATGTTGAACTGGGTTGTGAGCTAAGTTGATTGCAGATTCGTTGGCATAGTATTGTCTAATATGCCATCTCACTTAGTCTTCAAATCTTCAAGAACAATCTTCAACCATAGTACTTCACGTATACCTTGAGCCATTCCTGAAACTCAACCTCTGCACTTGACCGAGCCACTAACCTTGTTTTTTGCTTCTTTAGGTCACAAGGTCCCAACTAAGAAAAGTGCAAGATCCTAAAGTTGATATTTTATAAACAATAGATCCAGTATAATCAGCATTAGTGTCTATCTCAAGATCAAAACCTCCATTTTTTTTTTAAATAAGATACCCTTCCCTGGGGTTCCTTTAAGATGTTAAATTACTCTTTGAGCTTCTTGCAAATGAATTTCCTTTATACTATGCATAAACTAACTAATTACAATTACCATATATCTTATATCCATTCATATGTGAGCAGATAAATTAGTCTTCCTACTAGGCATTAATAGATCTCTCTATCTACTACAACATCCTCCTATGCTTTTCTAAGCATAATATTTGGATAAATAGTAGTGCTAATGGTGTCTTGCTTGTTACCTTGAGATTTGTAACATATATTTGTTGCTAGATAAAAATTCCTTGTTTAGAATGTGCAACTTTAATTCTAAGGAAGTACTGCAACCTTCCCAACACCTTAATCTCAAATTCTTTAGCTAATCATTGACTCAAGAACCATTTCTCTTTATCATCATCCCCTGTCATTAGTTGCTAATGACAATAATACTATTAATCGTATTCATCTTTGCAATTAGAATAAAAGTCTCTAAATAATCAATTCCATAAGTTTGACTATTACCTTTTGCTACTAGTCGTGCCTTACATCTCTTAATTAATCCATCTATCCCATACATACCCACTTATAACTCACTGGTTTCTTTCCTATAGGTAACTTCACTAATTCACAGGTGTTATTTTTCTCCGGTGCCTCCATCTCTATATTCATAGTTTGTTTCCATTTTTAAAGCCTTATATACGATGGTAGGGATGGTAATGGAATTTAAGCTCATAAGAAAGGCTTTGTGAGATAGTGAAAAATATTTAAATGATAAGTAATGTGCAAGAGGGTGTAACAATTGTTTTGTACACTCTTTGGTTCCTTTTTATAACGGAAATAGGAAGGTCTTATTGATCATTATCCTTATAAACTTCAGTTTCATTTTGCAATGTAGGATTAGAACTTGTTATCTCATGTGAAGAATACGAGTTAAGCTTTTGGTCCTGCGTGGGTCTAAGAACAACCATCTTCTTTCTTGTGAACACCTTTCCTTTACCAAATCTCACATCTCTAAGGGAATAATTAGGTCTTTCTCGTTGTTCACTTAGTTCTTTAGGAATGGATGGGATGTTCAGGAATATGGTTAGATGGTTGTTTGGGCTATGGTTTAGATATGATGAATAAGAAGGTGTGATTGGTGTTGTAGAATTGGAAAAAAGAATCAAATCAAGAATAAAACCTTCCTTATCTTCCCTAATTGAATTCTCCTCCTAAAGATAAGGATTGTTGAAATACGAATCTTTTTCATTAAATGTGACATTAATTGAGACATAAAGATGCTTTGACAGAGGGTGGTAACACTTATATCCTTTTTGAGTTAAAGAATAGCCCAAAAAGATATATTTAGGGCCTTATGATCTAATTTTTCCCTATTATGAACATGAGCAAATGATACACATCTAAAAGTTCTAGGAACAAGATTGTTGGAAGTGTTTAGGTTAAGGTATAATGTTAAAAGGATGTCCATAGAACTTTTGAGACTCAAGACTCTAGAAGGCAATATGTCTATGAGGTGAGTGGCTATAAGAATTGCTTTCCCTTAAAAAACCATAGACATATTCTTTTGAAATAATAAGGCTCTTATTTTTTCAACGAGATAATCATTTTTCCTTTATGCTACCCCGTTTTATTGTGGATTTTACACATAAGATTATTCATTAACTATTCCTTCCTTCTGAAAGTATGTGGTAAAAACTTGATTAAAGTAATCACTTGCATTATATGTACTAAACCTTTTGATATTAGTCCAAAATTAAAATTTGAACATTAAATAAAAATTTAGGAGTACGTTAATAACATCAAATTTATATCTGAGTAGAAAAATTCAGGCAATACGATTGCAATCATCAATGAAAAAGATGAACGATCGTACCCCAGAAATATTGGAAATAGTATATGGATCCCAAATATCACTATGAATAAGATAGAATGGAATAGAGCTCCTTCGATTATTAATTAGAACTTTTTTTCTTTATCAGAAGCAACAAAATTTGATATGAAAGAATGAAATACTCTACCTTTGGTTTTGTTCAACTGACTTGGTATTTGAAGATAGTAGAGGTCATCTAGTTCTATAATAAGCCCAATCTTCCTCTTGACATAAACAATAACTACAGTAAAAAATCAAGTTAAAACAAACATTTTGGGTGAGTTTTTGTATAGAAATAAGGTTGGTTAATAGTTTAGGAACATGAAGAACATTTGTTAAAGATATTGATGGATTTATTTTGACATCCTCTCTACACTCACTATAGTTGTTAAAAATCCATCTGATTGTGACTATTTTTCTACTACTTGGATATAAAGTGTAGGTTGGCAAACATTTATTAAATGGGACATATGGTTTATAACTCCTGAGTCTATAACCTAAGAGTTGGTAAAGCTTATATATGAGACATTTAATCCAAAGGAAAATGGAAACTTACCTAAATACACGAAAGAACAACTACTTATAGCTATTTATGAGAGATCTCTCTTTTTCTAATGTGAATAATTTTTCTCGGAGATTGATTAAGGCACTAGTTGTGGATTTTCTTCGTAAGGAAAGAAATTTAGCAGAGTTAGAGAGAGATTCAGCAGAGGAAGATAATATTTTGTGTGTCCTTTATTCAATTCCAAGATACATATTTATAGTAACTTACAATGAAAGATAATGATCAAATCCTATCAACTGTGACCCACTTAGCCACAAAAATGGGAGAATCAGATAACAAGTATAGAAGTAGTAACAAAATTCTAGTTACCCAACAGTTCTTATTGACCTAGTCCTACCGAAATTCAACCAACACATCCAAAGCCTGCTTCTCACGTTTTGGAAATCTTGTTAAATTCATATCAATTCCTCCCCCTTTAATTCCCTTATCCTTAAAGGAAAAAGAAGGATAACTCCGAGCAATTCGTTGCACATCTTCCCACGTGGTGTCTTCTTCTGGGGCACCTTGCCATTTGATCAAAACCTGCTGCTTAAGCCGGTATCGTCCCTACTGAATTGTCCATTCTTGTAACATGCATTCGAGTTATGGCAACATGGTATAGTTCTGCAAAATAGATGGCAAAATAGCCGATATTACTGACATTGTACCCAAACTTTTCTTTAATTGATTCACATGGAAAACATCGTGTATGCGGGAACCCAACAGCAACTCCAAACGATAACTCACCTTCCCTATTTTCTCAATGACTTTTTATGGGCCATAGAACCTTGGGGACAATTTGAAGAGGATCGAAAAGCAACAGAAGTTTGTCTATAAGGCTGCAATCAGAGATAAATCAAATCCCTTATCTCAAATTCCAGATCACGCCTATGTTGGTCAGCCATGGTTTTCATATGATTTTGGGCTTGTTAGAGGGCGTTCTTGAGGTCTTTAAGAATAGTGTCCCTATCCCGCAAGTAGCTATCCACCGCAACCGCTCTAGAGGTTCCGGGGACATACCTCAATAAATTAGGAGGTGGTATACCATAAACAACTTCAAATGGAGTGACTCGGGTTGCAGAATGATAAGAGGTATTGCAACTGTACTCTGCCCAAGGAAGCTATTCACGCCACTTCTTTGGATGGTTCGAGGTGAATGCGCCAACAAAATGAAATGTGCATACTTGGATAATCGGTCTATGAAAACCATAATAACCTGACTACCCACATAATTAGGTAAGCCCTCTATAAAATCCATGGAGATATCACTCCATATATGATCCAGAATGGGAAGTGGTTGTAGTAGCCCAGCAGAGGCCATGTGATCTGTTTTGCAACGTTGACAAACATCGCATCACTTGATGTAGTCCTGAACACTACGGCGCATTCCCGACCAAGAAAAATCTACCCGCACCCTAGATAGAGTTTTTGCAAATCCAAAATGGCTGCCTGTGGGAGTTTTATGAAACTCGGCCAATATGAGAGGAATAATGGGAGAAGAGGGATTAAGAATTACCTTCTCATTCAAGAACCATACCCCGTCCTTTTGTAGAGCCTGCGGGTTAATTCCCAGAGTGGTGTAGAATGTGTCCTGTTCACACTGCCGTTGTAGTTGTCGATACCAATCGGCTTGTAGACTTGAGACCGCAATGAACATGACCTCCACCTTTCGGGATAATGAGTCCATAGCCTGATTCTCGGTCTCCTTTTGGTACTCAATCTTGTAATCATATCCCATCAACTTAGGAAGCCAACGAGCCTACGATGGGGTAGTAGCTCGTTGTTCCAGAAGATATTTGAGACTCTGCTGATCCATCCTGACGATGAAAGAATTCCCTAATAAATATGGCCGCCATTTTCGAACTCATTTGACTATGGCCAACATCTCCTTCTCGTAGGCGGATAATTTCAATACCGCTCCTTTCAAAGCCTCACTAAAGTAAGCAATTGGATGTCGGCTCTGCATTAAAACCACACTAATTTTGGCTCCATTGGCGTCACTCTCAATCTTGAATGGTCGAGAGAAATCAGGAAGCTGAAATGCTATAGCATGTGTTAAAGCCTCTTTCAGTCAAAGGAAGGATTTAGCAGCTTCTGGTGTCCACAAAAATTTGTCCTTCCCCAATAATTTATTTAGAGGGGTGGTTACGATCCCAAATTTTCATACAAATTTATGGTAATATCTAGCGAATCCTAAGAATCTCCAGACTTGTCGTGTGGTGGTAGGAGTGGATCAATCCTGGACAGCTCGAATTTTCTCTAGATCAGGGCCCATCCCATTGGCCAAAATTACATGATCCAAATACTCAATCTGCTGTACGTCAAAAATACAGCTTTCCCATCTTGCAAATAGTCGATATTGATCTAATACCGCTAGCATAATTTGGACATGTTGCAGGTGATCCTCTCAAGATTTGGAAAAAATTAGAATGTTGTCAAAGAAGACTAAGACGAACTTTCACAAATATGGCCAAAAAATCTCACTCATAAGACTTTGGAAGGTGGACGGTGCGTTTGTAGTGCAAAGGGCATGACTACGAACTCATAATATCCTTTGTGAGTACAGAAAGCAGTCTTCGGAATGTCATGTTTATGCACTCGTATTTGGTGACATCCATGTCGCAGATCCATTTGAGAAATAACGAGTTTCAAACAACTAATCCATTAGTTCGTCGATCACCAGAATTGAAAATTTGTCTTTGATGGTCAAGGCATTGAGGGCGTGATAATCTATACAAAACCTCCACTTCTCGTTAGCTTTCTCAACTAATAGGATCAGAAACGAAAAAGGACTGGTACTAGGACAGATTAAGCCAGATGCTAGGAGTTCTCGTACTTGCCTTTCAATTTCATTTTTTTGGTAATGAGGGTACCTGTATAGGCGCACAGTGGCTGGTTGCACATTTGGGAGGAAGGGGATTTTATCAATGTTATGAATATCGTACCGGGCTCGGTACCGGATTGGGCTCTAAAACGAAACTGTACCGGTACCGGGTACCGTTTTGGGATATTTTTTAAATTTATAAAATAGTCCCTAAACTTTTTAAAAATTGCAAAATAGTCCATATTGATATATTATAC
>JANIJH010000005.1:11284673-11303096 GCA_024520975.1 Erythroxylum areolatum | reverse complement strand
TTCTCCAAATCCAACAACCAACACAATCAGAAGCAATCATTTTCAAAATGCATGAAAAATGGAAGAAAAATAAAAAAATACACCCCAAAAATAATCAGGTCTTCGGAGCCAATCCAGGTCGACGTCGGGTCGTGTGCTCCGAAGGTGGTCTTCCCGTCGTCTGGTGCGTCGAAGAGTTGAGGAAGACGAACGAGAAGGCTGAGCTGGCGTGGAGGACCGACGACGCGAGGGAGAAGACCGAAGACTCGACAGAAGGACGGACTAGAAGAGGAAGGCTCGAGGAGACCGTCGAAGTCCAGATCCAAACTAGGGAGGGGCAGCGACGCGGCGGGAGAGAGACGAACGACAAGGATCAGGCGGCAGAGGGCGGCGGAACGGACGACACAGTGACAGCGAGAAGAGAGAAGAGAGTGAGCTGCTGGAGGCCGAAGAGCGGGGGGGGGGTAGATTTTTAGGGTAAATTTTTTTTATTTACAACTAGGTCCCTAGAAATATTACAATTACCAAAATCACCCAAAATTTTCCAATTTTTATGGTACCGGCGGGAATTTTTGACCGGTACTTTTGTACCAATACCGGTACTAGTTTCCAGCCAGTACGGTACGAAATTCGTGCCACTGGATTTTATAGTTGTGCTCTCGGATTGGGGGTAATGTCATTGGAGCCTTGAAAACATGTTGGAACTCGTTTAAGATCCTGTGGAGGCCGACTTGATCTATTGAGGGATTTGTGCAATTGATTTCAACAGAAATTAGCTGGATAAAATATGCGGAGCCCACAGGAGCATTTGCTAGGTGGTGGGATTCCTTTTTAGTCAAAGCCTTCAGATAAATCTTTCGAAGCCTATTCAGAGTATAAGGTGTCCCATTTAAAGTAAAGGACATAGTAAGCTTTTTATAATCATTGGTTATTGGGCCCAAAGTTGACAACCACTAGACTCCCAAACCAATGGATACGCAGCATTATGGAAAACAAAGTAATCATTAAACAACCATGTATATTTAATTTAGTACCTCGACACACTCTCATACATTCCATCGTCTATTGGTCGGCTATGGTGACTCTAAACCGTTGGTTCATCTCTACGATCAATCCGAACTTATCGACTATTCTTTGCTTGATGAAATTGTGAGAGTTACCTCCATCAACCAAGACGAGTATGTCCTTATTTTTCATCTTGCCCAGGAGTTGTAGAGTTTGATGATGTTCTATATCCATTATGGCATGTAATGAGATTTTCGGTATGTCGTGCTCCACTTTGAAGTCTTTCATACTCTCCTGTTCAGTTTCCTTTACCGCTTCATCGATGTCGCTTACGTCTTCAATCATGAATAATTGTGGATGTACACAACGATGTTCCGGAGAGAACTTGTCGTCACAATAATAACATAAACCCTTCTCTCACCTTTCTTTTGATTCCTAGGGGAATTTTCTGAAAATTGGGAACCTGGGCTTTGTTGTTGGGTGCGGAGCCGAGTAGGCTAGCTTCTGTTGGTGATGGTGGTGGCTTAAAGATGGCCAGTCCTCGGGTCGCAATGTACATTCTTCGATGTAGTGCGTTCCTTTCTTTCACAAGGTGAGTCGAACTGATAGAATCGGTAAGTGTGGTTGGTTCAGAAACTTGACATCTAGGCGTACTTCATCCTTAAGACTAGCTATGAAACAGTCCAGCAAATATGAATCAGGCAAACCTTCCACTTGATGAGAAACTCGTTCAAACTATTCTTGATAAGCACCTACGTTTGTGCTTTGTTTCAAATGTGTGAGAGCTTCGGATGGATTCTTGTACTTGGTAGGCCCAAACCGTTTCAAAGTGAACGAGTGAACTCAGCCCAAGTCATAGGACCTCTCGGTGCGGTGTACCTTCTATGTCATTGGAGAGCTATTCCTTCTAGGTGGAAGGAAGCAAGTTGAACTTGTTGATCCTTTGGAACCTTTTGGTATTCAAAGAATTGCTCTGCCTTATATATCCAACCTTGTGGATCTTGTCCTTCAAATTTGGGAAAGGAGAGTTTCAGAGTGGGTTTATGAAAACCGACTTCCATGTTGGCGGATGAACTGTAAGCAGAAGATCCCTCCTCGGTAGGTGGTCGAGGTGTTGATACTGCAACTTTGATGGAGTGGACCTTGGTCATGAGTGTTCGCATCATAGTAGTCATCTAGTTGATGCTTTCGTCGTGGCAGGCTATAGTATCTAACATCTTGGTTTGGAATTTGGCATTCGTTTTACTTCTTGTTTCCATTTGGAGACCTGCTCTGATACTAACTGATGTGAATAATTTTGCTCAGAGACTGATTAAGGCACTAGTGGTGGATTTTCTTCGTAAGGAAAGAAATATAGCAAAGTTAGAGATTCAACAGAGGAAGATAATATTTTGCGTGTCCTTTGTTCAATTCCAAGATAAATATTTATATTAACTTACAATGAAAGATAATGATGAAAGATCATGATCAAATCCTATCTACTGTGACCCACTTAGCCGTAAAAATGGGAGAATCAGATAACAAGCATAAAATCATAAACAAAATTCTAGTTACCTAACAACTCTTATTGACCTAGTCCTACAAAAATTCAACCAACACATCCAAAGCCTGCTTCTCAAGTTCTGGAATCAATCTCTTTTTGGTTAATATTACTTCGCTCTTGTGATGTTGATTCCCGTTGCTATGCTGTGACTACATGAACTTGTTTATTACCATATGACTGATCTCCTTTCTAGCCTCATTCATGACCGGAAGACTTCCCATCAAGCTTCTAACATTTTTCACGAGTGTGGTAAGGTTTATTGCAAAGTTGGGACCATTTGAGATAGTTCTTTCCAACCAATCTATATGTTGCCTGGATATTTTGTTATTCCCTTAACTCTTGGAATCGAGTGGTCTCTTTTGACTGTGCAATAATGATATTGTTTGTTTCTTCAACTTTTGGCATTTTCTTCGCTTTACAAGGAAACTAATCGTTAGACAATTCTAAAAATAAAAGGTGGAAGAAATTGTTTATTTTGGAACACAATTTTAGGCAATGAAAGTTAAGATGAAAGAGATCTAACATGGAGGAGACAACAATGAAAGTTGAAATGGAAGAAAGGAAATAGGATGTAGTCATGAAAGCTAAACCAAAAGAGAAAAAACAGAGATATGTTTGTAGCAATGAAGATTGAAATCAACTTGATCTAAGTAGCCTCACTTGGCTCTGATACAAACTCATAATTTGAATATAAATTGCATTTTTTGCCATATCAATTGTCTACAGCAAGTATAATTTATATACAAAATTTGAGTACCTATAAATAGAAACTAATGATATTCTAATACAAAATCTAATCCCGTAATTAATAGGATACTCTCTAATCTCATTATTAATAGAATATTGAAATATAATAAGAAACTTAATTAATTACAATTAGTAAATCAATATACATAATTTTGTCACATCAAGCTGACTCTAACATAGTCTCTTAATGTTATCACCTTTCTTTGTCGATTTTACTATTCTCGTTTAGATCCCATCAGATAATTAATAGAATAACTGAAGGACCATTAAAAGGATTTTTGCTGATTTATAGAAAGATTCAGTGGTTCGGTTCTCTGGAATTGTCCCAATTGTTTTACTAGCTGAATGATGCCATTGTTAAGCTCAGAATCTTTGTTTGTAGAACAAACAGATCAAGGTCTTTAAAAAGCCTATTACAATTTTTTTTGACGATATCCAATTAACAAGTTGTCTGCACCCAAAAACAGTACATTTCCAAAGGGATCTATTACCTTTGAGCGAAGGATGTAATGAATTCCATTTAGTCTTGGGCAGCTTCTATCTTTTTTGCTTCTTTAAAACTTCCATTTTCTTTAGTCTCTTCTTTTTGAGGATCAATACAAAAAAGTCGTTAAAACAGAAAAACCTGATTGGTATTAACTATAAAACATGTCAATTGTTCACAAATTGAAAATAACACAAGAGACTGAAGAAATTAAAAACTAGCAGCTTTATTTTGTAAGCAACCAGTAATAACATGTGGTGGGTCTACATTTGTGTTCAAGCTTCAAAGTAACAATTACAAAGCATCCTATAGTACGTACCACGCAGAAATCAAGATTTTCTAAGCAAAACCTGCAATGGTGATTTACTAGCAATGGGTAAGGTCCATAGTATGGAGTCCAGATTTTCTGTCTAATATTATAATATTTTATTATATCTAATAAATTTTAGTCATTTATTTATGTAAATTTCGTGTAAATCCAGCGTGAGTTCTACAAAATAAATAACTAAAATTTTATAAGATAAAATAAGATAAAATAATATTAAACAGAAGATCTTATATCCACGTCGCAATGCAGTCGATAAAAGAAGAATAGCGAATTCCTACTAATAGGGCTAATTAGGAGGAGAGATCTTTCTTTCGTGAACGTAACCAACTATTCTTCTATAATTACATATGCATTCTCGGAAATTGTGCATCTCCATAATTGCTGCAATTTCCTCCTTCTTCCTTGGGATTGATTGTACCTCCAACCCATTGGAGGATTTATTCTGACCATTATTTTCTATACCCAAAATTTATTTTTAATATATATTTTAAAGGAAATATTTTATGGTAAAAGCTAGTTTAGTTCATAAAAAACTCTTATAGATAGGGAGACGAGCAGAGTTGGAAGTTGGGACAAGATAAGAAATTTGATATTTACGTCTACTAAAAGGTTAATTAAAAGTTATCGTATCCTACTCAAATTACGTCCATGAATATCTACGTCCTATAATAACACAAGAATCATTATTATATCATTTACGTTTGCAAGAAGAAAACCCTAAGTACAATGGGGAACATATTCCTTAAACCCCAAACCTCAAGACGGCAACAAGAAAAAGTATCGAACTTCAGCTGTGAAATATGCTTTGAAAGTGTGCCCTCAAACAAGAAGTTCAAGAATGGTGGCCGTTGTATGCATTCTTTTTGTATTGACTGCATAGGTATAGTCATTAAAGTAAACATCGAAGGATCTCCAGGCAGTGAATTTACTGTCACCATTCGCTGCCCTGGACTCAACTGCAAGCATCTATTAGACCCTCTGTCATGCAGGCCTATAATCTCAACATCCTTGTTCAATTCATGGTGTGATCGTCTATTACATTCTTGGGTTTTAGACCAAAAAAGTTGCTATTGCCCACATTCAGATTGCTCGGCTTTGGTGTTGAACGAGTGTAAGAAGAAGGTGAAGAAAGTTAGGTGTCCCAGTTGCAAGCGAGAGTTTTGTTTTGAATGCAAGTGTATTTGGCATGATGGTTTTGGATGCGACGAGAGTATGGTGTTTAGAAGTAGGGATATTATTGATACTAGGGTTCTGCAACTCGTAGAACAGAATAAGTGGACGAGATGTCCTAGATGTGGTCACTCTATTGAGCGCCTCGAAGGTTGCAAAGCGGTGAAATGCGTGTATGTATCTTTGCTTCTCAATATGTGTTGCATGAATCGATGTGAGAGTGATCTGCTGTGGGAATTAACACACAAGGCTCTAATTTTGGCACGAGTGCATATATATTAGACTGTGTAATAGCTGACATAGTAAAAGTTAAGATTTATGTTAACTATTTAGAGAAGTGGTAACCTTACGATTTACTCAAATTGCAAGGTGATGCATCTATCATATTACATTACGTTTGCCATTTATAACCTTTCTTGATATACTGCATCTGTCATTCTCTTATTAATTGTTGGCCGAGATGATTGATTAATAGGAGATTTGGATCTCTGATCTCATTCATATTTATTACTGTTACTGATGGTGCAGATGTGGATTCCTGTTATGCCACGAATGTGGACGAAGGTTGCATTGGGGTTCATGCAATAAGAGGTCCAACGCCTGCTTGAATATGCTGTTTGCTTGACGGAGTGTAATAAACAGCCAGCTCAGAGGTTCGAATCTCACATATCTCCCTCAAGGCCTAATGTATTGCCCACTTTATTCTCTTGATTTTATTGTATTCCTACATATCTAGCGGTGTATATATAATTGCTAACACCAAGCAGTCCCTGACGCTTCTTCATTTGCAAATATAAATTCCTTGCAGAATTCATGGATGGTGAGTACTGATAAATTTGTGAGTAATATTCTAATAAGAATGGTCAGTGAAATGTTAATTCTTGGGTATCACAGGTACAATCAAATTACCTCTTTCCAGGTTACTAGGTCAGTGCCCCCTTAATGGTATTAGTAGATCGTTTCAGGCTTAAGCACGCAATAACGCTTACAAGTTTAATTAGTTTTGGCAGATTCTTTTAGTTAAATCATGTATTGGATAGGAATGAGTTTTTCCATCAGAAATTGAATATTGTCAAATTTGATAGTCTTTCATAAAGATCATCATTCTTTTATTATCATGGTGACACATCAGTATAAAGGACGATGAAAATTGGAAGACAATCTTAGTCGTTCTAACTCTACATAATAATTATTTTGTTGAATAGCAGCATGAAGGCCAAAAAGTTAATCCTCACAAATTTGGTCAAAGTTCTGAATCATGTTTATGGTTAGCTGTGGTGACTAGTGGAGTGGAGGTGTTAGTAGGCTCACCTTTAGTATCATTGATAGTTGAACATGCTGTTGCCTGGAATACCAAGGATGGACCTTTAGATTTGTCCAATGGCGGTGCAGCTTTTGTTGAGAATGTGATGGAGTGAATCTCGACATTTTCAACACTAAACTTGAATTGGATACCCAATAGTTCATCACGTGCCTGTACCCTACTGAGTGTTTGATGCTCTGTACTCGATTAGTTTCCAAACATTTCTTGTGCCTTTCTCCTGCCAAGCTCTCTGATACACTAAGTTATATACAATCAGACAATTTTATGCCAATCAAGATTTGAGCACAATTAAGATATTCCACTCTCTTTAGACTTGGAAGTACACTACCAATCGGAACCTTACAACCAAACCAGATGGTTCATTGCACTTGCTTCACGACCTGACGCCTGAGCTCAATTTTTCTTCGACCACACGCTTTGTGGGAGCCGCTTAGTACTATTTGAGGGGTTTTCTACTTCCTGATACCAAAGGACTACTCAAGCCGACCGCCGACGGTGCTTCGTGATGTCCAAGACTGCGTCTTATATTAATATTTTAAAAATAGGTTTGAAAATTATAAAAACTTTAAATATAATTGAAAGAGATTTTTTTGTTTGTGAAAGAATTTAAAATTTAGTTAAACAAATTTATTAAATAAAATTTAATTGATTTATTTTAATTTATAAAATTTTATTAATTTATAAAAATTGACAAATTAATTAATAAATTAATCAATTTTTAACAATAATAAATTAAACTAGAAAGTTAAAAATTGAACAAAAAAGTTAAAAAAAGTTCAAAATTTTTATGATTAATCTTATTGGATTTTGTCTTATGTTATTGATAAGGCTTTAAATTGTAAATTGTGAGATATGATGCATAAATTACAGATAATTTGTATTTGATTATAATAAGTTATAAAATATTGGACCTTAATTATTATAACATTAATCATTGTAATTATTACACAATTAAAAAACTATCATATTTTTAAAGGATAAAATACAAATATTTTCCATGTAATTTAAGATCTTTAAAATTCTTAAGAAAATTTTTTAATTTCTTAATTTTTCATTAAAACTCTTCTCTTAACTTCTATATTCGAACCAAATTAATTAAATTAAATTAAAAATAATTTATTATAATTATCTTAAATTATTAGTTTGAATATAATTTAATTGATTTAGATTGAGTTTAAGAAATGAATTAGGTTACTATATTTGTGATATTTGATTGGTTAACTTAAGTCTAAAAAATATTTAAAAAAACTAAAATTAAAAAATTCATATAATTTTTAAAAAAATTTCTTAAAATACAGAGTAGATTTAACTCTTTTAAAATTGTTTTTGGGAAAAGTTTATATCTCATTAAGGAAGGTAGTTAAACTGAGACATGTGTGACACAGAGTAGATTTAACACCTGTTGAGTCACGTTTATGGAAGAGAAATTTCATCAACATTCTTTGGTGATCAACACAAAGTATCAGAAGGTGGCAAGTTATCCATCAGAAAAGGTGATGTATTACAACAAGTTCAGTACACAAAAGCATTTGCTTAAGTAATGTTCATTTCTGATTCTAACAAGCCACTCATGTGCAGAGATATAGTTTTGTCTTCTATGTAGTTGCACCTAATGAACTTAAAAATTGGGATGCACTCAAAGACTCAAAATGGCATTCTTCACATCAAACTAAACTTTAACTTTGAAAAAAAATTCTTGATATTTTGATTTTAACATTACTAGTCAATTATATTTGTAATCATACTTGCTTCATCTTAAGTCGTTTGATTTAAACTCGGTTTTTGGTGATAAGTTGGGTGTCCTTTGGGGACTGTTTATATGTCTATTTGCTTTGACTGTTTATTAATTTATGGGCGCAATGAAAAGCCATATTGATTAAAAAAAAATCACTATAATAAACTGTAACTATAAAGGCAGTATCCTACTAATTAAAATGTTAATAGTTAACTTTAACTGGTGATGCCTATTATATAAACCGAGGGAATGAAAGGATGGAATCAAATAATGAAATACACTCAGCTAAAAGGAGGAAACAATACAAAAGGGTATATTTGTTTGTTTGGGAATGTGGAAAACGGTAGGTGTAAACTTCATATCCTGTTGAAGACACCATTAACTCCGAGAAATGAGTTATAGCTCTGAAGAATTGGGTAAGGTAACTTGTGGCCCCAGTAACCCTTTTGTTGTCATTAGGTGATAAGGAGGATCCAACGGAATTTGATGATCATATGGTCTATACGGAAAATAACACCAACATCTTAGGTAATGAGATTGCTGACCTGCTGCTTAAGGTAGGTGAATTAGGCTTTCCACCAATCATATGTTCGTGATAACATTCTGCGGTCCCAGAACCCAAGTCAATCTACTTAGAACCGTCAACCTTAACAAGAATACCATAACAGGAATACTATTTGAACAAAATAGAAGTGAACAAAAGGCAGTAAGTGTTGTCACGGAGCTTGAGTTTTGGTGAACAACTCGCAGGAAGAAAAGTTATTTTCCTCTTGGGATAAGATACAGTTTAATCCAGTAATACCTTTTACTCGTTTCATACATAGCTTTAACGTGAGGTTGAATTTTAAAAGGATAGGCCAATATTGAAATTCCTTATCTCCAACGTGATTATGATGTCAAAAGAGTACAACTGGTGTCTATATATGTAGAGTCTAGATCTTCTGTCCAGTTTTATGGTATCTTATTGTGTCCAGTAAATCTCAATCATTTATTTATATGAGTTCTGCTTGGTCTCGCATAAATAAACGCGGATTCTATAAAAATAAATGGATGAGATTCATTGGACACAATAAGACACCGTAAAATTGGACAAAGGATCTTGTCTCATATATGTGTATCCTTCACATTAGTGCAAGAAATATGCATGCAACAATTTCTCGCTAATTTTAAGCTAGCTATTCAATGTTTGTACATCAAACAGAGTCCATATTTGATGTAATAACTTTGAGTCCTCAAATTCTTTGCTTGCGAGGCGAGCAATCACAATCAGCGACTTTCTTCATGTAGAAAGTTTAGGGTTGTCATTTCTCATCAAACAACTATATAGGTCATATGTGCCATTTGTAATAGTGTTGGAAGAGGCAGAGATTTTATATATACAGTTTCACGGTCAATCTGGTTAGTTGATAATAACGTGGAAGCCAAAACAATTGGAAACTTTTAGTTCAATATAAGAGGAGAAGAAGACAGAAACAAACAAAAATGAAACATGAAGTTTTCTCATTCTAGAAGCAAAACTAACTCTTGGAAATTAGCAAGAGCTTTTGATGGCTAGCTAGGGTAGGTAAAACAGGTTAACGGTCTAAATATACTTGTATTTATATGCGTGCGTCTTCGTGGCAGCTTAATTCGGATCGTCAACGTTCGTCATCCTCAATTACATTACATAATCACGATGGCGTGGATGTTTAAAATTTGAAGATACACGCCATCATCTCCAAAATCACCAAAAGAGGGAAGGACAAACAAATTAAGTGATTATGCGCAAATTAAACAAGCAGACGACAAAACAGAATGTCAAGCAGACTACATCCGTAGGAAGAATAGACAAAAAGCCTTACGCTACCTAACTCTCTCTCTCTCCCAAAGAAACATTCAATCCATCTCTCATACCTTAACTTAGATTTAATCTTTAATGTTGTTCTCCATTCCAAGATAAGCTGAATAACTATATTAAGTTTTAAGCATGTTAAACAACGGAATTCTTAATGATCTATCTATTTCTATTATTGATAATGGTGAGTCCTTTTAGTACTTTAGCTAGCAATAATCAAATTTATATATTGTATTAACTATTAATTATAACTTCCTGGTTAAGCACCCTCGATAATGCCAACAAGCTAGCCTTGTGGCTCGTGATATTTCCCTACTCCTTTTGTTTGTAAGACTCGGTAATAAGTCCCCAAATACCCCAAAATGAGAATCCTGATCTCCTGTTTAATATTATGATATCTTATTGTGTCCCACAAAGGTTGATGACAAGAATGTTAGTGCATATATATATATTATATTGTAAATGAAAAATGTACTTGAAGAAAACACGTGGCAGTTAGCAGTGACAGTTACAAATCCTTTGAGCGGTAGTTTTCCTTGAAGGACGTATGGTAGGGAAGGTGGGAGATGGATGATGGCAGTGCCTCACTTCAATACAAAGTAATTTCTCCTGCTGAAAACATCTTAAGCCACATGTCAAATAAGACTCGTTTAAAGTTTAGTATATGTGTGAATATACATATATAATATAATTTATAAGATAATGTTTGTTGAATCTTCTTTCATTAAATTTTAATAATGTTTATAAAAAATAATTAAATGTCTTAATAAATATAAGAGATTTACAAAAAAAATTAAGTTTTTCTATTAGTCTAAAATCAAATAAATAACCAATATTGAAGTTTTAATATCAAGTTCCAAATATTTTTCTCTTCATTTATTTTTTACAATCTCTCGTATTAAATAATCATCTTATCTTGTCACTTCCACAAAAAGCATTGCAAATTGTCAATAGTTCTCTTATATTGTATTATTAAGACTAATAATAATTTGCTCATCAATAAATACAAATTAAATGTATACTAGACCATGCAATGGAGGATTTGGAGGTACATTGACTCTACAGTCTAGTTATAGTATAGATTTAAAATACAAGTTGTAAATAATATACATAAATGCACAACTATATTAATTTATTATCAATTTTTAATGAATCTTTTGTTATATCGAAAAGATTTAAAAGAAAAAAAGAATTATTTAATGTATATTACGCCACAAAGTTTAACGTTAAAGATTTTGATACGTAGCTTTATATCTTCGCATACATGTGTTTCCTCAATGGATCGGCACAATATTGGATTACCAATGTCTTAATTTTAATAAAAATTGCTATTAATAATTTTAAAAAATGAAGATGATAGATTAGGAAAAGACCTACATGTTTTGACTGAAACAGTTCAACAAATGGAGAGGAGTCTAATCATGCAGTTCGGAAGTTTGAAGTTAATATTATTGTTAATTAGTTCTGAAAGCTAATCACCAAAAACCTAAAAACTACAACATGGAACACAGAAATACTGGCCAAAAAGTCTAATAACAAGTTCACCAAACCCTTCCATCTCCAAATACATTGACTTACATATAATAGATAAGCAATTCGTATGTACACATGTGGTATAAAATCAACTTTGAAAGACGAACTAATTCCTACAGATAATCAATGCTCAACGATTTCCATATTTACTTTGCAAAACAAATAGTATAAAGCAGCATAAAATATTGATGGATTACAAGGAAAGAAAAAAAAAAGTTGTTATGTATTGATTGTTGGTAGTCTACAAAAAGAGAGTGATGTATAGTAGATTTGATTATGCATAGAATTAAAAATTATAAAAATGGGCAACTAAGGTTGGTTTGTAGTAGACGTCGTAGGTTAGAAACTTGGAAAGACGTTGAAAGGAGAACCAAATTCACCCCACCAAGCAACCCTTTTGCTCTCTTTGTCTCTTCTCTACCTATCTATCTATCTATCTATCTATCTCTGACACGCTCCATCTTCAAGTAGGGCATAGAATTACACAGAGAGAAAGATGTATATATATATATAAGTGAGAAAAGGGATTACTTATGAAAGGGTTTGTTAGCCAAGACGTTTGCATCAATCTGCTGGTAGAGGTTTGTCCGAACCCTCCCCAGAGTCCCCCCAACTCTCTAACGGAAACCACCACTTGATTATAACTTCAATCACTTCTCTTCTATATGCTACAAATAGATATAGATGTTTGTTGTTTTTGGGATCAATCTGCTTAATTGCTCAACCTACAGTTCTTGTTTTTCCTTTGCCTTCCCGCCACCCACTTTCCTTGTTATTTGTGACCATCGTCAACCCATCTCCACTTGATCCAGTTCTTTTTCTTTCTTGCTTGATCTCATTTTTTTTCTTTAGGTATATACAGAAGAAGAATAAGAAGAGAAGAAATACATGAAGCTATAGCTAGCTAGCTAGCTAGCAGGTTGAAGTGTACTAGCTAGGGTTTTTCACTTTACTGTACCGGGTTGGTGCTGAATTCCCAATTTTTGCCAAGAGATCAAATGTGTACCAGGGGCCACTGGAGACCGACTGAAGATGAGAAGCTAAGGGAGTTGGTGGAACGCTATGGTCCTCACAACTGGAACGCTTTAGCCGAAAAGCTTGGAGGAAGATCAGGTGGTTTTGTTATCAACAGATAAATGCATCAACCTCGTGGTCATGCATGAGTATTACATATTATTATTATTATCTCTGTTGTTGTGGAAATTTGTAGGGTTAGATTTCACTTCACAAGATTGATAATATGAACCAAAAATGATGATTTAAATGAAAACAGGTACAAAAAAAGGGCATATTGACAATGATAATACCTAATTGTGACTGTGACTAAAGTTCCGCCATATTAACGAAGTTACCATTGATCATCACAACAGGGAAGAGCTGTAGGTTGAGGTGGTTTAACCAGCTGGATCCAAGAATCAATCGGAGCCCATTCAACAAAGAGGAAGAAGAGAGGCTTCTAGCTGCTCACAGAATTCATGGCAATAGATGGGCTGTGATAGCAAGACTTTTCCCTGGTAGAACTGATAATGCTGTGAAGAATCATTGGCATGTAATTATGGCGAGAAGGTGCAGGGAAAGATACAGACTTCATGGCAAAAGGGTTGCTCATGAAATTACTTCGACAACGAATGAGGTAAACTTGTGTTCATCTTCACCTTCAACGCTGCAAGATGTTCCCATGATGATTTGTCAGAAGACAATGAACTTCTCTTCATTTCTAGAGAAGTACCGTGACAGGTTGTCTTTGTGTGATCGGTATCCTCTCACTCGCATTAGCCCAAGTAACTGTGAAGGTAATTAGCTGCAGTTTCATGTTTCAATCTTGCCGAGTTCAGTCACAAGATGCAATTTTTTCATTATAAAATTGACATATAGCAAGGAAGGTTTTTAAGTTGTGGCTCCAATTATTATAACCGCAATATTAAATTTTGAGTAATTATCACAGTCCTTATTTAGGTCAATTAACAGTCCATTATGGCAACCTTAATCACACCTACTTTTAGTGCAACTTTCAGAAATGTATGATCTGTTACCGACTATTTAAAACGTTGACGATGAGAAATCAAACCAGTAATGCTCATAGCATTTTCGGAAATAGTATAGCACTATCAATTGTCAACTAATTTTTGAGTTCTCAACATGTGCGTAGTGTTAATCTTTCATGCGTATGTTGTCGCAGATAAAAATAGGGCAGTAGAGTTTTATGATTTTCTTCAACTAAACACTGACTCGAGCAAAAGCGAAGTGATAGACACAGCGCGAAGAGAAGAAGAGGAGGTAGAGCAGAAAGCCATGGGACGATCCAAGAAGGCAGCGTCTTCTTTCATCGAGTTTCTATCAGTAGGAAACATTAGCTCTTCGTAGCCCTATAGTCTCTGAGTCTGAGGTGATATCTTATCACATATCAAACATATACATACAGGACCATAACTACAATATTAGACCTCTACATGCCACCTGCTGGTGCTTGAAAGCTGCAACGTTGACATGGGACTGGGAGTGCAAATTAGATATTTAAGGAGATATTTCGATGATGATCACTAGCATATGTTTCGATGACGATCACTGGCATATATAGAATTCAATGTACATGTTGAAGCTTAATCTTAATCTATCACAAGTTTCATTCGATATGTTACTCTACTATATAGTAGAAATTTTAATTTACAGCTAAAAGACACAGCACCTTAATTATTTCCATGGATACAGCTTAATATTTTATTACTATCTACTGAGAATTAATTATCCATAAATGCTTGCATCCTTCGCTCCATTTTTCACATTCTTTTTCCACTAGAAACTTAGATCTAAGTATTGCATAGAGTATATATGAGTGTGCCATGAAATATACTTTGATTTTGCCTAAAGTTCTCTACTGTGACTTCTTAACTATATAGTTGTGAAATATTGATTATTACAAAATCAAACATGTTGCAAAACAAAACTATATTAGAAACACAAAATTACTTTACACCTATTTAACGAAAAGGACGTTCTATGCAATCACAAACAAAGAAGTTTTTTTTTAAAAAAGAGGCACAACAGTCTGAATGCTATTCATCTTGTCGAAGAAATCTACTCTCAAACATTAGAAACTATTAAGTGCCTGTTTGTTTCAACTTTTAGATGATGAATAGACACTTTTCTTACCACAAAAGCAGTTTTTAAAAAAATAAGTGTTTAGCTGTAAAATCTAAAAGCACTTTTTTTTTTCATAAAAATGACTTTTTTGGAAGCTCAAATACAACTTTTTGAGAAGCTCAAATTTACAGTTTTTTCAAAAAAGTACTTTTTTCAGGTAAATTTTTTAGATCAATTAATGAGCCTATTTTTAGCCCCTTTTACCCTTATATTCTTACACATAATTCCCACAATACTCACAAACACATCTTCACGTTTATTTTGATATTTATATAATACTATTTGACTTTTTTATATGTTTTAATATTTATTTTTGATATTAGTTTTACTTATATTATAATTCATATAAAAGATTTGGTTAGATATATTTTTGTTTATGCTTCATATGGTTTAAAATTGTATAATAATTAATATATTGTGCTTTGCTTATTGTTTAATATATTTTAAATAATATTTATATGCATAAATAATTTTTATTACAAAATAAAATATAGTTAAAATTATAAATACTTTTTATTTTTATATTGTCAAATAGTCTATTGTATGAAGCTCTTTTTAAATGACAGTCAAACAGTTAACAGACTTCTTAGAAAAGCTCCTCTTAAAAAAGTTCTATTGATAAAAATTTTGTTGACAAAAACTCTACTAATATAAGTCTATCCAAATAGAGCTCCTAACATAAAAATAGAGCTTACTTTGCTAGAAAGTCCGCACGACACACCAGTCCCCACAAATGAGGGCCTTGATGGTTGCCAATAAATGCCCATATCCGTTATCTACATTCAATTTCACACAACCACATACACGGGAGGGTGCCAAATCCTCTCCCTCCTCTGCTGTATACTCCCTCCGTTTCATAATAAAAGTCGTTTTAGAAAAATACACGCTTAATAAGAAAACTAATAAAATTATAGATATACCCTTATTAAATATGCACCTCGGTAATTTGCAATACTTAGCATGTGAGAGAAATTGCCTTGAAATTGTGATTGTATAATTAAGATGAGAGAGAAATAAAAGGTTAATTTTGGAAGAAAAGTTATAAACATACATACAAAGTCAACAATGACACTTATTTTGAATAATTAAAATGTTTCTAAAACAACTTTTATTATGAAACAGAGGGAGTAATAATTTGACTGCTGGAATATCGATCATTTCTTAAATACAATTTTGAATTTTTTTCAATTGAATAGACCGATTCGGGTCCTGTTGCTAAAATAACTACATATTCCGCCGTTGTTGCCGTAACCTCCAAGCGGCAACTCCAAAGCAAGTACCCCAATCCCCATTCGTATTGAATCCCCATTTATGAGAGTGGCCTAAATGGTTTCAGTTCCTCACTTAAGACTCTCCCTTTCAAGAGGTCTTGAGTTCGAGTCACGCCAAAGGAGGAGAAATAGGAAATGTTCCTGTTGATGATCCTCTAGCCCCCTAAGCAAAGCTCGTTGATCGGATTAATTACGGACGCCTCGCTTTCCAACGGCAATGTGGGACTTGAAGCTACTAGGGAACCTGAGGGCTGATGGGAACCTAATGCTCAGTAGGGTTAGTGATCAATCATCAGCTGAACAATCAAGTATGTGAAGATTCCTTGTGTGAAGAAGTGTACAGACTACATAAGAATCTGAAGGATCTTGGGGTTCAGGTTTATATCTTCCAGGACTCTTGGGATGGGGTCTTAGGAGTTTAGGATTAGTCCCGCTAAGCCGAAATACCTAATGTAATAAAAAAATTTTACATGGAGCCAATTGGGAAGAATCAAAGAGAAAAGTCTGATCAAAAAGTCCTCGGCATTAAATGATTCCAAACCAGTCGAGCCAACAACAATCCGTAGGACATGGAGTAACGTTTTGCACCTCACATGTTGCACAACGAGAATCCTGAGTGACATGTCGTCTAGCAAGTTCCGCTCTTATGAGGAGCTTGTTTTTAGCGACAAAAAGAAGTTTTAAATGTGAATTAATTAAATATTAATAATGTAGTAACCCAATTTAGTTTTTAAATAAGATCCAAACTAATTAAACTCAATTGAAATTAGTAATTTAAAATAATTATAATAAATAATCAGTTTAGGTCCATCTTAGTTAGTGTAATTTAATTTTAATAATTAGTTATGTAATTAATAGTTGATTAGTATAAGTATAACAATCATGCTATGTGTATTTTATCATTATATTTTAACCGAAATTTAAGATAAGCATTAAAAAACCAAAAATTTCAAGAATTTTTCAAGAATTTTAATTTTTTAATTTTTAAAATTATAAAGAAGGTCTATATCTTTTATCTTATACAAAATAAAAATATATCTTGAATATATTATATAATTTTATATGTTTAATTAAATGAAAACAATTTATCTCTAATATATTTTAGTTTACAAAATCTATGTAATATGGTTTGTTTCAGATTTTTAAAATACGTTAAATTGATCAAATAAAGGTTGAATTTATAAGATTAATTATATTTTAAAGTAACGATTACAAATTTTATTGTATGATATTTTATTTTAATAAGCACCTTTACCATCCTTTTGTTTCGCCTTAAAGCGTATACAACCACTTCAAAATTTTGAGCATGTTTCTTTTACTTACTACTTGAATTGTCCTTATAAAGCTTTAGGGGATCTTCTAGATACATGAAATATAACATGTGTATATAAATTTCAACTTGGAGATTCAATGTACAAAATAGAAGCTTAGGCCTTTAAGTTAGGCCTCTTGGACAAATCTCCACCAACACCAAAATATTCAACAATTTCATCAATAGTGAGTTTAACTGACAAACAAATTGCTGGCAGGTACAATTGGCCACGATGAAGCATGACATTGACGTGACTTTCCAACAACCTAATCCGTCCAGCATATGCCTTGATTAATCCTTCATGATAACAAAATCAACATCCATTCTTGTTTTATCAGTCAACAATTTGAACCATTAATATTGAGTTTAGTTACCATTTCCCAATCAGATTTGGACGTGTTTCCGCAGCCGTTTCTTACAAGAAGTTCGGTCCAACAATTTTGCTTTCTTCGTTACACACCATTTTATACCATAATTATTGTTTTTTTTTTACATATACCATAATTATTGTTAGATACATTTTTAATTACAAAATATTATAATAATTACAACTTCCATTGAAATGGTATTTACATAGTGACACAAGCACCGCAGTTAGTTAACCTATAATAGAACAATATATTACACAATTAAGGAGTACAGTAACTCAGTATTGCTTGACCAAGCGTTGAGGATCATATATGAGGGAATACGTACACAACATGCATGGTCCCCGTATGGTTCACGAAGATTCAAGTCCACCTTGTCCCCCCGGCAAAACAATTCCAGATCGTGTTTTCAGTCACCTACGAGCCTGTAGGAGAATATGGTGCATGCGTCGGATTGAACACAATTTAGAGCTCACCATACTGCTTCTATTATACTACAAATTAGAACGTAAGTCCCTACTTCAATTATCTCAATGAAGCTGGTCATACATGCGTGATAAGTGAAATGTTGCTGTGAAGAAAAACACATGATTCTTCAAAATCAACACTCAAATGCTTCAGTTCAAAGGACACAGAAGGCGCAAAAGAG
>JANIJH010000005.1:11217906-11241857 GCA_024520975.1 Erythroxylum areolatum | reverse complement strand
ATATTAAATTCCTAAAAGCATGTGTCTAATTTCCTATCGCCATTGAACAATTATTCAGTACTATTAAGTCAATCAGTTCGTCACTTATAAAATTCTTCGGTCCGAACTTTTTTTCTCCCAAATTGCCAGAAAATTTTTAAGAATCACTCTAACAACTGAAAGTTACTCCTAAGACATTTCAAATCACATTTCAAACACAATTATCCCCAAATTCACAAAGCACAACATATTCACAAATAAATACCGGGAAATGCTATGAATGCATGTACATATAGTGCAAGTGCAAAAATGTCTCATTCCTCTAAAATTAGAGGCCAATGAATGAACAAATCAAAATGTGCAATTTAACCCACTAGCTCGACCCAATTTACCAATATAACCTTCCCATCAGTGATGGGATGTTACACCATTGATTTCATGGCATCAAGTATAATATCAATCACAAAGAATATAATTTAAACTCCCACTAAATCAAATGGTATCAAATGTAACAATGCCTATATGAGTAACATGCTCATGAAAAGCCTTAGGCATTAATGCCTTAATGAGCAAATCTGCAATCATAGAGTTTGGTCTTATCAGCTTAGTATTAACAAAACCACTATGAACTCTTTCTTTCACAACAAGGAACTTAATGTCTACATATTTAGATCTAAAAGAGCTCATGTTTCTATTTGAATAAAAGATAATTGCTCTATTGTCATAGTATAACTTGAGTGGCCTTTCAATACCATTGACTACTCATAGTCCTATAATGAAATTATACTGCCATATAATATGATTAAATGTCTCATAATATGCAACAAATTCAGCCTCCATAATGGAAGATGGAATTAGCATCTGTTTGGAACTTTTCCAAGAAATCGTAGTTTCGACTAACAAAAATATATAACTAGATGTTGATTTATGACTATCTTAACATCCAACAAAGTTAGAATAAAAAGATTCAATGATCTTAAGTTTGTCTAACCTCCCATATGTGAGCATATAACCCTTAGTTTTTTGTAAATATATGAAGACTTTTTTTTTGGCTACCCAATGTTTTCTTCCTACTTTGCTTTGGTATTTGTCAAGCATCCCAACAAAATATAAAAGGTCAGGATGAGTGCATACCTACACGTACACCAAACTCCCTACTATTGATGCTTAAGGGATATTCTGCATAAACTTAGATTCTATTTTATCCTCCAAATAGTAATTTTAACTAAATTGATCTCCTTTAGACACAAGGGTATCATGAGGTCTAAAATTTTGCATGATAAATTGATGCAATACTTTTTCAATGTAAATTTTTTATGATAATACTAGATTTTTATGTGAACGATGGTGATGAATTTGGATCCCTAATACAAAGGATGTCTCACCAATATCTTTCATTTTAAATTGCTCTAAAAGAAATTTATTGGTTTCTCGAACCAATTCCGCATTACTATTGGCAAGTTAAATATCATCCAGATATAGGACCAAGAAAATGAATATACTATTGATGAAATTAACTACACAAAATCTTCAACAACGTTCACTCTAAAGCTAGATGAGAGAACAACTGATGAAACTTTTGGTACCATTGATGGGAAGATTATTTGAGCCTATATATGTATTTTTTTTAAGTTTACAAACTAATTATTTAGTTTCCTTAAAAGCTAAATCCTTCGATTATTTCATATAAATCATTTCTTTAATGTCTCGATTGAGAAATGTTATTTCTACATCTATATGATGTAGCTCAAGATCAAAATGTCTCACAAGTGCCATAATAGTCCTAAAAATGTCCTTCGATAAAACTACAAAATAAATACTAATATATCTTACATTCAGTTTCTTACCATTTGGCTTTTAGGGCCTTGCCTCAACTGGACATCCCTAAGCACGTAAATGCTTTAAGACAGGTTTCTTATCTGTCTATAACTCATAAAGGTTTTATTTGTAGCTTTTATAAGAACTCTATTAAGTATGTACATTAAGATATTTAATGCATCTCCCTATAGTAAGTGAGGAAAAGTTGTACGACAAATCATACTTTGTAGTATATCCTTAAGGAATCTATTTTGTTTATTTACTACACCAATTAATTTAAAGAACCTAGCACATTGTATTGGGGAACAATCCCACACTCACTTAGGAATCAAGCAAATGGACTTGGATGTTATTCACCTGAACTATCGTATCTTTCATAACATTCACCACCATGATTGGATCTTATGGCCCTAATAGTTTTACCAAGTTGATTTTCAATTTCTGTCTTAAACATCTTAAAAACATCCAATACTTGCGATTTCTTGTGAATTAAGTATAGGTAGTTATATCGAGAGTAATCATCTATGAATATGATAAAATATTGTTGGCCATTCTATAAAGCTGAATGAAATGACCCGTAAATATTTGTAAATATCAATTTTAAGATATTCTTAGCTCCTTTAGCTCATATTTTTCTCATGTTTGTAGTTTTGCCCTTTATACTCTTAACATAAACATTGTAATCTGATTCATCAAGTGTTTTAAGAATCCCTTCCAACATAAGCCTGCCAATTCTCTTTTTAGAGATATGGGCCAAAGGCTTATGTCATAATAATGAAGACTTTTGATTTGATAATTTGCATTTAGCAGCTTTCGTTTCAACATTATAAGACTATTATATAAATTTATTGTATGAAGTAAATAAATGTTGTCATAATCAAATAAATTACTAGTTCCAACAAGCATAAAATTAAAATAAACATCACTTCTTATGTTTCCAAATGAACAAACAAAGCCTTATTTGTTTAATATAGAAAATGAAAACAAATTTCACCTAAAAAGTGGTACAATAAATATGTTTTTTAATTCTAAATAAAAATAGAACATAATAACAACCAAAAAGTCCCTATGCCTAAAACTTCCACTGGATTTTTATCCCTCATCTAAATGTACTTCTCATCATCACTGGGTATTCGGAAGTTCAAACGACCTTGCATAGATATACTTATATGAGTTGCAGCACCAGAATCTAACCACCCAAAATATGTACTAAAACCAAATTAACATCAATACAAACAAAAGTGAAAGACATATGTCTTTACTTCCTAAATGCGATATTTGGCATAGTCTTTCTTCATATGAGAACGATCCTTGTAAAAGAAGCATTTCTTTTAGTTATGTCTATTCGACATATCCTTATGCTTCTTTTGTAATTTGGATATCGTATCTTTTTTTCTTTCTACTTCTTACCATGTCTTGAAAAGGTTGAAGTGAAATGAACACTCTCAATCTTGTGTTGTTTTATCCGTGAAATAAACACTCTCAATCTTGTGTTGTTTTATCCTATCTTCTTCTTGCATTGAGTAAGACATAAGCCCATTGAATGTCCACTTTTCCTTTTGAAAATTATAGCTCACCTTAAATTGACTGAATTTTGAAGGAAGAGACATCAACATTAAGTGAACGAGCAAGTCTTCTGACAACTCTATGTTCAATGTCTTTAGTTTTTCTATAAGATGAAACATTTCAAGTATGTACCCTCTTATGCTTCTATTGCCTTTATACCTCAGAGAGACAAAATTCCTTAAACTTGCACTCATCTTTACCTTACCATTTTTTGCGAAAGCTTTTCAAAAGTGTTAAGGAACTATTTGGCATTCGTTGCTTCAGACATAATGTTCAGAAACAACTTTGAAATAGCATTCTTCATGATCATAAGACTCATGCAATTAAAGCCACCAACCTCTCAAAAATTCTCTTATCCTTAAAAGAGCTTTGATTTGTAAGAGGTATCAGAGTTGACACTAAGCACATATTGTTAATGTTGACTGAAACACAAGAAGCGTTAACAAATATTAGCTATATAGAGAACAATAATTAGAACTTAAGTTTATTCCCTTTTATCTTTTCTTCTGCTATGAGCAGTTAACCATAACTTAACTTCAAACACATCGATCATTTTATTATTGTTAGATAGAGAATGAAGCCAAAAGAACAAATCTTTAATGATAAAAGACCAAACTTATACGGGCTAAACACTCCCAATAGACTTAGGCTATGTTTGGTTGGACGTAAGATTGTTAATAGAATGGAATTGAATGAAATAGAAAAAAAATGGTTTATAGTAATAAAATGGAATGTAAATGGATGTAATATTAAGAAATTATTGTTTGAGAATGATGAAAGAGTTTATAATATGATATAGTAAAATGTTATTTAGAAAAAAGTTTTATAATATAATACAGTAAAAAGTTATTTATTATTTTACATTCCATCTTAAACTCTCCAAATTGGAGGTTTTTCATTTTTACTGTTTATGATGTAATAAGATGTAATATGAAATTATCCTCTTTTATTTCATTTCATTATATTTTATTATAAACTCTCCTATGAATTAAAATTATATTTTATTTAATTCCTTTAATAAACTCTCTATTAAAGATAGTCTTAAAAAATCGCACAGATGCGTACACAAGACAACAGATGCGTTTCTCCACACAAAATATTCTCGTGGGCCTTGCATGGGGCATGCTTATGGGTCTATAAGATCTGGGTCGGATTCGATTTCACCCGAAAAATTAACGGGTTGAGCTGTCTTGAAAAGGTCAAGTTAGGTCCCTCTGGTTATGGAAAGAGAAGAGAGAGAGGGACACTTTTATACTGAGAAAGAGACAGAGACAGTGAAAGAGAGAGGTGGAAAAGGTGGAGAGCTACAAGCTTCTTGCTTTAGGGTTTCTGAGAGCACATCCCTATTTTGGCTATATTGTTCTTGGTTTTTTGCTGAATCAATCGCAACCCACCAAAGGCTTTATCTTTTGGTTTCAAGTTGAATCTTTATGATTTATGGGCTCATCTTCCTCAGGTTAGTATGTTCCTCCTTTTTCTATTTTTCTTTTTGATTTTGCTGAAGTGTCTGAGCTACATAGGGCCAAAGCTTCATTCCTGGGGCTGCTTGATTTTCGTTTCCCATTGCAAGGAAATAATCATGCTTTTGTTTGGTAGCTGAGACCATGGAAAGGAAAAGGCGAGATTTATGAGAATTCGTTTCTTCTTCAAGTACTATTTAGCATCTGCTAGAATGTGTGACCATCTTTTGTGTTTTTTCTTTTCAGTTTGTAGGCTTAATATAACCATTTAGCTTAATTTCTGAGATAAGCCAACTTTTTCATCAGAACCTAGCAACCATATAATAGTTTGCCTTCTTTTGTGTATAGATAATTTTACTTTTGTTTTTCTCTTCGAAGATTTTACACTTAATCTGGAACTTTATTTGTCTTCACTCGTTCCTTCTAACATGCATATAATGACAGTGTTATTACTTCGAAAACTTATCCTTTACTCAGAATGCACGAAAGCATGCATATAGGTCATATCCCTTTCTCTTATTTACATAAAGAAAAGTTATAGAAAAGGTTCCCTTTTCTTTTTTGATCATTTAAGAAAATTTTCCATTTAGCTCAGCATAGCTGACAATAAGCTTTTTGGTTCACACGCAACTGAAATGGTAGACAACGTATCACATTCTAGAACCAGCGGGCATCAAGTCACTTTCCAGAACAGTAAACCCCATTAGATAATAATAAGATTAGCTTAGCAGTTGGAAAAAGTTATGTTTACCGAAATGGGAAAACCAAGGGATTGACAGCAGTGATATTGAGAAACTTTGTTCTCTTCCTTAGGATCTTTTAGTGAAGTAAATGATGGACCAAAGTCATGTTTGGAGTATCAGGTTGTTGGGCTTCCTTGTTGAGGTTTGGGCAACAACAGCTTGTATTGCTCGAGTGTCATTGAATTTTGCTTTCGCTTTTATTTTCAGTTTGTTGTGGCCTTTTTCATGTGAGCAATCACAAAATTGAAATGTATAATCTTTCTGAACATCAATTATTGGTAAATCTCTGATGTTATCAATTTCATGAACTTGTTTAGACATTAATATCCCACTGTTGAGTATCTCCCTCTAGCTTTCACCCCCCACACCACCCAAATTTTACTTCCTGTATCTCTTTTGGTGTGATTTTCGAATGAGTTTTAATGATTGTTGAATTATGTCTAATTCTACAGGTATACTAGCTTGGTGTTCTAGAGTTTCCACCTTTTGTGTGCACAATTTGGTATAGTTTTTCCAGTTGTAGAACTCTATGGCATCAAAAAGCTAGGTGAAGGGATGGAATGTTCTCAGTCCATAAGTCGACTTAAGGGTGAGTTGTGGTTGGATAATTCCCTTTCTTTTTTACTTTACCACTCATATATATGTACTTTATAGAAGGCGATTACTCATGTTTACACTAATGACTGGCTTCTGCCTGTTTGCAGCCTCAGTCTTCCTACTCTTGTTGAGATTCATTTTCTGGATATGCAGTTGCCCTGATGTTGAGGCGTCACTACTTGACCATAATCATATTTCTTCCATGTCTGAACTATCAGTACCACCAATCAATGGTCTTTTTGATCCTATAGAGATATCTCCTGCTGTGTTTCCTAATTATCCTACTCCTGCTGAATCTTATCCACCTATGTATCCAACTTTACCTATCCCTTACAAACCCATTTTAACTGGGAGATGCCCTGTAAATTTCTCAGCCATGTCAGGTATCATGGACAAGACAGCAATTGATTGCTATCAACCTTTTGCGAGCCTTGTAGGAAGTGTGATATGTTGCCCACAGTTTGGTAGTTTACTTCATATCTTCCGGGGTTACTATGGTCTCAACTCTGGTCAACTGGTTTTGCACAATGCAGTTGCTAATGATTGTTTTTCAGATATCATTAGCATCTTAATTAGCAGAGGGGCCAATAAGACAATACCTACAATATGCTCTGTAAAGTCATCAAGTCTTACTGGTGGGTCTTGTCCAGTCACAGATATTGATACCTTTGAGAAGATAGTCAATACAAGCAAATTATTGGAGGCCTGCAGCGCTGTTGATCAACTAAAAGAGTGTTGTAGACCAATTTGCCAACCTGCAATTATGGAAGCTGCTCTTCAGATTTCTGGAACTCGCATGAACATTAATGACAATAAAGATGTAGTGAGCGAGCCTGACCACAATGATACTCTTAGTGATTGTAAAAAAGTGGTCTATTCTTATCTATCTCAGAAACTCTCAGAAGATGATGCTAATGTGGCATTTCGCATATTATCTGCGTGCAAAGTTAACAAGGGTATGTACTTGTGCATGCCTGTATATGAAGTTCCCCTTTCATCCTGTACAGTTGCATAAAATGGTTTATTGAAGTGATACTTTTGAAATTTTGGTTTATCCACTGGGTACTTCTTGGTGAAATCAAGCCCTGGTAACATTGAATACATTGTTACAGCCTGTGTTGTATTATTCCCTTGAGGTTTTCTAGTTAGTCCTATGACTCCAGGCTTCCATGGCGAGACTTAAATGAAGATCCTCTAAGTTCCAGAAATATGTGATGTTATTAAATGTCTTTCTTTAGTAGTTGAGAAGAAGTTTATATTTGGGCTTAACCGAACAACTTTTTCTTTGCGTTGAGAAATTCCTGTGTTGTTGAGATGCCTGATACTTGTGTTTTGACTTTCCAGAGATGGCAGCATTTCTAAGAGCTATTTGTTGACATTTTGTAATTCCTTTTTTTAATACTTTGTGCAGCTTGCCCATTGAATTTTACACAGCCTTCAGAAGCTATTGAAGCATGCCATAATATGGCAGCACCCAGTCCCTCATGCTGTGGCTCATTAAATTCTTACATTGCTGGAATTCAAAAGCAAATGCTAATCACAAATAAACAAGCCATAATCTGTGCAGCAGTTTTTGGTTCCATGTTACAGAAGGGTGGTATCATGGCAGATGTGTATAAGCTGTGTGACATTGACTTGAAGGATTTTAGCATCCAAGGTGGATTACTTAGCCTGATCTCTTTTGTAATTTTGTACTTTTCTTACTTTGATTATTTCATCTGACATCAAATGTGTTTCATGCATTCATGGATGCTGTGGCAGCTTATGGACAACAAGGTTTGCCCTCTCTCTCTCTCTCTCTTGCATCTTATATGATAAGTTGCACCTCTTGGTACTATCGTCGCTGAAGGTCTAAGCTGGCCTTGGAATTCTGAGAAATATATTACTTGAATAAGTTGCTATTGCAGCAATGGGAACTGAATTTTTCATTTCGGATAATATAATGTTCCAATAATGTGAAATAATTAACTTATTATAATCTTAATTTTTTATTACTAGTTAGTATTAAATAATTACATAATATTTATCTGATCAATAATAAAGTCACTTTATGATTAAAAACAAAAAACCATAACTGTTTCTTATAAACTAAAATAAAAATTTAAGTAAACGAGTTTTTTTAACTAAATTTAAGAACAAAAATACAAATAAAAAAAGAAGCCGAATGAAAAAACTGTTAATGCTTGATCTATGACTTCATGTCTTCTACGGGAAATTGCATGTTAAATTTTGTCAATGAATTGATATTCATCTAAATGATTTACCTGTAAAGGGACCAAATTGTTTATATGAAACTTTCCTATTGATTAGGATGTTTACTGCGAAACTTGCCTGCGGATGTCATATTTGACAATACAACGGGGTTCACCTTTTCATGTGACTTTGCCGACAACATTGCAGCTCCATGGCCTTCATCAACCCCCATGTCATCACTGTCTCTTTGTGCTCCAGGTAAACTATAGGCTTCTATGTGCATTCAGTTCTTGTTTAGATATTATGATAATAGGGTTTGCTTGAGACATGTGGCTGAACTTTAGTTCGTGCCCTAATAGCTTGAAGATCTAATCTTGCAGAGATGTCCTTGCCTGCATTGCCGACTTCAGAGACATTGAAGAACCCCGGTATGTGCTGATTGCTCTTCTTAGTTTGTTGACTTATATGACTGTTGGCTAAATCACATAATTTTTACTTTGTTAGAATTTGCCATTACTATTAGGTCAAACATAAATCCACAATCAACTGATCAAGAAACTAAATGAAGCTCAATCTTTCTAGGGGGTCAGTTATAGGTGTATCTTTGCCATATTTTGCAACAGTTTCACTGGCATTGCTTGGGAAATGTTTTTTTTTATATATTTTATTAATGGATATATTCATTCCATTATGTGAAGCAGGCAATCGTGTTGGTGATTTGGAGCTCTTGATACCAATTATTTCATTTTCTGTTTTCAGTATGCTCTTGCACTAAGAGTTCAGCTTGGGGTTGAGGGGAATTGAGCTTGTTGTCACATGTACATTAGAGTAGCTTCCATTCTGTATAGCTGTTTCATTTTTCCATTTCCTTGGCTAATTTTTGGCCCCTTCTCTTTGTATCTAATTTTGATTGTCTTTTATCTTGCAAGTTCAAAAAGAACAAAAAAAGCTTTCTTCGGCATATCTCTTAACGAACTTTCTGTGGGTGTTATTTCTACTGCTGACTTATGGTTCCAATCAGTACCTTCATTACTCTAGTCCAGTATGTCTATACATTTAATGTAAAAAGCCTGGTGACTAGAGTCTGTTGATGCAGATGTGTACTTGTTGGATTAGATTATGGTTTATTAAATGGTTCGGTGAAGTTGGCTTTTGGAACGAATAACGTTTTTCTATTTAGTTGGCAGATGCCAACCAACACAATCATTATGCACAACCAATTTATGCCTCTAATGTCAAATGTGGAAAGCAACAGATAAGCTGGCGGTCAATAATCGTACGGTTTGTCGATAAGAAGAAAACGGATCTTCAGATGTACGAGGCTGGAACTGCACCCAATTCTTATGCACATAAAAATAATATAAAATGGGTTTTGAATAATGGATAATCATTTTATTTCTATTTTTCTTATTTTAGATTGTAATTTTTCAATGATCTTTTTGGAAAATTAACTCATGTATCATAATTGATCTTTTTTGTTCTATATTCATTGTAATCTTTGATATTCTTATTATTCTCTCTGTTTTATTTCAGTCTTTGATGTCTTGACTCTTATTTTCCTTGTTTTATTTTAGTTTTTGATCCTTAACTATTCTTTTCTTTGTTTCATCACAATTTTTCATTCTTTATTCCACATTTCTTAATTTTTTTGCGTATGAGTCTTTTTAATTATTAAGTTTTTTCTTGCAATCCTCGCTTAAACTCTTAATTATGTTGCATTTAGATGATAGCTATTCAAAATCATTTCTTTTTGATATTGTATATCTTACTTAGTATTTTAACAAACTTATTCAAATTTGGTATTAATTAGACAACTACATACCAACTGAAGTATTAACAAAATTTAAAGTTTAATTGACTTATGACAAAGACGGGGTATATATGTTTAGGAGAAACTTTTTTTTTGGTTGCCCACGAGGTGTCTTAGGAGGATTTTAACTACGAGAAGATATCTTTAAATCATCTATACTCAGACTAATTCTTGCTCGAGTCGGATAGGTCTTTTGTTGGAGACAAAACTCTAATCCTAACTTTTAAACGTTTGTATACATGAAGGAGGTTTAAACTCGAGAAGAAACAATTTTAATAAAGATTGCAACGTGTTAAGTAAGGCCAGGTCAGCGTAACTAAAGTTTGAATTGAAGTTGGATGAGGCTTGACTTGTGCTTTACAAGTTCAAGTTCGATTAGATTTTGGGCAGTCAAAAGCTTAGTGAACTCCTAATTTTTAACTTGAAACTTGATCTAGACTTCATTGAAGGTCCAGCTAATTGGGTGTCGGGCAGTACGTGGGCAAGGAAAGCAAACCACCCAAACATTTGTTGTTCGTTTATTTTGTGCTCCAAAATTTAGGTAATGAAATTTGGTTGGTTGGTCGTGCTAAGTTCAGGCTTAGTCTTAAATATAGACGGTCCATTTATAAATAGTAGTTGCCCACTTGAAAGGAAAAACCTAAATTTAGTAGGTATTTTTCAGATATAAATTCATTATCTCATCATGAGAAAGGTACGATTTTCGAGAACTCTAATATTCTTTATTCATTAGCTACCAAAACTCTCACAAAAAGACTAACTTGAACGTTGGAGGGGCCTATCGGCAATCAACTTCCGGTGTGTCTTACTGTTTTGTAGGTATCTTTGAACCAAAATCAATCAATCTCATAAATCTAAGCAGCAACGTTCAACTCCACAAAAATCAGACAGAACCAAAACTAATAAACGCAAAGAACAAGCCACCTAAGCTCGCTCGAAAGAGGCTTCAAGTGATAGTCATATTTGAAGTTAACAAGCTTGACTCGTGTTTATTGGTTTGGGCTTTTCTTTTTTCAAAATTTTAAAGTTTTAGATTAGGTTCGACTTGAACTCCACAATCTGGTCTGAAGTTTGGTTATATATATATATATATATGTAAAAATCCTACCTGAAGATGGAGCTTCCTCCTTTGTTTCTATATATGTGTATGTCGTTGCATTTCTCACTTCTTTCACAAACAACCCCTAACCTTAACCAACTCATCTGCTTCTTTCCCTTCCTTTTATTATATTTCTCACTTCTTTGTGATTTTCTTCCTCAAGTTTGTTCTTTTCTTCTTTAATCTCGTACAATTTGATCGAATCACCTTTTCACATCCCCCAATTTAACCTAAGAATAGTTGTAAGTAAAACTTGAGGAGAGAGTTACAATTTCATTGCAAAGAGTAAGCAAACGTACAGCATGGAGTTTGATTTTATTGTTTGCCACTTATTTTCCTTCTTATATATCAGGTCTTCATTGGCAATGGAGTTATGAAGAATTGTGAATAGCAAGCAGTAGATCATCTTACACTGGGAAATCGGTTAACATGATAAACAAGGATTGCAAAGAATTTGAGCCAATGATGGTTTAGATTGGGTCAGGTTAGTTGAGATTTGGGTGATTTGGGCTTCGAGCTCACAAATATGAGCATATATCGATCAAGTTTGGGCTGTTTGTAAAGGTTTTCAGGCCAAATTTAGATAGCCTCAGGCTTGGCCAAAATCTTAAAACAACCATTAAGATCAATAAAAACATAGAGCTCAAACTTATTACCTAGAGTTGATGGATCTCATCTTGACTCACCATTAATCTGATAGGTATGTAATTATATCCAATGATCATTCAACTAGTATTTTTATATACTAGGAGTCCGACTTCAAAACATAATAAGTGATCTATTGATTACTATGATAATCAGGTCAAAGGAAAAATATACATTTAAATTCTTATGAGAATATCCCACTTAACGGTTTATAGGTAATTTTAATTATTGGGAATTCTCAGTTTGGTCAGTTCAATGATCATATCTTCATATGCATAATCTATATATGTAGCTTAGTAAATGAGATCTACTAATATCCATCTAATAGATACTATTATGTACATATTGATCTAACCGGATCATTAAAATTCTTATTTGATGATCTTATAATCAAGAATACTTTTAGATTAAACCCTAAAGACTTAACTCTCATTATCATAATCTCCATTATGATGGTAAGTGTATAAATTTAATCAAGGACTTATCATATTACAATAAAAATAATAAACGTAATATGATAATAAAATCATTTACCATATTATTAATCAAAATTAATAATCATAAAAATAAGATATTCAATCTATTACATAACAATTGGGTCATGGGCATAATTCCAACGTAGGTTTTGTTGGTAGAGCCATTTGATTTTCCATTCTACCTAGATTTTGAGCCACCTTCCATAGATAATTATAAAGATGGAAAATGCATTTCCAAGATACAAAGAGCCTTTACAGTCCCTAGATATGCATAAGGAAGCTTAGATGGGAGGCATGGGCAGCGTTCTCTAGCAGTTTCCATTGCCAACTTTCCAAACTTGATAATAAAACTCAGACAAGCCAGGGAGGAACCACCTCAAAATGTTAAAAAGACCAGCGGATTTCAGGTGCAAGACTGGACTGTTAGTAGAAAGAAGTTAGAGCATATCTCTCCAGCACCCCCCATAAATGACCCTGTCAGGAAGGATCTATAGTTGCTAACTTGTTACAAGCACAACAGGTATAAGAACAAATTCTAATCCCTACAAAGTGCAAGACACTTGATATGTAACATCTGTTACAAGTGAAATGGTAAGTTTAGATTATAAGACTAATGTAGCGACCTTGTTTTATTCTTCTCCTCTCCCTTTCTTCCCGCGGTTATTTTTATTTAATAATTTATAACACATGCCTACACGAAGGAGGAGGCTTAGAGGTGTCCCGACAAGCATTCCATTCCACATATAAAGTAAACCGGGCATACCTGGGAATGTGAGAATGCTTTCAAAATTAAAGTTCATTGGATTTAGAGTTATTTCTTGAAATTATTTCAGTAACTTCAATTGCATTATAAGATTAAAATATGCTAATAGTTATTTCAATGCTCTAGAGAAGCTTTATGGAATCTTTGAAAACTACAAACTTAGCTGGTGGTAGAAACGACTTTAGTGGCAACAATATTTTATTATTATATACATGAAACTAAACAATTTGAATCCTTAATTTCTGATTCAGAATACACTGTTTATGGAATAGCTCTAGATTCAGAAATGTTGTAGGATAGATACGAATGAATCAAAGGTATTATCTTGACAAAAGATAAAACTTTGAAAGGTGACGCTCTAAAAAAGTTTTTTAGTCTAAACAAATAGTAAGGGATCATAACTGTCTTGTATCTGCATTTCAGACACAAGTAAAGGATCATAACAGGATCTAATTTACTCACTATCTTCTATGTTAGAATCCTGTAAACTGGTCTTAATGAAACCTTTAGTTGTTGAAGTGCTGCAGTGGATACTGTGACTAGTAAAACTGAAGCTACCTTTTGGAAGAAATGTTTATGCCTAAAGGGGTTTTGATCAGCTAAAAGGCAGATGATTGACACAAAAGTTCTTTGGGCCCTTGGACTCTCATTGCTGAAAGCATACCCAGGCAAACTACATCACCTTCTGGTTCTCGTAAGCGACATCACTGGAAATTCTGACTTTCTACCACGACCAGGTGAAAATCACACAGCTTTTGCTTACTCGTATTCAAATAACTCAAAAATCTACACAAACTAGGAAGATCAAGGAACGTAGAATATATTGCCCTTAATCATTGCTATAGTTACATCATTTTTCACCCATTCTACAGTATACAAAAATCTACAGATCTGTAATATCTACCCTTACTACACAGCACCATATAGTCTTTCTCCCTCTCTCCCTTAATTCCAACCCCTATTCTAATAGACAAAGGCGTACTTAAGGCCTACTTTAACTCATTGTTTGAACCGGCAAGCTCCATCCATTACAAGGAGATGCAATTATACCTTGACCTCTTTGTACTCCCCCTTCTTCATCTCAAATGTTGAATGACCTTGTACAAATGAGAACTCCAGAACACAAAACTCGAGTTGAAGACTGCCTGTATCATCTGCTTGCTGCCAAAAAGCAGCTGCTACTATCCGAGCTACTCAAAGCAAAAGGTATGTCATGAACTAGAAACTTAACAATGCGTGTTCCAACATAATCCAATACGTCAAGGCACTCTTGCAAATCTGAGTCACTGATCAACATTACCCACTCCTCCTCGTCATCCAGGTATTTGAGTTGGAATGATCCATTTTGCAACTTAAACCTCCTTGCAACCTCTTCATAGAGCTGGAAACACCCTGCGGGAGGCTCAAACTTGAAACGTATAGTGTCTTCTTTGTAAGTAGCTTTTATAGTAATTTTGGATCCATCTTGACCATAGCTTGCATTTATTTTTGAATGCTTAATCTCCTCAAAGCTTGACGAACTTGATGTACTGACATGCATCATTGACCCAGAGGCATTTGATGAATCAGTCATACTGGAAGAAGTAGGCTGGTTAAGTTCTACAACACTATCCTCGCCCTCCAACTTGGTATCCACCTCATCAGCTGCAGCCAATAAGCTAATGCTACATGAGACAAATTGGGATTCCAGGTTCTCTGATTTCATATTACACCAGTTCTTATCCACATCATTTCCTTCTTTGGTAAGACAATAACCAAGGGAAGCTTTATTAAGGCAAGTCCAAGGTCCAGACCCAACAACAGATTGATGGTACAATCCAGCATCCACCGCAGCCAGCTTTGAATCTTCACTACCATCAACTCCAGATATGCTAGAATTCCTCAATCCTTCCCCAGGAGTACCAACACAACATTCATCATCCTCGAGCTTGACTGCAGAACCATCACCATCATTAAGGGATGAGAAAAGCACAGAACCTCCTTTATGGATAATCGGTTCATAATCTCTGACAACTTGGTTTTTTCCAGGAACATGACTCTTTTGATAATTAAATTCTTGCATTACAGAGCCAGTTGTCAAAATTTCCCCCGTCATAGGATCAAACTTGATTCCCCCTTCCACTCCCTGAACAGATTCAAGCACAGTCTGTATTTTCTTCAATGAACGGTTCACTTTGTTTATCTTGCGAGATGGCCACCTTGAGATCCCATGTTGTCTGCATATCCTTTTTAATGTTGTTGGGCAAACTATACAGAAAGAAAGAAATTTGAACATTAATTATTGTGTTATCTTACTTTTTAATTAAGAAATCTATCCTCAATTATCTACAAAATTAAATAAGACTCTTAAATTGTAGCTGATGGGCCCTAATGGCTCACTTCCTTATTGATTGCCACTTTCAATTTGGTTTAACTTTCACAGCATTTACCTGTATCATTTTCAGCACTAACTGAACTGTATGTGATTCAAACATGAAAGCAATTATGTCTCCCCAAATTTTGGCTTTCTTTAAATTCTACATCTCTTGATGGCAGTAAAAGATAATAGTATATGGAACATACCACCAATGCTTTTGGCAGCATCCTTCAGACTTCCAGTAAAGTATTGTTGAAGAACACTCAAATTCACATTTTTCTCTGCTGTGCTCCTCTTCTTCTCCACATGCCTTTTTCCGTCCATCATCTACAAGTGATATACAGTTTGGGAACTCAATTAAACAAGCTCAGGAGATTCATATGAAAATCTGTCCCAGTTCTATTTATACAGGCCCAAAGTTCATGCAGACACCGATCCTATTGATGCTAAAGAGGAACCTTTATTGCGCTACATTAGCTGGATGACCTATCAACTGTAACTAATATCCACAATTGCATAAAGGAAACTTAAACGCATGCAGATGTCTACAGATAAAACCTCTAGCTCAGTTGTTCTTTTTTCTTCACAAAGTGTTTGGAGTTAAACAAGGAAGAACTAACATTCACTCCATGACACATCCAAGCCCAAAGTCAAAATTTTTAGTTTTAACAATGAACGCTGGTAGTAAACAACATAAACAAATTCAATGAGAAAAGAAAGCTCTTGTTCACCTTCTCAGTTGTGTTCAAATTGTTTTCAGATATTGTAGCTTGAGAACTTCTCCTAGGCATGAGAACTGGCAGGGAGCTTCCTTCTACCCCCTTCAGAAGCCCTACCTTACAGGTTTCTTCTCCAACCAATTCTGAACCTGAAACTGTTCTTAAGCTCTTACAGATTCTCTGCATTGTACCCGAGAGGTTGTTCAACAAGAGTTGCTGCTCTGTTCTCCCTTTTATATTAACAGGGAGAAACAACTCCAATATATAGTCAGCATCTCCAGTGTAAGTACTTCTCAACCTGATGGCAACCGCAGCATTCAGCCTATATTTTCGTGCATGCTGGACAAGTGGATACTCTGTTATATCATATGACTTCACATCTGGGGTGAAGGCATGATTTGATTCAAGTGCTTTTCCTGTTATACCTTGCCCTTCCTCAATGCAATGCTTCTCACATGCATGGACAAACCCCTCCATCTCCTTATCATTTACATAACAGGCTGTAGCCTCAATGCAAAGTACACATTTCCCTTTATTGTGTGTGTTACCTTCTCTAACATGCAATTTTATATCTTGCTCATCAGCCTCTTCAGAATAATTGCAAGGAATCCATGTTAGAGCAAGTGGCAAAAGGTGTGCATGGCATACAGCTCGCAATACATCTGATATTTCAGACAAAGTAGCTCTTTGATCCATCGAGAGACTCTGGAAAATGACAATTGTCCTTAGAAAAGGTGCAGTTATCTTATAAGAAAAGCATTAAAAGCTAACCATCTTATCTGTGACTCTTCTTCCAACTATTGATTTTATTTTTTTGGGTAGAAAGAAGGGGTGGTTGGTTAGTAGGTTTTCATGAAGTAATGGAAGATATTAAATAATTACCTGAGGAAGAAGTCGAGGGGGAACAACACTCCTTAAATTTACAGCCTGCAAATAGTTGAGAAGAGTCATAATCAAAGAAATATAAGTACCAACACAGACATTGTAACACAAATGATATCTGGATTCTAGCTAATACAATACCAATGAACACAAAACAGCCAACTAGGAGAAACCCTCAGTTCTCGTCAAAATGCTTAAACCATTTTTTGGCTAGTACCATTACGCTATGACTTGAACTCATGCCATGCATATCAGACATTGGGGAGATAACATACGTGATAGCTCCTGTGATAGAATGATTTTGAATGGCCAGAAGACAACAGTGCCCAGCAAACAAATCAAATAACTTTTAACAGTTATATGTAGTGCTCCATTGATCTGATCGGTTCACAGTTCTTGTAAGCCAAAACTAAGCAACCTTCCCACATCATTCTTTCAATTACCTAGTTTTTCTGAGGAAAACTTGGACTTTAATGAACCTGAGAGTCTAACAAAGGTGAGAACATCCAACCGAACTTTAAAAAGAAGTAAAGTTTTGTCATTCATCATAGATGTTCAGACAGTTTCTAAACCATCCTATTAGTACTGCTCTTCAAAATCACATGTCTAACAGGAATCCTTCTGTATAACTGATTTAAGAACTTCAGAATGCTTACGGACATGTCGGTAAGTGAATAAATATCAGAAAGGCAGAAAGGAAAGCTGGACAAGTACATGAAACAGTAAACAAAAGGTTCTTTGCAGAAACAAGTACCTGAAGTGCACGGCAAACGTTTTCCATCTCAAAGTCAAAGTCTGGCTTCTCCCTCACTGTGACAATTTCCAATACAGCACAGCAGGATGTCTCGGTAGGATCAAAGACCGGCGCAGCAATAGAACCCTTGACATCATGATCAACAGCATGCTTTCCCCGTAAGTATTCACCCCTGCTATAATAGATTACGTTTGAAGTCCATTCTGGGACTTTAGAGATAAATACACGACCAGGGAGCCCAAGGGGCAAACCAGGCTTCACTTCAGCAGAGAACGTGAATGTTCTGGAGACTTCACGATATCCTGCCAGAATTTGGTCAAGCAGATAGGGCTGTTCTGAAGTAGTTAAAAAATGTTGACCTCCACGCCTCATGGGAACCCAAACTTGTGCTAAAATTCCTCCTCGAGAAGAATCTTTCAACAAAGATAACGCCCTCAGCATCCTCTCGTTAAGTGTTAATACAAACGGCCTAGGAACTATACAACTTGTCACATCCAAAATGTTGCCTTGTTGACGAGTTTCATCACATCCCTCTGCACCCAAGTTATCAGCTTCAATTGACTCTGACACATTATCAAACTGGAAAGTTGGATGTTGAAACATCATTTTATCTCCAGGATTGCAAGAAGTCCCGGCAGGATTTAACATATTACCGCCATTTGGATAGGCAACATAACTTTGTTCCCCAACATTTTGTTCTTCAACAGACGAGTAGGGAGTTGATTGAAAAGAAGACACTGCATAGGAACCAAATACTTGGTCCATCGTTAATGGACTGTTACACCACCCAGCATACGTATCCAAATTCATGAGATCAGAAAAGTTATTGAATGGATCCTCCAATGTCGAATTCATGGCAACTATTTCTGCTGGGGCTGTATTATCCATCCGTGCTTTTGATGAAGTCCAAAAGCTCGTCCCCTTTTCTTTTGAGGGGGGGTATTCCATTTCGATAAGAACAACCAAACTAAATCCAGAAAAGGTTAGATTACTATCAAAGCAAATCCAATAACATCAATCCCTTGTCTCCTGCTACTTCCCTTACGCTGTTCATTAGGATCCCTAAAATTAACACCGAAATTCGTCAAGATTTTGCTTTCCATCCTCATATAAACTTTCTTCTCTTTCCTTTTTTGCCTTTTCCCTTAGCTTCCGTGAACAGAAATTTCACTTCCTTCACTCATATATATAGCAAGTACGAAACAACTAAAGCATAGTAATATCCCATCATCAAATGGATTCCGTACAAAAGTCTAACAGCAAGCCACTTACTACAAATAGTAAACATGAACCTCTGACACTGATTTAAAAGCAATGGCCTCGAAAAAGCTGCAGTCTCCAAAGCTGCCGCAAGTCACTGCAACAAAAGTCCACAGCTCTCAATCAAAAATAACTCACAAAACCCGCCTCAAAATTTTGTCCTTTTGCACCAAAGCACTCTACACGTGTTCATGTTATCATAAATATCCACATAAAGCTCAACGAAATGATCTGGTTACTCGAAGAAACGGTAAAAGCAAAAAAGGAGAGCAATTAATCGTCAGAAATTCAGATGAAATGAACGAGAGATGAGATTAAGGGCAAATTCATCCTCAATATCTTTAAAGCTTTACAGGCATTCTTTCTTCTCTATTTTGGAAATTAAAATTTCAACCATAACTTTTAGCTCCAAATGACGACCACAGGAAATGAAATTGTTAATCCGAATCAAACAGAAACTCGAAACTAGTAGACAGAGAAGACCAAGTACGGAAATCAAATCCCCAAATCCAGAAACCCTAACCCACAGAAACACCAACCTTGAAAACCTCAATCTCCTCGAAACTTGGTCTTGTCTGGATTAAAGAAGCGAGATTTAGAGAAAGAAGAAGAAGACAGAAGAGAGAGAGTGTGCGTGCTTGGGTCGTTTAAGTAGGTCTCTAAAAAGGGCAATAAAACTGTACAAGCTGTAAAAGACAACGGCTTCAGACACTGGGGTTTTGTGGTCAGTTTTGTTTTAGCTTTGAAGAGCAGAGCAAGAGCCCCGTCCCGTCTTAGCAAAAGTAGAGAGCAAAGAATTTCGCTTGTCGTATGATTGTCAAATTTGTGACTGTGTTGCATTCCTTGCACTGAGCTTTTGACCTTATTGTTTAACATTTACGTTGTAGCTGGATTAGATTAGACAGTCATTGGGACCTTTTTTTTTTACAGGAAATGCAATTTGATTGATCGCACTTAGCTGTTCGGATTGTTTGACTTGACTAATAAAAATGTGCCACAGTACCGAAAGAGGAGGGCCGTCCTTTAAGTGACTCCAAAATTTTGGGTTCGAAATTCGGGAGCGATAGTACGGGAGCTTATCTAATATGATGACTCCTTGTACGCATCGAGTATTGGGTTGTCTTTTCAAAAAATTGGCTAGGATTAAATCGTGATTTACCTCCCTCACACAATATCGAACCGGAGTGTGAGGGCGCCTAAATTAGACGTTCCACTTTTTGAGTCCAAAGAGGGCCGTCCTTTTTTCTGTCCTCGTCGTCCATACTTATTAAACTATTTTCAATTAATTTCTTCCCTTTTTTTATTGACCAATATTCAATTTTTCCACAAAACTTTCAGAATAAAATGCATCATTCAAATATGTGATTTATTATTATTAATTAGCTTTTTTTATCGTAACTTGATTTTATTATTATTATTATTATTAATTAGCTTTTAATGTATTAAAATTCAATAATGAATGCATTAAATATATTTTAAAAACTTAGTTATACGTCCATGACAATTTTTAATAAGGTCTTATGATAATTAATTAATGAAAACATTTTATTACATGTTGAAATATAAAGTGAAAGTTTGTCCCACATTAGAGAAAGAAAAGAAAGAAGACTAGCATATAAGTCTAGTGGACTACTCTACCTATCACCAATTAGTTTTAAGATGGAACCTCACTTAAACTTATATGTGGTCTAACTTTTTTTCTTGTATGAGCCCATAAGTCTATTATAAATTCTAAAATTACATTTCATCTAAAAATATTATTTTGTGGCATCATTAGTTGTTATCGGATATGAGTTGTTATCGGATATGGCAATAACAACTGCTACTCTTTTGTGGTGTTGGCTGGAAGTTGAGTTGTTGGTTAGCTGCATGGAAATGGCGAAAGCAACGACTTACCGGACATTTGGAGCTGTTAGGTTAGAACATAATGACTAAGGTTTCTAATTAGGGTAGTTAATATTATTAAATTAATATTAATAAAGAATAAAAAATAAAAATGTCATATTAATATCAACGTAAAACTTAATTAATGAATATATAAGTTTGTTAAAGGTTTTGTTTATTTAATGTCAATTTTAAATATTTTTAAAAAGTTTTAAAATATTTAAGGACATAACAGTTAAAGTTCGAAAACACGCTTTTATTTTAAATGAAATTAAAGACTTATTTAAACTTTTTTATAAAAAGTTAATCTTGAATTAGCATTTTAAAAATATAATAAAATTGATCTTTTAAGAAATAAATAAATCTAACAGCAAACTTTAAATAATTCGAAATACGAACACATCCCATCAGGACTTAAAAAAGGTCAAAGTCTAGGTGCAAGGCAAAAGGATAAGGACAAGAGTGGGCTAATGAATCTCAACCATTCAATTTATTGCATTGAATGGTTGAGATGTTGTAGAACATGGCCGAACTGAATAGTAGGAATAGAAAATCTATTCCCCAAAAGGGGAAGGAGTGGAAAGAGATGGAGAGTGACATGATGACGCCAATATCCCAAATTCTCCGGTGAGCGAGAAACAATTACAGCCACGAATCATTACGTCTGTCCTAATAAAATAAGCTGATGATGCAAACCTAACAAGTAAAGGTTGGAAAGGATGACAAGATTCAGCAGGGGCAACAGAGTCATTGAGCACTAAAGAATGTCAAAACGATTTAATTGGTGGGAAGTAGGGAGTCGGACTCGGATCTCTTCCGTTCCCACCATGTCCATATATTTATGTGAAATTTTGTTATTATGTTTTAACTTTATTCTATTAAATTTTATTTATATATTTATATAAATTTTATTTTAACCCTATTCTATTAAATTTTATTTACGCACTTATATAAATTACGTGAAGTTTCTCACATCAATTTTTTAATTATTTTACTCTATATAAATATATAAATAAAATTAAAATAAAATAAAATAATTGAAAAAAATTAATGTGAAAAATTTTTCAAATAAAATGTAATAAAATAAAGTTGAATCAGAATAATTAGGAGAACAAGTGGTAGGCAGGTGAGACACCAAAGGACCGGATCTTTTTTTTTGTTGCTTACGAAGTATCTTAGGAGGGTCTCAATTATGAGAAGACACCTTTAAGTCATCTACTCTCAGACTAATCCCCGTTCAAGCCGGATAGGTTCCTTACAGGAGGCAAAATTTTGACTCTAAATTTTAAACGGCTGCATATATGAGGACAGTTCAAATCTGTGATCTCACCTATGCTAGAAAAACTCCATAGTAACTTACCTACGCCATGAGGTTGGAAGGACCGGATCTTTATAATCAAAATGATCCTCTCTCTGACCTAACTTTCCCACTAAGCTCCAACCTGTCATGTCTTTCTTCGAATTGTATAGATTGTTCTTTATTACAAAAATAAGAAAAAGGACCATCCAGTCGCGTACTTCACATAATACAAAGTTGAGAGTTTGGTTATGTCATCATCTGTCAATTAAAATATACCTTTTTATTTTATCCCTAATGCCTTCGTCATGAAGCGAATAGGCTAATGAAGTCACAAGCTCTGTGTTGAGAAACAGTTTTTAGTGAATACACATGTCTAAGTAATTTATATTTCAGACGGACGAGAAGAAAGAAGGGCCGTCTCCTAGACTTTTACGAACGTAAGCACTTGTTAGATTTGCACTCGTGGCTGCCAACCCCTTTTGCTAGATTGAGGTGGGTGAGGGGGATTCTCCGAGGTGAACATCTGTCCTAGAAAATTTTGGCTTGCTATTATCTAATTTGGGGACTAGATTTGCTGGATTATTTTATGGGTACCTATTCTGTATTATTATATTTGACCTGTTTATTTACGTAGGATTCACATAAATAGATGAGTCAAATATAATAGCACAAAATAGGTACACAAAAAATTGATTAGAAGATCTGGCGCCACTTATTTAAAAATGTCATGCATCATTTGATAATGGAAGATTGTAACAGATGATGATGGGATGCTTTAGAATTGCAAATATTAATTTCTTTATGTTAATTGATGTTAACAAATTTTTGGTTGTTTAAATAAATCTTTAAAATCACGATAATTAATTAATTTGTATTTTGAATAATATATTTAGTGAATTAATAACTAAAATATGATTATAAATTTAATTTAATTAATACTAATAAATCTGTACATCCTTAAATTCGTATTAATTAACTTTAGTTTAAAAGATAAACTCAACCTTGATATTAAAATCTCCGACTCTTTCAAAGAATCTTAAGGATTAACTCAATGCACAATGTTCTTATTTTACCAAATTCTGGTGAGGATAATCAATTTTACAAAGTCTTCTTTTTGTATTTTTTAAGAGGATATATTTAAAACTTGAATATGTGATCCAATACCAATTGCTTCAAGGCTGTTTAGAAATCTATTACTACCAATTGGGCTATTACAGTGATTAGTGAGAACTGAATTTATCGTGATATTTATATAACTTCGCTAGATATATTCTCTCTTTCAAGTTTCAACATGAACTCTGTTTGAATTAATCAATAAGTCAATCTCAAACTAATTACAAGCTAATATGATTCAATAAATGCTGACAAAGAGATGACAACCGAGCCTGTGGTTGCGGTCCTCCGAATAACACTACCCCGTATCCCGCCTGCCTATGTTTATAATCTAAACCTGGTAGATAAAAGATTTTAATTATTTTACCCTCAATGCATAAGATAATTAGGGGGCGTTTGGTTTGAGGGTTTGGGAATGAAGGAATAGAATGATTGTAAAAAAGAGTGTTTGTTTTGAGGTTTTCAATTCCAAGGGAATGGATTTATTCCATTAAATTTGGGAATCTACTAAACCCTCCAAATTGGGTGGGTATC
>JANIJH010000005.1:11184556-11217806 GCA_024520975.1 Erythroxylum areolatum | reverse complement strand
TTATCTTATTATTATTATTATTAATTATTAATTTTATTATACAAAATTAATTATCTTATTATTATTATTATTATAAACTTTGTAATAATAATAATAAATATGATATGAAAAATGGTATTATATTATCTTTTATTCCCATTAATGCAACAAACCAAAGAACATTGTTGGTATTGATATAGAAACCCAAGTTACAAACCAAACATCATTTTTTATTTTTCATACCCATTCTATTCCCTTATACTATTATACCCATATCCATACCCAACCATGTGCTCAAACCAAACGCCCCCTTAGTGTTACAAAGGATAATGATATTTAAAATTTCGAGTGTTTTCTGATTTAATAATATTAAATAGAATTATTTAAAAATAAATATTTAAAATTAATTTATTATAAAATTAGTCTGTCATTAATTTTCCACCACGTAAACAATATCTTTTAATAGATCAATATTTTAATGTGAAAATATTTATAATTTAAAGTTATTTTGAAAAAATCAACCTAAACCCTAATTACGAACGTGATTTGTTTGAAGCTGCTAACTTTATTCCTAATTTAATCATCGCAGGCTGGTGGAAGTAGAGACATTATTAGAAAAGAACAAGTTCGCCAATACAACATTTTGTAATGCTTTAGCATTAAGGCAACACTACGAGGTGATAGCAAAATATAATCAAGTTCAAACAACTCTTTAGGTGTGTTAGTCTTACCCTTAAAAAAATATCAAATAATGTACCACCAAGTTTTCCACTCATTAAAAACTGAGCCAATTCATTCCCATTTATAAGAGCACCCCTTTACACGTTAATTATCACTCCTTTTTCTTCCTATGCCATCAAAATTCCCTTATTCATCCCATAAGGTGTTTGGCCATTTGGCTCACAACAAACGAGTATTAGCCATGGGTTGCAAAAAAAAAAATTTAATTGAAAGGAATATATTAATGATCCACTAAGGGAAGCAAGATACAGCTAGAAAAATTTCAAAACTATAATAAGATTAAGTAAATCATAGTAACAAATTAGGAAATAGGCTAAGTTAAATGGATATTTTTCATCTTCCTACTGCTTTACCACTCATCGTTATTGATGTTCTTGGCAAAAATCAGGTCCCTGATCCAGTTGAAAGAGTAGTTACATAACTCTCTTGTTTCTTTCATTACATTCTTTAATTGCATTTAGTTTCTTTCGTACCATAACATGTAGATAATGTTATTGAACTCAATTGTAAAGATAGTAAGGTCTCCCTTGCATTGGAATATCTTGCAATTGGCCCAACCAATGATTTACTTTTAATACAAAATACTATAATGCACATTGGAAAGGATTTGGAGTTTTTGCCATAACATATTAGAGTAATTGCATTTGAAGAAGATATGATTGATAGATTAATCCTTTAGATTACAAAGAAGGCGCTAAAGGGAGCTTAAGAATGAATTCTTAATTGTATCCTTTATAAGTAACTTGTTCTTAGTGGCTAGCTAGAGGATAAAAGAGGCATTTGAAGAGTTATAATGAAACCATACCAGATGATGCCAAGGGATGGATTGATATGGGAGAAGGAAAGACTCAAAGCATAACTTATTTATGAATGCCCTTGAAACATACTTTAGCCAGATCATCCTATCATCCTTTTTGGGATTGGAATCATGATTAGGCAGTACTCTCTCCTATCTAAAATAAGTGTCGTTTTAGAGAGATACACACTTATTAAGAAAGCTAGTAAAATGTTTGATATATCTTTATTAATTGCATGTTGAATTGTCTTGAAAATGTAATCTGTACAATTAGGATGTGAGAGAAATTAAAGGTTAATTTTGGAAATAAAATTATAAACATGTATGAAAAATCGTGAACGACACTTAGTTTGAATAATTAAAATCCCTCTAAAACGACACTTATTTTGGATAAAAGGAAGTATTATCTTTGATGTTTGAGAAACCCGTGGAGTTAGCTATTGACCAATGCCATGTTCCTTCATATTTAAACTCATTCACTTTAGTTCCATCTAGCATGCTAATACATAATTAATTATAGTTGGAATTTTATAGAGAGGACACAATTTGTTCCGATTCTCAAATTAGAAAAAGATTAATTTATTATTCCCCCTAGGTTTTTTAATCTAACCTCTTAGATTACACTTCAAATATTGAATTTGCTATAAAGAGCATAATATGTGGTATTTGATCTTTACATTTCAGATACTAAGACCTTTTAGAGTGTTGTCTACCTATTTAACTTATTAGAGTCATTATGTATTAGAAGTTTCCAAAATTGTTTTGACAACATCATCTAATTCATATCTTTAATAGGAATGACACCTAAATCACCTTATGACTTTAGCTCATAAATATCACTCCACTTACCTTGCTATAACTTTCCTATTTGCTCCCCTATGACCATAGGAAATTCCTTAGAGATCTTTCAATGCCTTTAACAAGCTTTCTAGGGAGGAATAAATATAAGAACCAAAAAAAATATATAAGCATTGCTTAATACATCTTTAATTAGTTAAAGCCTACTAGTATATAGGAGGTGTTTATTGTTCCAATGGCCTATCCTCTAATGGATTGATCTATAAGAGTTGGCAGTCCTTATAGGATATGTTTCTAACAGATGTGGGGATTCCGAGGTACGTTTAATAGAAGATTTTATAGCTTAAAGCTTGTGATTTGAACAAGTTGTTCAACTATTAACACCCCAGTTGCATGCACAATTAGTTTGCTCTTGCTAGGGTTGATAGTGGACCTATAAATTTCTCCAAATATTTTTAATTTATTCATCAAAAAACTACTGAAGTGTAAGTTTGCTCTATATAATAAGATAACATCGTCGGCAAAGAAAAGATTTACCAACTTTAATTTTTTGCACTAATGAAATAAAGGATCTCCCTGTAAGAGTCCTCTAGCTACATTAGACCTCTTTGTTGCATCATCATTGACTAAAAATTTATATTAATAATTGAGATACATTATTCTATCCATTAAATAACTTGATTAAGAAACTTAAATGCTTATACGGTACTTAGTAGGAATTCCTAATCAACTGAGTCAAAAGCTTTATTAAAGTAAATCGTTAGAGTGCAACTTTTGATCCTTTTTTTTAGTATAATCTTTGAACAAGTCTTAAGAAATCAATATATTGTCCCTTATGCTTCTTCTTTATACAATACAACTTAAGTGTGATTGATTATCTAAGAAATAAGATATTTCAATCTATTAGCAATAAGCTTAGTTATTATCTTCAAATTACATTACAACAAGATAAAGGTCTAACGTTTTAGATAGTACTTAGCTTTGGGATCTTAGGCACTAAGCAAATGTGGGCATTATTAAGATCCCTTAGCATGCTCGTATTTTAAAAAGAATCTAAGACAACATTGTTTATCATACTGCTTACTAAATCTCAGGACTTTTGAAAGAAGAAAGCATTGAATCCATTGGGCTTGGGAGCTTTGTCTGCCTTCATGCTAAATAAGTCGCTTCTGACATCCTACTTAGTAAAAGGCCTTAAAAGTATCTCTACATGCTATTAACTAAAGGGGTGAGGAATTACTGCTCTAATAAACTATACAAGGAAGATATGTTAATAGGTTTACCTAAGGTTCACCAAAAATATATGAGGGCCAACTCCTTAAGAGCCTATTCCTTAAGAGCCTATTATGAGGTAAATTGATCTCCCCTTATCTAACAAGGATACTATGTTGTTATGGTTCATATCCTTGCTATAATAAAATTATGAAAATATTTTGTGTTCCTATTCCATCTTTAAGCATAGAGTTGTTGACTTATAATTGAGAAAAGAATGGGGATCCTGTAGAGCTTTAATGTAATTATATAATTCTTGCTTCTCTTTATTCAACATATTTACATCCTTAGGATTTAAATACAGTAGCTATTGAGCTTTGATTTTTTTAACTAACCTTTAAGTTCTATGGTACTTGTTCTTCTTTTATTAAGAATTTTAAGCTCCTTCTTAATTCTTTGGAGTTTATTTGCACATTAGTAAGATGTAACTCCTTTAACCTTAACCTTGAGGCCTTTCATTCCCACACTATTAAATTCAAGTGATCTAGTTAAATGATTAAAAAATCTAAATGGTTAGTTCATATTTATGAGAATATAACCCATAAATTTCGATAATAGGGTGATTTGAGCATAAAAGGTTCTTAAAGTAGGCTTTACTACTATTAGGAAAGTTGATATAACAATTTGTATTGACCATTGCCCTATTGAGCTTCTTTTTAATGGCTCTTTAACTTAATTGATTATTGTTCCATATGCTGAAGAGGCCTTCCTATCTAAGATTTATTAAACTAACTTGATTTGCAGTATTAAGGAAATCATTTGTCTAATTCCTCAAACTGTTGTATGTTCCTTCTACCTTGCAAAAGATTGCTATTGAAATTGCCAAGCATTATCCAAGTGCTAAGAATGAATGGCTTTGAGGTGCTTTGACAATTGATCTCTTTGGAATGAAAAGTTGGACACATAGAAAAAGGTAACGCTAACCAAACAAGTAGTTCTAAGGAGTCTTACACAAACTTGGAGTAACTGATTTGAAAAATAGAAATGAAGGATTTAGACTTCAACAAAGTCAAAGGCTATAATTATCCTACCATTAAAATGTGCTTAGTGATTAGTCAACATACTTCATTCTATGTCCAAAAATTAGGCTCTCCTTTTAATTATTGAGTTTTATTTTTATCTCCAATAGCTCTAACATAAAAGGCTTCTTATTGGATAAAATATCCTTGAAAATCTTTCGTTTATTACAGCAGTTAAGGCCACAAATATTCCAAGTGAAGATCATTTAGCAAGAGAGGAATGACAAAGATCAACCTTGATTTTAGTATTCCTTCCTGGTTTCTTTTTATTCACAAGTATGAAATCTTTATCTTTTGGAGGATAGGAGGATGATGACAGCATTGGAGAAGCATGATTCCCTGTTATTTTTAACATGGCCAAGGAATCAACAGTTAAATGATAATAAGAGATCTCAGGGAAACTTAGTTCAACCATTTGAGTCATTCATGATGCCTTTTACATCGTTCATGATTAATTTAATTTTATCCATTACAATTCCAGTGGGCACATAGATTGTTGAGTACACAACCCTGCTTCTCTTTGATCATACCATTTAAGATTAGAGGCAACAGATTGATCATAAATTACTCGTAATTGTAAAAGAAAAACATATACATATGTCCAACTTCATATTTATGTGATGTAGTTATCCTAATAACTGAAATTGATGAGCAACATCATATATGAAATAACATTTGACAAGCATATACAAACCTCTTTCACAATTTCTAAATGATTAAAGTATTGTTTAATTATCGACTCACATGTGTTCTGGAATAGTATGATAATATAATGATTTTTACAACATTTTTCTAGTCATTCTTCGAAATTTTCAAAAAATTTTCCGTCTTTATCAGTAGATTTAATGAAAACATTTGTAAATAAAACATAACTCATTACCTCACAAAAAACTAGGTAATTCTTGAGTTCATAATGCATGGTTAGTCCTATCAAATGAAATACTGATGGGTTTGGCATTGTTGAATATATTCATAATAGTGTAAATAACAATGACGGGACAACTGTAACATGAGGATTGTAGAAAAAAGGATAATGATTAAAATGACAAGACATTTATAAGACAGGTGCAAGTTATTGCAAGTACAAAATATGATCCAGGAGATGTATGACAATTCAAGATGATGCAAGTACTCCAATGCTAAGAAAATGAATAGTTTATGAGAAATTTTGTACATTTTTATGTGTCAAAATATGTAAAAGAAAGTCTTTGTATAGTGTTATAAGTGCATTAAAATATTATTTATAATTAATTATCTAAATATTCGACATAATATTTTGTCATTATTATGCAATCAACCATGTTTTGATAGTTGATTAAGAATAATTTTTATATTAATATAATTTTATAAAATAAAGCAAACAATTTAAAATTATAATTTTGCTTGATTTTATTTGAGAATAATTTTAAGATTTCATAGAAATTATTACATAACTCTTTTAATGAGATCTTATTTTTTTTAGAAACTAAAATTAAAATTAAAAATATTTATTTAATTTTATATTTATCAATAAGTCCGGATGAATAGTTTATGATTTCAATAGGTTTGCACGTAACGGATAAGCAATCCCTCTCCCGGGGGACCAGATTCTCTGGTCTATTTTTTGGGCATCTATTCTGTGTCATTGCATCTGACCCATCCATTTATGTAAGTCCCACGTAAATAGATGGGTCAGATATAATGACACAAAATAGGTACATAAAAAATGGACCAAAGAATCTGACGCCCTCTCCCGGCCTCTACAATGTATCTATATAATGAGAGATAATTGTACATACTGATTTCCAGTTGACAAGCAGTCCCTCTCCCGGCCTCTACAATGTATCCGTATAATTGTATCATCACGTTAATCCATTTCAGTTGACTCTTATAAGATATAACTGACCATAATTCATAGATAGGACATAGCAATTAAGCCTTTGAAATTATCAAAACCAAACACTAGAATGGTTACATAGTCCTTGCAGAAACTTGTTATAAAAGGAATAAATTTTGTTTGAATTGCAGAGTTTCAAGTTAGGGAGTGGTTGAACCTCTCCAAGAACTTTGGGGCATCGTTGGGTTTATGTCGTTTCATACGCAGCCATTTGGCTGGAGATGACTTTGTTGCTAAGCCAAAAGTTAAAGTAATAATTTTACTTTTGTAGGAATATAAAAAGGGTGATGAACAGCATAAATTCATGATGTTACTTTTGACTTTCATGCTGGTCTGTGAAGCTAGGTGATAAGCTCTTGTCATTTTGTCACCCTCTAATAATTCAATTTACGGCATTTACAAACACGTAATAAACGTTTTCCAAAAGTTGGAAAAGGACATGGCAAAGGCAAAGAAGCAATCCTAAAAAAAAAAAAAAAGAACATATCATTAGCATTAGACTATTGCGGGCTTTTGGTTCAAAGGAATAGGTATCTATTCCTAATATATTTATAACATATTATTAAATCTATATTTGGTTAGAAACTAAACTCAAGAATAGCTATGTATAAAGAAAATCTATTATTAAAATTTGAAGAATACATAAAACCCATCTCTACCTATCTTTTAACTTTTTCAAAAATAACTATTCCAATTGGAGGCAACTTTATCCTTCTCATAATTAATAATAATAATAATAATAATAATAACAACAACAACAATAATTAATAATAACCACAACAACAACAATAATAATAATAAGTACAAAATTTATAATAATAATTAATAATATTAATAACAATAAATAATAATAATAATAATAAATTAATAATAATAAGAATAATAATAAGTACACAATTTAAAATAATTAATAATAATAATAATAATAAGATAATTAATTTCGTATAATAAATTTAATAATAAAATAAAAATATTAATAATAATAAGAATAATAATTTATAACAATAATTAATAATAACAATAACGATAACGATAATTAATAATTAATAATAATAATAACAACAACAACAACAATAATAATAATAAGTACAAAATTTATGATAATAATAATAATAATAGAAATAATAAATAATAATAATAATAAGATAATTAATTTCGTATAATAAAAATAATAATATTAATAATAAGTAGAAAATTTATAACAATAATTAATAATAAGAAGAATAATAATAATGAGTTTAGTAATATAATTAAGAATAAAAAATTGATAATTTAATAATAAGTAGAAAATTTATAACAATATTTAATAATAATAAGAATAATAAAGTTAATAATAATAATAATAATAATATAATGATAAGGACATTTTAGTCTTTTTGTTAATTATTCCTTTCTTATTCCAAGTATATTTTCAAACCAAATATTGGAATATAAATTATTTCTCTATTGCATTCCCTAAATCAAACAAAATAATACTCATTCTGTATAATTCCTCATCTTTTTTATTCTTAAAAATAATTATTCTGTTCCTTATCTATTCCATTCCTTGAACCAAACAGGCCATTATTATTATTATTATTATTATTATTATTATTATTATTATTATTATTATTATTCAAGTGTAAATAAACACTTTTATATATTACGTATTTGATCTTTTTAAATTTCAATGGTTTAGACTTCTAGATAATCAGGAAATCATTTGATTTTGAATTATTTATTTATTTATTTATTTTAGACATATAATTTACAAATAGTTATGTATATAGAAAAAAAATATATATCAAAATGTTACAAGCATGAACGTCTTTATTGTAAAACAAAACCTTCATCTTTTTCTATGTATTGTATATTTATTAATCTATCACACAATTGTTGAATAGCCACATATTTTTACGTAAGAGGAATTAGGTTGACAAAGAGAAAACATAGTTCATCCGATTGAGATTCCTAATCCTATTTATGCACTAAAAGTGAAAGCAAGCAAGAACTTACTTGATTGATAAATGAATGGTTGTATAAATCCTCAAAATTAATTTTAATTCACTCAACTTTTGTAGTAGTAGTAGTGAAACTAGGTTAAATTTGAAGAAAAATAAATAGTAGTTTATTAATTTCAATTGATAAAACAAAATGAGAGTTTATGATTAATTAATTAATAAAGAATCAATATACATCAACTAATTGTTAAAGTGAGAAATTTAATGGTACTTTACTTCAATTTGAGGGAAAGATCTCATTCAATTTTAACTCTGATCATGGTCTAAAAAGAATAATTTTTACAATTTAAGCAATTAATCTAAAGCCTATTAAATCTTGATTTTTCCTAATTTAGTTGGTTCAGATCTAGCCATCTTTTAAGGGTGTTTCTGGGGTCCTACACAATCTAATGTTAACAAAAAAACTGGACAGTATTTTTGCGAATATTGTAAGAAGCCTGGACATACAGTGTAAAAATGTTTTAAATTGAATGGTTATCTTGTTAATTATAAATTTGGGAAAGGAAAATTTTTTTTGCTCAAGTGCAGGGATCTAATGTCGATGGAAGCCCTGTTGGTGACTCAAAATCTTTCATTACTAAAGGGCAGTTTCAATAGTTACTCAATCTCTTGGGCAAACATAATGTAAAATTACAATATGTTTTTTATGCCGATGTTCTAACAGCTACTATAGCTGGTAAGCCTTATTGTTTTGTTACTTTCAAAGGCTTTAAACATCCATAGACTTTTGATAGTGGAGCAATATATCATATTTGCTCAAATTTGGATTTGTTTATTTTTTGGATTGTACCTGATAAACTTACTATTGTTTTGTAGCCTAATAAGGGTGTTGCTAAGGTATTCCATATTGGAACTCTTCAGTTAGGGCCTATCTTGTTGCAGGGAGTTTTACATGTTCCTTCCTTTGCCTTCAATCTTATATCTCTCAAAAGATTGGTCATGCAATTATCTGCAAATCTAGTTTTCACTCCTCATTCTTCTGTGCTCCAGGTCCCTTTGAAGAAAGACCTACTACTGGGTAAGGAAAGGCAAGGGTTATACTTTGTTGATCCAGAAAAACTCACTAATTTTCAAACTAATGAAACAATTGCTCATGAGGTTGTCACTATACCACCTTCTCTTTATTTTGCTAGTGTTTTACCTATTGGATGTAATTCCTCTATGAAAGGTTACTTGTTACCTGAACTCTGGCACTATCATTTGGGACAGATTCCATTTACCAAACTTCAACTAATTAATGAAATTTCTGCTACTTCTTGTTTTGATAATATTTGTAAAATTTGTTCTTTGGCAAGGAAACATCGTACAACTTTTCCTAGTAGCAATACAACTACGTCTGGCAGTTTTAAATTGATACATGTGGATGTGTGGGGGCCTTAGAGGCATAAAACCTATAATGGATATCAATATTTTTTACCATTGTGGATGATTTTTCCAGAGCAACCTAGACACATTTGATCTCTCATCGGAGTAATGTTTTTCTGATTTGCAGTCTTTTATTGCCTACTTAGAAAAACATTTTAGGGCTCATGTAAAAATCTTGTGAACTGATAATGGATCTAAATTCGGCTGTCTGGTTGGTTAAACATTCTACCAATCCAAAGGGATTTTGCATCAAACTAGTGTTTCCTATACATCGTAGCAGAATGGCGTGGTGGAATGAAAACATCAACATCTATTAAAGGTGGCTCGAGCTTTATTTTTTCAGGCCAAGTCACCGCATGTTTACTGAGGAGAGTGTACTTTGACCGCTACTTATTTGATTAACACACTTCCTTTATTTGTTGTTCAAGGTTATTCTCCTTATGAACTTTTGTTTAAGCATCGATCTAGTTATACCCATTTACGTAATTTTTGTTGCCTTTGTTTTATGGGCACTCATCAGGCTGGTCGAAGTAAGTTTGGTCCTTGTTCATAGGCTTGTGTTTTTCTTAGTTATCCAGCTAGAAAAAAAGCTTATGAGGTTTTCAATTTACAAACCAAACAGATTTTCACTTCTCGTTATGTAATTTTCTATAAAGGATGTTTCCCTTTTCGCCACTTTACTTTTCTGAGAAGAAATGTTCCTTTGCCTAATCATTTTGAAGATTTTGCTTCTTTCTTCTATCCTTTTGTCACTATTGAATCAACTACAGGTTCTTCTTCTAATCCATCTGAATCTGTAGCCTCCACTTACGATGTCAGTTCTGGAACTTCTTCTTCTCCTCCTCCTATTGTACCTCGTCGGATGGAAAGAGCTAGTCATGCCCCTTCTTATTTACAAGATTATGTGTGTTCTTTTGTCCACTGGTGCAATTTAATTAGTGTTGATCAACTTCCTACTTCTCATTTTGATCAACTTCGTAATCTTAGCTCTTATTCAGAGCCTGCTTCTTATCAAGAAGCTTCTTTATCTTCTTGCTGGGTTGATGTTATGCATAAAGAAATCATAGCACTTGAATTGAATGATACATGGGACCTTGCTCCTCTTCCCCCTGGCAAGAAAGGCTATTGGATGCAAGTGGGTTTACAAAGTCAAACTAAAGGCTGATGGTTCTTTACAAAGGTACAAAGCAAGGTTTGTTGTACGTAGTGATAAGCAACAATTTGGAGTTGATTATTCAGAGACTTTTTCCCCTGTAGTAAAATGGCAACCATTCAGACTGTTATAGTTATGGCAGTATCTAAAGATTGACCTTTATACCAATTGGATGTCAATAATGCTTTCTTGCACGGAGATTTGAATGAGGATGCCTATATGCAATTGCCACAAGGAATCGATAGTCCAGATAATTTGGTTTGTAAACTGAAGAAATCTCTCTATGGGTTTAAACAAGCATTTAGACAATGGTATGCAAAGTTATCTTCTGCCCTTTTGTTGCTTGGTTTCACACATTCTCGGTATGATCACAGTTTGTTTATCAGAAAAGAAAGCACCTCTCTCACACTTCTTGCTATCTATGTGGACAATATTTTGGTCTTAGGGAATGATGCGTGTATGATGAACAACATGAAATGTCATTTTGATTCTTTGTTTGGCATCAAGGATTTAGGGCCACTTCACTTCTTTTTGGGGTTTGAAGTGCCTTATGTTTTACAAGGAATTGTTTGGTCTCAACATAAGTTCACTAGAGATCTTTTATCTTTGAGTGGTCTTATTGATCTTCGAGCTATTGCTACTCCTTTACCTATGAATTGTTCTTTGCCTGTTGATGGTGGTGAGGTTATTTTGGATGTCTTTTATTACAGGTCTATGGTGAGTAAGCTAAATTTCTTAACCCATACACATGTAGATATTTGTTTTGCAGTCCATACTTTAAGTCAAATTTTGCAAAATCCTCGTCAATCTCATTTAATTGCACATTATCACTTGCTTTAATATGTTCGTGGCAGGGAAGGGTATTCTTCTTCAAGGTAGTAACAATGTTCGTTTGGAGGCTTTTAGTGATTCCGATTGGGCTGCTTGCCCTTCTACTCATAGATCAGTTACTGGGTATGTTCTTTTTCTAGGAAACTCACCGATCTCCTAGAAATCCAAGAAGCAAAGCACAGTGCCCTAGTCCTCATCAGAAGTTGTGTGATCATAATTCTTCAGTTTAGAAGACAGTTATCTTTCTCTCTTTAGTTTTTCACAGATGATTATTGAAAAACCGAAGGGGGTTAATTATTTCACAAACTTTCCGTAAACTTCTTTGGCACGAACAAAATAAAATCAAGCAAAACCAAAATAATAAGGACACCAGAAATTTGGTAACGTAGTTCGACACATCTTACCTACGTCTGTGGGGCCCTCACCCAGCTTAAACACTTTTACGAAAGTATAATAGATTTACCCAAGGCTTTACTGAGTCGACACCACTCAACCCTTGACACTATTACTCAACCTCACTTCTCGTGAAAGAATTTCATACCCAATAGTACGACCACCTCGTACGAACCTCGACAGAGAATTTTTTCAATCAATCTTTTAATGAAAGAATAATGAACTAATAACTCAAGTGTTAAAATAATTAAGAACGAAAACTAAATACACTTAAGATAGAAATGAACAACTTTTCGATGAATTCTGCTCCACTGAAATAGATTTGGAAGTCGTCGTAATAACAATGGGCTGATTCACATAAACACCAACACGAAATCACAGCTGCACCGATAACACGTTCACTAATCAAAGTATACGTAGCCCATAAGAAAAACAATTAATAATCGTTGCTGCCCAAACAAAAACCCTTGGCCACACCTCTGAAAAATTCCAACAACGTTATCTTTAAGAATATCTGAAAAAAAATCAAAAGCTCACACCCATACGAAATTTCCTTCACTGCAGCTTGTCTCTCCAAAGCCTTAAGCCAATTAACACCCACACCTCCTTTTATAAAACCCACGACATATAAAGACCAGAACACCCAATACACATAAGCTGCTTCTCTATATTTACGTGATAGTCATGCAGGCAACAAGAACAGTGACATTTAATGCTTCTTTGAATTTGCGTGAAACCAATGTTGCCAATAGGTCTTCTACTTTTACTTAAGCTTTGCCTTGATAAAGCCAACACCAAAAACCACCTTTATGCCCACTATAATAAATATAGGTGTATATTCCACACATAACATATATCCCATTTCTGTTATATCACGGCCACTGCACACTTAATTCCACACATACTGCACCGTAACTTCTCACCACAGATGCGTTATTCAACTCAAGTCTCCATGTGCGCAGCCAGCAGTCATCTATCATCAACACGTAACACACCCACCTTCAATATAACGCATACACCACATTAGGTTTCTCTTCACTTGCGTAATCTTATTGACTTCATACACAACGAGGAGATATTCACCTATTTTGATAGACTTCAAGAATTCTACAGTAAATAGGATGCATATTTAAGATACACTTCTTCAGTGATGAGGATATGTAGCAACACCCACTTTTTGAATTACTACTGTGGATTCAATCTTCAATCAATATAATAATTCCAATTATCTTATATGTCCAATTTAAAATGCCAAAACTAATTATTTAGATATATAATATATATCCTAACAATCTCCCCCTTTTTGGCATTATTTGTCACAAATATGAAACTCTCCCTAAATAACATAATTGGACATATAAATCAAATGCGTAATCTATATGACAAATACTTCCCTTTAATCAAACGTCAAGTTCCAAAGAACATCACAATTAAACCAATCATCTAAATTTCTCCTCCTTGGGATAAAAAGATGCCAAAAAGTATGACGAATAATCCCACATATACCTTGAAATCTCCCCCTGAATGGAACATTTACTATAAACAATCTGATGTCTCCCCCTTGAGACAAAACAGTATCAAAACACATAATCATAAGAATCAACCATAGGTGCAGCAGAAGAATCATAAGCACACCAAGAAGAAAAATTACTACCATTCAAAACACTGAGAGATATGTTCGAAAGATAGAGAGATACCCGAGAGAGATCCATATCGATGAGAGAGTTGAGGAGTCTTCAGTGGAGCCAAATAGAAATCACAATCTAAACTACTAAAAACATAGGATGACAATAGCAACATAAAACTAAAGAACTAAAAAATCTTTCCTTCCTTTTTTTGTTTTTATAACAACAAAAAAATACTTCAAAAATATAAAGTACACTGTCTCTGTGCCCTTCGAAGAAATTCAAACATGATCTTTTTCTTTGACTCGAATAAAGATGTGTAACACAAGTAGCTTGCAAGTTCTCAATAATCAACCCTTTTTTCTTTCTTTTGTTTTTCTTCTTTCGCTCACATCTCCAATAACATTTTCTACTGGATGATTTCTTTGGATTCTAGATGAAGAACCTTTGTTCAAATTAGCTGCCATTGTTTTGGTTGGTTCATCATCTAAAGTAACTGAAAATTCTTTAGTTCGTGTAGTTCCTTCCTCAACAGTAACTAACTGCAAATCAATTGCTGCAGTAACTACTTGCAAATCTGGGCATTTTTTTGTTTTTCCTTCACTACATTTTTGTGCTTGTACTTGACCCTTTATAATCTAAGCTTGCTTCAATACCATGGGATGCTGCTTGAAATTTAATGGAGAGTGTCTAGATTTTTAATTTTGACTCATTTGAAACATCATTTGTAGTAACTGATAACATCCTGGCTTTATATGTCCAATGACTCCACAAAAATGACATGTAGGTATAAATCTTCGATTCTTTCTCGATGTTTCTTCTTCTCGGACAGATTTGGATATGTCATCTTTCTTTTCATTCACTTAAGAGCACTCACCCTTATAATCAATTCCTTAAAGATCCCCTTTAATTTTACCAATTTCCAACAACTTTTCTAGATTTTCGGTACCTCCATTTAACATTCTCAATCCCTTTTTGGTACTTACTAATTTCATTCTAGCTTCACCAAGCTCATTTGATGTCAACATCAATTTCTTTTTTAACTCTTATATGGTGTTCTTCACGAAAAGATTCTCTTCTTTCAATCTTTCATTCTTTCCACGTGTTTTCACTCATTTTTCATACATAGCTTTGTAATCCTCATAAACATTCCCTTTTTTTTATCATCTAGGCCAGTATTGTCGCTGTCATAATCTGATATTGGATCTTGAGCTGGATTGTTTTCAAAATTTTTCGATTTTTCCTCTCTTCGACCTTCAGTTACTTCTTTCTCAGTTATTGTTAAGCAAGTAACTGGACTTTTGCTATGTAACGTAACCAATGCAGCATCATTTGCTATTTCTTCTTCGCTACCATATTCACTCTCGGAATCATTCTCAATCAAGTGCTTGTGAAAGACTTTCCTTTTCTCTTCTTCAAAATATTAGCATATTCGGATTGAATGTGTCTGAATCCTTGACATTCATGACATTGGTTTCTTCTTGCTTTCCTTTCATCCTTTGGTATTTTGACTTGATGTTTTACATTGCTGCTCGATAAACTTCCGCCATATTGTCTAAAGTCGGGTCTGTCTTTCTTCATTCTTTTCAGCCATTTACCAAAATTTCGTGTGAGTAGTACCAAGTATTTGTTTTCATCTGATTCATCTTCCGCATCATTCACACTTTTTTCAGTTTTCACCTGTAGTGCCTCTCTTGTAGCTATGTTCGCGAAACTAGGATCTGCACCAACTTGCTATCAAGTTTTGAATCTGTGACCTTTCTCTGATACCAATTGAAAAACCGAAGGGTTAATTATTTCGCAAACTTTCTGTAAACTTCTTTGGCACGAATAAGATAAAATCAAGCAAAACCAAAATAATAAAGACACCAGAAATTTGGTAACGCAATTCGGCACACCTTGTCTACGTCTGCGGGGCTCTCACCCAACTTAATCATTTTCACGAAAGTACAATAGATTTACCCATGGCTTTACTGAGCCGACACTACTCAACCCTTGACACTATCTCTCAACCTCACTTCTCGTGAAAGAATTTCACACCCAATAGTACGACTACCTTGTATTAACCTCGACAGAGGATTTTCTCAATCAATCTTTTAATGAAAGAATAATGAACAAATAACTCAAGTGTTAAAATAATTAAGAACGAAAACTAAATACACTTGAGATAGAAATGAACAACTTCCCGATGAGTTCTGCTCCACTGAAACAGATTTGGAAATCGTCGCAACAACAATAGGCTGATTCACATAAACACCAACACGAAATCACAGCTGTACCGATAACATATTCACCAACCAAAGTATACGCAGTCCATAAGAAAATCAATTAATAATCGTTGCTGCCCAAACAAAAACCCTTAGCCACACCTCTGAAAAATTCCAATAACGTTATCTTTAAGAAGATCTGAAAAAAAAATCAAAAGCTTACGCCCATACGAGATTTCCTTCACTGCAGCTTGTCTTTCCAAGGCCTTAAGCCAATTAACACCCACACCTCCTTTTATAAAACCCACGGCATATAAAGACCAGAACACCCAACAAATATAAGCTGCTTCTCTATATTTACGTGATAGTCATGCAGGCAATAAGAACAGTGACATTTAATGCTTCTTTAAATTTGCGTGAGACCAATTTTGCCAATAAATCATCTACTTTTACTTAAGCTTTGCCTTGATAAAGCCAACACCAAAAACCACCTTTACGTCCACTACAATAAATCTAGGTGTATATTTCACACATAACATATATCCCACTTCTGCTCTATCACGGCCACTGCACACTTAATTCCACACATACTGCACCATAACTTTTCACCACAGTTGCATTATTCAACCCAAGTCTCCATGTGCGCGGCCAAAAGTCATTTATCATCAACATGCAATACACCCACCTTCAGTATAACATATACATCACACTAGGTTTCTCTCCACTTGCGTAATCTCATTGACTTCATACACAACGAGGAGATGTTTACCTATTTTGATAGACTTCAAGAATTCCACAGTAAATAGGATGCATATTTAAGATACACTTCTTCAGTGATGAGGATATGTAGAAACACCCACTTTTTGAATTACTACTGTGGATTCAATCTTCAATCAATATAATAATTTCAATTATCTTGTATGTCTAATTTAAAATGTCAAAAGTAATTACTTAGATATATAATATATATTCTAACAATTATTTTTTCTCTCTCTCTTGCAACTGGAACTCCGTTAGACTTCATTTTTTTTCCAGAGCTTTCTATCACGGACAAAAGCAATGATGCTAATTACATGGGAAAGTGTAAGTTGAAAAGATGAGGACTACAAGCGGAGAGCTTCTACACGAAGCAAGGGTCCTCCCTCGTCCTCTTGATTTTAAAAAAGATGCATATATCTTTAGTTATTTAATTATTAAAATTTTTAATTCATTTTTTACATTTACTCATAATGAATTATTTACATTTTTAATTATTACAATTTACTAATAAATATTTTATTGGATAGACCCGTCATTTCAAACTGTTTATTTAATTTTGTTGACGTATGATTTTTGTTAAATATATTAAAATTTTTAATATAAATAGAATTTTTGTTATATATATATTAAAATTTCCTTTAATTTTATCGATACATGATTTTTGTCTCTTTGTTATAAAAATAGGATCTTAAATTTCGTGTTGAAAATGCTAACTGTTCTATTCTTATGATGTTGGCTGATGTTTTTGTTGTTAAAGAGAACATGTTGATGATTTTGCCTGAAACTTAAAACAGTAACGACCAAAGCAACTAGAACAAGAGGACAGCCAAGAGGTCATTGCAGCTTGTGCGGCATTTTCAGGCTTCTTCCCAGTCCCAGTCCCGGTCCATAATTTTTCCGCTCGCCTGAGGGACAGGTGTCTACATGTTTTCTATTTTCACAACTTCATATCTTGCTATCAGCCTACCCAACTAATAAATAAAGACATCATGGTTGATAGCGTGAGCAACCGTCAAAACGTTGGTAAGTGTTCCACTTGTCAAGTTAATTATAGGACATGATCTACTACCTAATTTTATGATGTTGTATTTTATCCTATAAATCTTAACCATTTATTTATAAGATGCTTATTTTTATTTATACGAGACTCACATGAAACTCACATAAATAAATGACTGAGATTTATTAGATACAATAAAACACTAAAAAATTACGATCTGAATTCATTAATTATAACCTTTTAATAACTTTTAAATATAGGATATATATATATATATATATATATATATGTGTTTTTTCAAAAATAAAAAGTGATAAGCGTAACAAAAAATAATACTAATTTGTAAGCAATTTTTATTAAGAACAAGTATTTAAATTTATCATTTTAAATTTTATATTCTAATATGCATAATATTTATTTATTGACTTTAAAAATATCATTGTAGAAAGATGAAAAATAAAAATCTTTGCATCATATGGATTACAGTCAAAAATTGAATTAACAAATTCCATCTATTATTTTTATTGAAAATGTATTTATTTTATAAAACGTGTTAATTAATTGTACGATGATGTTTAGTAGATCTAATTGATAAATAATAAAAATAAAAAGCCCATGCAAAAACATTGCTCTCCAATCCAAACCCAAATATCAAACAAAAAGAAATGAAAAATTAAAACAGAGAGAGAGAGAGAAGAAACTTACAGAAAGAAACAAATTAAAGGAAGAAGAGAGAGAGAGAGAGAGACGGAAAAGATCGGTAATGGCGACGGAGGAGGACATCCTCCATCTCCATCTATCCCTCTCACATTCATAGCGATCACGTTCTCTTCATTTCTCTTCTTCTGGTACTCACACACTGTCTCTATAGACATGCCTGTCTGTCTTTGCACGTGCGTTTGTGTTTACGTGTTCACATCAGTTGGGCGATCATGGGTTCTGATTACGGATTCTTCGATCCACTGACCTCGTTTTTGGGAGGATCATTTTGGTTTTCGTATCAATGTCGATTGTTTGATCAGAGATGGAAATCAGTTTACTTATGTTAATAGTCTTCTTTTTTTTATTCTGTATTTGTTAGAAATTTGAATTTTAGAGTAAAACGCTTAATCTTTTCCTTTATACTTTTTGAAATTTATGTTTTCTCAAGGAACGTTATGTTGTTTTGTTGGCAGTTTTTTGGCGGTTTCTTCAAGTCTGAATCTGCGTGGTGCTGGTAGTAACAAGGAAGAGGGTGGAAGTTGAGTGGTTGTGTATATGTGTGGAAGCTGTAGATGTCTAGTGGAGGAGGTGGGGAGGAGAAGCAATGGAGCTGTGGGAAATCAGGGATAGCAAGTTTGCAGAGAATGAGTTCTATGGTGCGCGATATTGGGGAGCCTTGTCTTTCTCAGTCACCTATAAAGGTTATTATTGCTGTAAGACTCTCATATCTATCCATTTGCTTTTCATTTTCCTTTTCACTTACTGCTTATTCTGTTGTTCTTTATCGAAATTGTTTAGTTTACTGTCGTTGGAGCAAGTTGCCGGATCTCATTTTGGTCGTGACGGAAATTAAGCAGCTTTATTTGTCTTCCTGAATGATCATTGTTATATACATTGAATGTCTTATGCATTATTATCCAAGAAGGAATGCATTTGGCTCAAATAGAAAGAGGAAAGAGATGGTATTTGTAGAGTTGATTCAGTAGTTTCCATCAAAATTTTAGAATCACTTGAATGATTTTAAGTTTAATGGCTAGTCCGCTTAGTCTTTGTTAACTGATTCGGATAGGAAACGAATCCAGGAATTTTATGCATTGTTATGCTTCTTTGTACGTAGCATCAAAGAGTACATGAACATGTAAAGTATTTTAATTGAGGATTGTCTTTAAGCAACATCAACTTTGGATCTTATTTCTCTATTATCTACAGTTTCTGCCCAGTTTATAGCTCAGTGTCATGTTTTATATTAAAGGGGTCCACATTCATGCCTTAAGGACATTGGACTCTAAGTAACTCAAACAACAGCTAATTATTTCATGTTAATTTATGTTTTTTTAGCTGTTTGTTCATACTAAAGAACCTAATGGAGCAAAATGATGTTTGACTCTTTTTTTTGTTGTACAGCTGGAGCATAGAGAGAAACTTCAACAATACATGTCACCTTCTCTTGCGTCTTGTGAATTCCTTAATTTAGTTTCTTGAATTTGAGAATTGTGGGGATGGTTTGGCTTGTTCAAGTTGGATAGAGGTCTTTGTACATTTTAGCTTCCTTTGAATTTTATCTGTAATAATAACTGTGTTTCCTTTTATTCATTTGAAGCTCTTTTCTGAGATATCTTGTTCTCAATGGAGCAGGTAGGCAGAATGCTGAAGCCAGACAAGTGGCAGGCAACGTTTGACAATGATGGGAAGGTGTCTGGTTTTCAGAAAGCACTCAAGTTGATTGTTTTGGGGGTATGCTGTGTCATTTTGCATTAATTATGCGCCTAAGCCACAGTCCATTTATGTCTTTCTCCGTTTGTGTTTCTTTTATTTTATTGCAAAGATTGAGATTTCTTTACTTTTTTCTGTTAGAACATGTTTGGGGTAAAAGGATGCATGTCTTTTGACCTTTACAATTCAAAGACTGTTTTGTATAATTAGTCTGATTGTCCAGATCTACGCCATTATCAGAAAGTAAATACTTACTCCAAAAGCAGAAACAGAAAGTAGATAGGTTTTTCTGTTTTCTAAATTTAACTGTCGGTGGCTTGTACATATTTGTGCTTCTTTTGTAATATTCAGATATCATTCAGGATGGGTACAGTAGAACTAGAGCTTAATGGGTGTCCATGCTATTTTTAAGCTGGATAGGTTATTAAGAGTAGATCAATATATTCTTCAATTGAAAATGAAAAATTATTATTCCATCCTTGAAGTTGTCAAGCACTGTTCATGATTTGCATTTGTATTTACTATCTAAACATCCTCTCTCTCTTGCTTACACATGCATGCTCACGTAAACACACTCGTGCGTGTGCATCATATTTTGTTTTCCTCTATCCTACAATGGATAAAAGATTAGTCGCCTTGTAAGAGTCAGAGTTTATTGTCTATTACTTGTCCTGAATGGATTTTTATTCTCACCAATCTGATTAAGAGCTCTCTTAAAGTAGTCAAGTACATTTTTTTTCATATATGATGATTGTATTTGCATTCTGACAGGGTGTGGATCCATCGATTAGGCCAGAAGTTTGGGAATTTTTACTTGGTTGTTATCAACTGACCAGCACTGCTGAGTATCGAAGGCAACTTAGGATAGCCCGGAGGTCTACAATTCTAATTCCTTTTATCATTGGTTCTAATATTGTTTCTTAAGGCCTTGTATTGTCCTGCTGTATTTTTTTCAAATGAAACTAATGGAATTATCGAGTTACTTCGATGATGGTTTATAATGCTATTCCAAATAATGAATGTGAGCTGTGGTATCATCTCTTGGTTCTCTTTATTGTTTGCATTGTCCAACATTAAGTTCATTCCTCTTGGCCTCGTGCTTTTAGTGCCAAAGCGTCAAGAACATTGGTAAAGTTAGAACATGAACTAGGATATCGTTACATATTTGTTTATGATCGATATCTACCTAGACTTTTGGATCCATGAGATCTAACCCAAGACTGGATCTTACAGCTATCTTTTTATTCTCAACTTTCGTTTCTTGGTTGAGTCGTATAAGCTACTTCTCCACTCTCTTTCTCTGTCTCCCCTTAAAGTTTACTAGGGGTTCATGGAACATTTTTTCGATTTCTGTTTTTTTTTTCCATTCATTTTGTTGTTGTAGAGTCAACAGGATGGTGGAGAAAGGAACGAGGAAGGTATGATTTCTTGAAGAAGAAATGTGAGATTATGTACTGATTCTATTGTGTAAACAGAATCAAATAATACTTTATCAAGTTGTATCCATTTAGATGTAGAAGTCTTCGGCACTGAAATGATTTCTGCCACTATTATCGCATCTAATTTGGGTTGACTTAGTCTTTGGGTGAAATTCTTGGATTTGGAGTTTGGAGTTGCCAAAATTCTTGGAGTTAAGTCTTTGGCTGATATTTGTTCACTTTTTGTCATAAAGTATATAAAAAAGATTAGATGTCGGTTGCTGAAAAGAATAGGAAGCATGACTTGGCAGGTGAAAGAGGAGATAATGACTTGGGGACATTTTACTCTTTACATTTTCTTTTATCTGTATATCTATTTATTTTCCTATTTTCATCGGTTCAAAATTACAGCAATGGCTTGTTTTGCTTATAGCAGTATAGGTTCAACATTCATAGCAAATGATTCTTATAAGATCTCCACTCTTAAAAGACTCGGTTTGGTTTATGATTTACCATAACACAATTGTGCGGGTGAGTGCCATTTTAAATGTCTGTTGACAATTATTCACATATAAATATGTGCGAACTGTGTGTGTATTAGATGTCATTGTATTTGTACCATTTGTTATTTGAGATGCAATGATTGGTATGTGAATATGATAGTTGTTTTAACATAGCACCTTCCTTTCTAGGTTAAACAAGTTATTTGACGTATTGCATGGTTAGAACTTCTTTTTTCCTCTTTAATACATGTGAACTTCTTTATTTATCTTTTTCACTTTATTAAAACTTTTCCTTCAGGGAACGCTACGAGGACCTTATTAGGCAATGCCAAATGATGCATTCAAGTATAGGAACTGGTGAACTTGCATTTGTTGTGGGGTCCAAAGTTATGGATATGCGGACATCCAAGGATGACAGGAAGGGGGAAGCTAAAGATGAAAGTAAAAAAAGTCCTGGTGATTCTGCTCATATTGCTGACACGGTAGGGAACTGTAGAAATTTGGCTAATAATTGTATGGATACATCATATGAATGCGGAAGGGATAGTTCTAGTGATTCTATTGAGCTCACTGATGTGAGAGAAAGCACAGATAGTGCAACATTTGACAATTATTTTGTTCCTGAGGCCGGTCCACTCAGTAGTAGTTCACGGAAAAGAGAAGATGCTAATGGATTACAGTATGATGCAGAGGGTTATTTTGATTTCCCTGCTTTACCTGTCATAAATTTGTTTGACAAAAGAGGAGAAGAATACAATGAGGAGCGAGCTGACAAACTTTCTATCCAGCGGAAATTAAGATTTGAAGATGACAGAATGCACAGTTTTGAAATTAATAACAACAGAGAACTAATCATGGAACCCAATGGTTCACAATCTAACAGTTTTCCACGTGCATCACATCATAACAATTCTGAAATTGAAATGGTTCATTGTGATGACCACGGATGTGCATCTTGCTCCAATAATTTAGAGAAAGAGATATTGGATGGATTTAGAATATCAGATGCTCCACAAAAATCATTCTTGCCTACAAGTGCAACAACTTCTCAAGGAGTGGCCACTCACGATAATAGAGAATCTGAATGGCTTTGGACTTTACACCGCATAGGTAGCTCCTATCTATGTTCCATTCACAGAGGCTATGAATCTATGTAATGAACTGTTTCTTATGACTTGGGAGCTAACTTCAACTTTTGTCTTCAGTTGTCGATGTTGTTAGAACAGATAGTCATCTTGAGTTTTATGAAGATCAGAGAAACTTAGCAAGGATGTCTGATATCCTTGCTGTTTATGCATGGGTTGATCCTGCAACAGGCTATTGTCAAGGTTGTAACACATCCCATTTTTGTGGAAAATCCTAACTTTAGTTGATGGAAAATTGAAGTTTTGATTTGAAGCTGTAAACTCATTGTTTACTTGTTTGACTACTTGATCTAGGAATGAGTGACTTGCTGTCTCCTTTTGTTGTTCTGTTTGAGGATGATGCTGACGCATTTTGGTGCTTTGAAATGCTTCTGAGGAGAATGGTATTACTAGAGTTGTCAAACATGTTTTGTCAAAATGCTTCTTGCTATCTTTAAAATGTATTTGTTGCTCTTCTCCAGCGTGAAAATTTTCAGATAGAAGGGCCAACCGGAGTGATGAAACAGTTGCAAGCATTGTGGCACATTTTGGAACTAACAGACAGGGAAATCTTTGCACACCTCTTGCATATTGGTGCTGAAAGCCTTCATTTTGCTTTCAGGATGCTGATGGTCCTTTTTCGTAGGGAGTTATCTTTCGCTGAGGTTCTTCAAATGTGGGAGGTGTGTGTATTTTGTTTGTTTCTTTTGCACAGAATATACGAAGTGCATTTCCTTTTACATTTAAAACATTGGTGACGAAAGAATCTACCTAAAAACTTACGTACTTGTATTGCTTGTAACATGAAACTCCAAGTGATAACCTATTAGCCAACATTTAGAAGATCGAAAACCTTTGGCAGCACATGCCTAATTTCATTTTGCATATGGCTACCTGGTAGTCTTTCTAACCAGGCAAGCTTCTAGGGCAAAAAAACTTTTAAACATTGTTTTGCATTCTCATTTGGTGGATTTACTTGATCTGTATTGTCATTTGTTCTTTCATGTTGGTGTAATTATTTGAGGATCTTTTCTAAACTCCTTGTAGGACACTCTTTTATGTTTTGGAGATGGACAAAATAGATCAACTCCATTTTGCTTAGTGTGTAGCTGCTCTTTTATTTGTAATATGCAGGTTCTTGGTTTGAACTCTTTGCATGCATTCCCTGAATATTGTATTTGCGTCCTGTGCTGTACATTGATTTGCATGAGGAATTACTATTTTTTGAAAACTGGAGACGGACGAGTGATTATTGGTGTTCCTAGAAATTCTCTTATATATTGGAATCTTTTAGCAAAGTTGCTCTAACACAACCAACATATGAACTTCGAAGCATCATTGCTGTAAAAGTCTGCCTTTCTTGTTGAAGAAATTGGGCATAAGGTTCAGCCTTCAGTTGGCAGGCAGTATACATTATTGATTGATGTAATTACTTTTATTGCAGATGATGTGGGCTGTTGATTTCGATGAATCTACAGCTGGTTATTTAGAGGAAAATTGTCTGGAGGCTCTGGTGGTACATCCAATGAAAGAGGAATTTGAAGAAGTTGGTAACAATAGCATAAAGGATGGTTCACATACAAAGAATCGACATGCTGAGCACTCCACTTCTTACCACACTGGGATGAAGGCAGAATCTTCCCATCCTTTCTGTGGTCTGACAAGAAATTTTTGGGCAAAAAGTGGTCACCTTCAGATTAGCAATGTTGTGTCATCAACTAAGAATGGAGATGATGAGCTGCCAGTCTTTTGTGTGGCAGCAATATTAATCATTAACCGTCATAAAATCATCAGAGAAACATGCTCAATTGATGATATGATTAAGGCATGTATTTAAATTCGAGATCTGTTGCAATTAATATGATCATAAATGACAGTGGTGCATGATAATCATTCCTCTTTACTTTTTCTGTTCTATGTTGGATCATCTATCTAATCTCTCCTAGTTTCTGTTGAGATTGGAACTTGGTTGTTATGATTTTTGTTCTCCATCTTCTTTTGCTCAGAGAACTCCATGGGATTAATAATAGCCTGTCTCACTTGTTTGAATGCGTGGATGGAAACTTTTGATTGTATATTAACTTCAGGGAAAAAGTAGGGAAAAAGTAGGAAAGAATTGAAAATTTAGTCTGAGTCAATCATGTTGTCTTATTGGTGTACGGCAAACCTGCATTTCACCTATTATAGGAATCATAAAAGTTTTGTCAATCCTTGCTGTATTATGTACCTTGACTAATATCTGATTTTTGAATCCTTTATACTTATTGACTATTCTGATAATGTTTTTCTTTGACATTTAATACTTATATCATGCAGGTTTTCAATGATAAGGTTCTAAAGATTCATGTCAAACGGTGTATACGCACTGCTATCAAACTTCGGAAGAAGTACATTTACAAAGTGAGATTCATGTTTAATTAACAAAATTGTGCTAATGCCACCCTTTCAGCCTTTATTCTCTTGTTTAATCTTCTGCATTTTGGATGCCATATCGTTCTTTGATAGCTGCTCACTATGAGACTAATTTTTTTTGGTGAGGCAGCTAATAAAAAACAAAAGTCCTGCATCTCAGAATGGTGAATAGCCTTCTGTCATTTCTTGTGTACAGTTGCTGTCTGCATCCAAATTCTAGCACTCCGAGTTGGTATTTATGTGTGAAGATGCAAAATTCCGATTCCGCCTGGACAGAGTTTTGTTATTAGATAATTTAGGATGGAATTGTTAACGATTAGTGCGGTTGCTGGTCCAAGATTCATTCAGTTCTTGTCCTTCCAATTTCTCCTCTCATCTTCTGTGAGGTAACTGTTTGTTGCACTTAATATTGATTGATGTGAGGTTTTCAATTTATGCATGCTTCATTCCCAGCCACTATCACTTGCATCCTTTAAGTTTCCAACATATGCTGTTTCAGTAGAGATGGATCTTAGTTGGGCTTAATTCAAAGTGCTCGTTGCAGTTTTTAAGAATTCAGTTGATTAGTCAAACTTTTACACTTGGGATACTTGTCTTGCATAATTCTGGGTCTACTTGATGTAACGAATATCAAACGCAGAAACCCTTATTTTAGTCTAAACCCCTATGGTTTACCAGAATGAATAGAAGAATGGCTTATGAAGAGAATCATGATCAGTTTTCGGTATATACATGTATTGATTTTCATTGTAGCCATCTTTGGGACTAAGAGAACATGATACTGATCTATTGAACTAAGAGGCTTTGTGCATGAGCTCAGAATAACCATTCTCATTTTCTCTCTGTTATTGGAGCAATGCTATACTCAAACCATACCATCCACTTAGCTGAACATGTTTTCTCGAATTTTATCATATCTGGCCCACAATATTCTGAATACTGTCCTTTTATCTCTGATTTTTCAAGCTGACCGTTTTGTATGGAATCAAGTGAAATGTGTTGTTGTTCATGGTGACACCAAAATAAACTACGTACTTTCATGACCTTTACTTGCTTTGGGTGACCGTAATATTATAAGTCTGATATAAGACCATTTGAAACTATCATTTTATTCATCTGAATGGAACTTGGAAACTACACATCAAGTATGTTTGCAAGTACCTTGTGAAATGGTTCAGTGCTCTTGACAGAAGCAGAACCAAACTGAGAGAATTTCAAATGGTTATGTGATAGCATGTAAAGTTGGTGGAGTCTTCGTAGGTCTCAGTTTTTTTCTTGTACATTTTCCTTGCATTATTATCTTACTGGTATTTCTTTTTCTTTTTTTCTTAGTGAACAGAAAGATCTGGACGTACACACAAGTTCTTTATGAGCAAATGGTTCCAGTTTATTGAGTTACTCTTAGGTTAGGTAAATACAGGTCCATCTTCTTCACATCCAAAATTTCATTGTACCACATATTTAGATTAACTAGTCTGTTGGCAGTTTTGATCTCACTTGTCTTTGTATGAAAATTCACGAGAGTACAGGATATTATTGAAAATTTACCAATAAATCCGGTGGTCCAAATGTTTGATATAATCTTAGCAACATATATGTAGTCTTTATTATCAATAGGTAAAATGTTCCGTATGTTCTTATTGGTAAACTGTTCATCTATTTCCAAAGGAAAACAATGTCATTTAAGTTCACCATATTAATCTATACGCTTATGACAAATCCATTCTTGTTAAGATGTAATATCTACTGGGATTTATACTGATTATTTTTAGTAGTGTATCTGCAATGTCTGACAGCTTATTTCTCAGCTGTTCCTGTTAAAACATTTCATTCCCCTATCTACTCATTGATATAGCGGATGGCCTTAGGAAGTCCTCAAACACATCAGGCCCATCTGCAAATTCTTGAATAAACAGCAGGGATTTATGGGATTTGCCCTCTTAAAGCAGGAGACTTGAGAATCTGTAGCTAGAACAAGAATCTGGGTTTAGATAAAACCATTTCAGACTGCTCCCTTTTCCTTGTGTGTGTGCATTGTGCATTGTTTTCTCATTTGATCTACAAACTCCGGGTCCATGGTTTGGTCTAACTTTCCTGTGTTACTGAACCTACTTAACCCTTGATACATTTTAGCAGTTGACAATACCGAGAAACGTTTATTAACTATATTCTTAAGGACCACAAGAGAGAAAGCGAGTGCTCCTTCTTGATAAAAGTAGTGGGTTTTAAAGAATGAAGCATTTTCTATACCCTTGGATTGGATTCTTCTTGGGAGAGTTATCAAACCTCGTACGATTTGAACAAATAAAGTCTTCCAATCTAAAAGATGGATGGGTGCTGATTCAAATACATAATTGAATGTCTGTAGTAGTAGTTGAAGATGGATTGTTTCTGATTGCCTCGCTTATAGGATAAGAGGGTACATCTGCCTGTTTGTTCAGGGATCAGATCCTCTGGTTCCTTTCCTTTGCACCTATTCTGTGCCATTGCATCTGAATCCACATAAATGGATGGTTCAGATGCAATGGTACAGAATAGGTACAGAAGAAAGGGATCAGAAGATCTGAGGCCGATTGTTCATTCCATCCCATATCAGTTAATTGACCATAAATACTTACCAACGCGTACCTCTTTTCAATTGAATAGCAACTTTTAACAGATAAATAAGGTTGTTTAATTATAGGAGATCAGGGTTTATGTTGCGAAAATGCCTATGTTGTTTACCAAAATGGCAAGATTGAGAACGTCAGCACCTGAGACTACGCCGGTGCAGGACACCGGTCTTCAGGTACCATTTTTATCTTCTCGTATTCAAACAATGGAAAAGAACGTTTTAAGAATACATAAAAAGGCTTATCTCCTTCAAGTCATTAAACCAACACAGAATATTCAAACATAGAAGAAGAAGAAAGTTTCAGTTGAACGAGAAGAGTTCACTATGTACGCACGAACAGTTGCAATGACACTGCTAAATTCAGTAGCAGGAGTGACAGTGCACCCCTTTCTCTCTGCATAAATAAATTTCATTTTCCAAAAAGAGGAATTGGGTTACTTCCAATTACAACTCCCCTTTGATACAATGGGATTAGATTGATATTTATACAATTTTGAAATTTTCCAAAATTTTAATTTTTAATATTATAAAAATTACAAATTTTAATTTTAAACAATTATTTAAAACTATGTCTTTACCGTATCACATTTCAGATACGGGAATAAATACTGTTGTCTGATAAAAACCTTTCGATTGATGCATGAATTTCATAAGGTCATTCGAAGAATGTTTTAATCAAATTCTTGAAATTTACAAGCCAACTCAAGACGTATGGAGTAGGTGTTCTGACCTCCTAGATTGACATTTTGCTCAAGAAATCTCTTATACACCATCAAATCTACGTGACAGACATATCTCAAAGTTTCTAAACATATAACTATAAACCAATATCCCTATATCATCATAATCGGATGATCGCACTGATCTGGATCTCATAAAACATTGATATGTTAAAAGTTACACCAAAATAAAGATGAGAATTTCACATCAATTTATCCTACCAAGCACCACCGCCTAAATTCACCACACACATTGTTGCTCTTGCGAAATTGGCTTGTTCATAATCTCTTGCATCATATGATGATAGAAATGAAAATTTTCACCCCCGGGAGGACTAAGTGGCCGTGTAAATCTGCCAGGTACATAATTCGATATATTTCAATTGCCCAATTTGCAAACTTGAACCTTCCTTTCAGATTAAATTTAATAGCTAATCATGTACAACAAAGTTACAGCCAATCGCGTCTACTTCCAAAAAAAACTAAAAAGTGGAATAACCTTTCAGACTTGCTCATGTCATTAACAAATGACAACATTTCACTATTATGATGTTTGAGCACCTCAACCACTGTAGCTAATGTATATCTATCAAGAGCCTATGCTATGATAGCATCTTGTTAAGCACCTTACTCTGAACTCCTGCTGCCTGATTGACTTCATTGAGATGAAAACTGAGCACAGAAGCATACAACAGCAGTCTACCATGGGGTAGCCGACAAAAAAAGAAAAAGTGGCCATCATATTCCCAAATTTCTTGAGGTAAGTTTGTCACCATGTAATGTGATCTTCCAGCAGTCAACTTGGAACATAAAAACTGACAACTTTTTTGGCACCACTACGTAAGACGCAGAAATCTGGATGTTAGCATGTTCTCCAAGTTATTTTACCACGGTGCACACTCGGCGAAAGGATAACAAGATGCGAATGCAACTCAAGGGCATAATTATCTCATGTAAAGCATGCAAATGTTTTTTGACACAAATATATTTTCTGCAGTCAGAAACATAAGAAATTATGGCAGCTTCCCTCACTTCGTCTCTAGATTTTAAAATGAATGATTTTCTAGTTAAATTGATTTACATTTGCTGGATTAAATAAATGTGGGAAGAGTTGGCATGTATCTCCATTTAATTAAACAATTTTAACTAGGCTGACCAACAAATAAAATAAATGAAAAATCAACACCAAAAGTAAGAACTGATGCAGAAATCAAGCTGAGAAGTAACATCCAATGAAAGAGATTCAAAGCAAAGTCATAAATCATGCTTACAAAATTATGAGTGAGACTAGATATATTACCGTGAAACTTATCCTTTCGAGTAATTATCCCAAATGTTTCCCGAGTTTCACGAACCATAATACCATTAACTCCAGTAAAAGATGCTATTTTACAGTCAGCAACTGCCACAAATACAAAGAACGTAAGTATATAACTTAATCTGACAGAGTCAAACTGATTATGCAAAATGATGCATCCCTTACAAACATAAGCCTCTATAGTCCAATTAAAACAGTGGGACGCAGAATAACCTAGAATAATAGCACCATGTAGATCTGCACTGAGAAGACAATGAGCCAATTGATTACCCCTACATGATTGAATCATGTAATATTCATGAGATCCACAGGCCAAACATATAAGATGCATGCTAGTAGCATTAACAAATATTAAAAATTTTGATTTTCTTACCCAGTATTTTTAAGAAGCTGGGTTATGTAGCTCTTCCACATCTCATGCATTGTCTTAAAGGCATCATATCTGTAGAGCAAGGTTGCATTTTTAACACAAAATTACAACTACACCTATAATCATACAGAGCATAAAGAAGGGAAATTAGAAAAAAATAGCTCCGGTTAAATAGTAAAGAATTACGAAACGTACTTATAAAGATCTTCCTGTAAATCTAATAATCCACACTTTTTCAGTTGCTTCATGGACATGTGCTGTTTAGAGCGCTTTGAGTGGGTTTTCAAAGCCTTCACCTCAGAGCTGATACGTTTGCTACGTCCTTGTACATAGTTATCGAGAAGGATCCAGTTATCAATTTTCTTGGTTTTAGATCCTTGCAGGTACTTTTGAGAAGCATCACCATGCTGAAGAAGATCATGCAAGACTTTCTCCACCCCATTTCCTCCTTTGCAGTACATCTAGAGAACACCAAGCATTACTAAGCAAGGTATTACATTAAAAATTGAACAAATGCAGCTTCAAGGACCTTAATTTTGAAAAATGGCATACATTAGTATTGGTTGTTAGCAGGTTCTGATGTACTGGTTGTGAAAGCTGAGAATATGCCACACTATTTTCTTCTATATCTGTTACAACAATTAGCAAAAATACATTTCAGTGTAGAACTCCATCTAGTTCATAACGGTTCTATCCGACAAACCTGAAATACAAATGAACACATAATAGAATTCTAGCTGACGATGAATACAAAAAACAGGAAGGTATACTTTACCTTGGACTGAAGTGTAACCAGTGAAAAAAACACTTCCTACACAGAAGCCACAACAAAATGTGATCTCGATAGGAACTTGAAATCAAGCCAACTGGGAGTAAACAAGCTAAAAAGTAAGACCTTTCTTCAATGAGGTACTTGAAGAGAGAGTTGCTGGGTTGTCAGCTACATGTGGAAGAGAAGTTTTTGGAGAATTATCTTCTCTTTCACCTTCCTGACCACTTACTTGTTTGCTCTTCTTTTGATGTTGAAGCAACTCAGCCTTGGCAACAGCAAACCTTCTCTCCAATGCCTCCAAAGTGCGTTTCTTATTATCCTGATGTATTGCTTGGGTCGCCATCACCAGCTCTTGGAGCCCAATGTCTCTCGAACAAGAAGCAAACCTATTCAATGCATGGAAAATGAAACCGATTAGAATGCAAAAACACTTGGCAATTCTTCAAAAGCAGCACATGATTTATGTAGCAATCTCCCACAATTCAACACCAATCCAGTACAAAAATATAAACTTTATTGTAAGCCCATATATTAATCATGGTTTACTTCGCTTCCCTATAAATATGAAAGAGGAAAGCTTCTCATGCCCAACAAAAAGAAAAGAAGAGCTTTCCATGTTCTATGATTTTATTGAACTGTAGAACAGAGATTGGTCAGAAGATGGATAGAGATGAAGCGGAAAGATAAAGAAAAGAACAGAATAGCAATAAGTCAGGTCCTACTCTACCTTTCTTAATCACTGGAATCAAATTGGAATTTTGATGTTTCCTAGTTTAGTTTGAAGCCGAAGCTGAATCTGAAGCTCGTTCTAGGTTTTATCGCTGAGATGGGCTACTTTCTTTCACTTGTCCACGACCATCTATAGTGTTCGCAATTCTAAAATTAGGCGAATAAAATAAAGAATTGGGGAATTCCTTAAAGCAACAGGAAGGCCGAATAACTCAATTGGGAGGAAGGAGCCATACTTGTTCCAAAAGAAGTGGAAACAGTATCATTAATAAATCAACAGGAAGATGAGAAGAGATCCAATAACAAAAGACAGATTAAGTCTTAGATTCCTAACAATTCACATATTGTTTTCACTAAATCCAATTCAATTGAATTAATGAAAAAGGGGCCATCTAAAGAAAATTATAAATATGAAAACTACATCTATGAAAATATAAACTTTTACTTTTATCAAATCGTCCTAATTAAGTTGCACTTGTTTATTCAAGATATCACCAAGTTATTTCAAAAGTCATGAATTGAAGCACTTTCTTAATAAACACGCTGAGACTATGATTTAAGAGCTTTGAATCAATTTTTTAACACGCATTATCAAGCTTCCTCTTTCAAACTTAACCCATTGCCTTAATCTCAAGCATCCTTAAATCAACTTTTGTGCTATCATTCAAGCATATCCAATAATAATTATGTTTTAGCAATAAGCTCTTTTTGGCATTCTACTGAATGTTAACTAACAAATGACTTGATACAACCTGGATTTTTATATAGTAAGTGGTTCTGCCGGATTCTGACGAGACTGAACGTTACCGTTTGGATTCATGGGATTGATCTATCCCGAGCTTGAAGATTCCTGCAAAATAAAGAAGGCACGTCGGGGGTTATTTCCCGATTAGCCCCTCCGACGCTCAAGTAAGTCTTTTTATGAAGGTAGGGTTGCCGAAAAGCCAATGAGAGCTAAGTTATAAGTTGCCTATCTCTGTTATGGCAGAATTATACCTTATATATGGAGCAACAACTAGGTTTAGGTCTTTACGTGTGCATG
>JANIJH010000005.1:11153086-11176217 GCA_024520975.1 Erythroxylum areolatum | reverse complement strand
CCACAGATGCGACTTCTAAACAAATAACCGATGATGAAGAAGACTATCCCAGGTGCCTTGTCTGCTTACGAATCATCAATGATGCTCCTGTCTACTTCTGTAAAATGTGTGATGGTATCTGGGTTACGAGCTCATCCCCTACACTTGCCTACATAAGCAAATGAAGGATGATTTTCAGGAAAATGACAGCAGTGCACAAAACTAAGAAGAAAACGAAAACAACGGCAATACTTGCTCAAATTCAAAAACTCCATCAATTGTCGTCCTTGAAAAAGTGCAGATTATTGGCGATTTGAGAATTAGGGTTATTTGAGTAAAAAAGCATTAAACCATTAAACCACTCTGGAGAAGTATTAAATGAGCCATTTAAACCAAAACGCCATTTCAGAAGCAATAGGATTATTTTAGTAGAAAAGCATTAAACCATTAAACCACTATAGAGAAGCATTAAATGAGCCAGATGATTTGTACTTTGAAGAGCATTAATTGCTCTATTTAAACCATTATTCCAGAAGCATTAAATGCTTATGCCACTAAATAGCTTTGACATTCCATAAGCATAAGTATTTAATGAATTCAGAAGCCCATCGTGTAATTGAAAATGAAATTTTTTAGCAGGAAATGGAGGGATAGGAATTGAGTTTTAAGTAATTAAGTAGATATAATTACAAGTTTTTTTAAAAAAAACTAGGAACTACTACAATCTTTTGTAATATCAGTTAGCAACTAAGCTCTTGAAAAATCCAGTGCTACATGGCAAAAGCAAGCATATTAATACAAAGTTCTATTTTTTGAGGGAACTCAACAATGATAGATCAAATTTGAAGTATTGCAAGAGTGAAAAATAGGTTCCTGACATATCCATTAAGCCTCTCAAGTTTCATGTGTTTCAAAAGCTCAAAAGATTGCTAGGAGTTCGCACATTGACTAACAAGTGGTAAACTCAAAATGTGCAATATTTTGGTTTAAGGCAAAGAATGTTACGTGTTGATATTGGTCGGTCAGCTTGATCAGATTTAAAAATTCGCTGTCCTCAAATGATATCTATGGAAATGTTGGCTTTAAAGTCGATAATAATGGATAAAGATGCATTGCTGTCGACTATACATTTATTCCATAATAAAGACAAAAGGTTAACAATCTAATCTAATTGAATTTATTCAATTCAACATAACTTTAGAGATTCTGATGCCAAAATCTTTCCCTTTTATGGCAAGTTGATGTGCCACGAATCATTGATTTGAACTACTGCTTTTCTGTGTGGTTGCTTCTTTTTCATTTTTTCAAGGGAGAAAGATCTTACAATTATGCTTGAAAGTGGTTCACCTTTGTACCAACCATTACAAATTGCTACGTTGTATGATTACTACGTGTCAGTCCACTTTTTTTCTTTTGATAACATTGAAAACCTGGAATTGGAAGTCAAGATTTTGGTAAATAGAGATGAAGAAATAACAAAAGCAACACAGGACAGGCCTCCCTGATTAAGCAAATCTTAGACTAAGCATATACTATCTTGTCAAGATTCTTGGCGATAATATTTGTTCTTCTAATAAGTTTCATAATTAATTTTTATGATTCTTAATAATTGTATGTCATATAGTATTACGTTATGTGCCTATTTTTATCCGTCTTTCATTGTACTTAAAGTACATTTATACTTTGACACTCGTTGTTATATTATATTAGAGAACAACTGTATTGTATATTTTGCTGAAGCAGCTTTACAAATATTGCACATTCTTTTCTCATATCAATTAATATTTAAATTAGATCTTGATCAAAGCACGAAAGCATGTGGAGTTTGCTTTTCACCTAATGACATTGTAGATTTTTGTGTGGGGTATACTTTCTAGCTCACAAGCTTTAATTCCACATAAACAAAAGGAAAAGAATGCAGTAACAATGGATAGACCTCGTTATCACATCACATAAAAAACTATTGAATGAAATATGACACAAATAGCATTTCAATTCTTTCAATACTAAACCAAGGATGTGTTTATTCTTGGGGCAAGCAAAATCACCACATCGAAATAACACAATTTTATCAGATGTTCAAAGTTCTTATTTTATAATAAGTATTAAAAGATACATATAATTTTGTTGTGGTGTCAAAGTCTCGCTGAGATGCAGAGTTTAGGAAAAGATGTATATAACTTTATTTTTATAAATTACAACTATAAATTAAATAAAATTTACTTTGTCTAAATCATTAGTAAATTTTGATGTATAAAAAAAACTCACAATTTTTATAATTAGAAAAATTATCAATAAAATATAATTAGAAATTACAGGTTTATAAACTGCAACCATAAATCAAATAAAATTACCAAAATTCACTCAAAACAAATCTCTAGAGTAATCATAAATTTTCATCCCTGACGTAGAACTAGTACTATGCATACATTACTTATAAAGTTGGTGCCAGGACAAAACTGCTCAAGCAAGCAAATCCATAATAAAAATTTCAACGACCTGAGAACAATCTTAATAGACAGTAGACTGGCTACAAATGACAAGATCTTCAGGTGGATAATGAATGTTACTTTATTCTCCAATGCTGCAAGACCAGATTAACTAGGAGTCTATGACCCTTTTCCGTACCTTTTCGAAATACTATTAAGGAGAAAAACGACATAACTTATACTTAGCATATGCACGATCTTCCGTAGACTATAGAAACTCACCGCATTCACTTCTCCAATATTTGAACCATCACAAAGGTCTGTACTTTTCCATTCCACCTGCATGCTCGTAAACTTCGAAAAGCAGAACCGCCAACTTTGAGCCGTTTCCCGGTGATTTCTCTGTTGTTTTTGTCTCCGTCCTTGAGAGATTTCCATTCTTATTTATAGAGCTCCCTTCAATCTCACGCCCATATCAAACTGCGTGTTTGTATCTGCTGTTTCACGATTGTACTAATTTTGGCGTAGAAAGTGGGTGCCTTTATCGTCAATCTCTTCCAGTTTGTATTATCTTAGAAAACCCAATTACGAAACACATTTTCCCATCTGGGTTTTGCCCGGTTTTTGTGGTGACTAGGGAATTGGCGGGAAACAACAGCAGAACGGGAGATTGCTGCGTAAAAGATTGTAGCTTGATTTTGAGAAGTACTCTTCTTTTGAATATTGGAGGAAAGAGTCTATCTTTCTCGCTCCTTTCTTTTTCTTTTTAAGTTTTCGTTATGGCGAACGCATTTGGCATTCATTATCAAGATGCAAAATATGCTTCTTATCCATTCAATAGTACCAGTGCCGTTGGCAGCAATTCGGGTTTGAAGACTTTGAGTTCGGCGTTGAAGCATAATCCTGGTATTTCAACGGATTGGAGCCTCAAAGAGCAGGCAATACTTAATGCAGGCTTGGCTAAGTAAGTTTCGTTCTTTGTGAGCTTTTGTTGAACTAATTCATGTTTTGTGACTTTTGCTCAGTTGGGTTCTTGGAAATTTTATATGCGATTATGATGCATACCTGTTAAATTTTTTTCCCTTTTGTTGTGGTTCTTGTTGATTCTGTTGAATAGTTTATTATCTTCTTGTTTAAACTTCTCTTGAAATCAGCCGTCAATGAGTATCGTAAATCTTTTTTCTTTTGAATATTAGTGGAATTGTTCAAGTATAAAACTTCAGATTATGCCTTATGATTTTTCCTGTACAAATGCATTCAAGCATACCCAGAACTCAGCCTTGATGTTTTAGAAAATAGACACTTTTGCAGAACATAATGTCATGGGCTAGATATGAATAAAACTCATGATTACATGATGTTTTGGCCAACCATGTAAACAGGAGGTCGTTTTGACTCCGTAAGTCCACATATTACCTGATTTTTAATTTAAACTTAGATGCTGGTCATCGGCTTGAGTGTTTAAATTTCTTTCTCCAAGTTTTGGGAATGTATGTATGGAAAATCTCTCAACTGTATTTTGGTTGTTGATCCCGGACTAGGAACTTTAACCTGAGCGTTACAATAGTCTCTCCTAAATTTTAATGTTCATCATTCTGTTATACATTTGGCTTACTTCCCTTCCTCCAACCCAGAAAGCTTCTGTAACGAAACTTCTGGGATTTCTTGATTGAACCCAAATTTTAGGTCATGTAAAATCTTGTAAGCTGTTTGTAGTTATTTACATTATATATTGAGAGCATACTTGAGATTCCCATTACTTCGCCTATTAACCTACATTGAGATTCTGAAAACATTAACAACTCACATAATTTATTTGAACCGCGTGGTTTGATTTGTTTCTCAGGAGAAGTCCAGCTGAGTCACTCGTAACAGTTTATGCAAACATATCAATGAAACTACCAAATAAGACAGTTCGAGATGTTGCATTGCGTTGCAGATGGCTGACTGTTGAGTTCTCCTAATCCTCTACTCTGCTGCTCGATACTGTAGTTTCTAGAAATGATAATCATATTTATTACTTCCTTAGATTACTGAAACCTGGTCTCTTGATGGCTAAATTACCAAGGTGCTTTTCTAACCATGGTTTCAAAATGAGACTGGTTGGAAATATTGTATTAAGCTCTCCAGTTTAATTATTCTACCTCCAGACGTTTTTACCTTGTAAATCGAAAATGATGTATGCATCTGATACTTGTAGAGTCTGAAATTGGTTGACTTATTTTATTTCTTTGCACATTTATTTGTCCAGAAAAAGGAAAATAGTAAGAGAAGGAAAGATGGAAATTTAGCCGGGAAAGGCAAAGAAAAAACGGTAGGTATTGCTACCATCGGTTTTACTTTTGGTCGATTCCCAGTGAATATCCTATGGATTATTGAGGCACAGTTTAACATTGTATTAGTTGTGTATCACAAGTAAATATGCATTATTCATTTTCCCCTTACTTTTGTATCTAGGATGTGCATGTTTGGGTTAAAGAGAGGAAAATTTGAGACTGTCACTAGAAAAGCTCAAGTATACTCCTTTCAGCATAACTATAATCTAATTAAGAGACACCTGTTATCGTAAAACAATGAGCGGGCAATGGTTTTACAGAACACTTTTTCATGAAACGTATGAACGTGGCATCATGCAGTAAAAAGTATACACGTGGTGAAAGAATCTCCAATTTAAATTGTCATTGTGCTTTCCTCAGATTCTAGATAATCTGCCTTTGTTTCTCAGGGAAGAGTTAGTACTCATTCAACAAGGACTTCACAGCTCATGGCGAGGCCCAATGTTCCTCGTTGCGCAACTCTTAGGATGTCTGCGGACACTGATGATGACGTCCCTCACAAAGGTGATGGACTATGTTTTCATGTTATTTTTGCATGGTTCTACTAGAATATTTTGCAAATTTATTTTTTCTGCTAATTAGGAAAACTTTTATGTTTTATTTATTATGATTTTTGTTATGCTTTTCTGATCAGATATTCTAATTCTTCTAGTTTTGTTAATCACCAGATAACCTAATTTTCCAAGATTGACTGTGTAATAGCAAGGTGTTTGGACAGTATGGAAGCCTCGTGAGTAGGAATATCCTTGTTAGGTCTCTGCTAATAGATTATGCTTATGCCATCTTCAGACTCCCTAACTGAATCTCTTCCCATGTCAATTCTAAGTCATGAACTCTTTTTTACCTAAGATACCTTTGATTTCTGTCCATAATTGCAGTTTTTAAACTAGAAGTCTGGCTCATCAAACAACATTATATGCAGTTAAATGATGCTATTTTGATTATATGGTCGGTAGGTGAGTCCGTATGTTGTGGATCTTGGCTTATCTGGCATGAAAGACTAAAGGTGTAAAGTATTTAGAAGGATTTGATTAGTAACTTTCTGGGGAATGTAAATATCTCGGCACACAATATTAAAAAGCTTGACAGAAACTTACATAAAGCTTAATTGAGTTTTTTTTATGGAAACAATTTAGTTTGTCAAAAGTATGTAACACGTTTTCCTTTCAATAAAATGTACTCTGTGCATGTGAGATAGTTGTCAACTCTCTGCTGTTGACAGACAGACCAACTTCTCGTTAGCTGATAATGCTTTCTACAACCTGCTGTTGTTTAAGAACCTCAAATGCATGTATATAAGTAGCCCAATAACCTGTGTAATTTAGGTACTATGTTTAAGTACTGTTTTCCAAAAGATATTACCATCATACTGATCATGGGCGTGAAAGGGAAGTACCTTTGGGATGGGATATCATGGACTTTTATGATACTGGATTATATTTTTGAAATTGTACTTGTCAGAGTACTTTTAACAGATTATACTTATATCTGGATCGGCCCCCTGATTGGAATCTGTAAAAATTTTAAGATGGACTTATGGATATGCTGTTTAATAATCCTTTTCTGCTGCTTAATTGGGTACGCCCTTCCATTGCAATAGCATATTGAGTAGCTGCATGTTCTTTTTTGTTGCAGCCCTTAGCACAGTCACAAGGAAGCTTCTTGACCAAAATAAAGAGACAATAAAGCAAATATCTGAAAATTTTTCAACCATGCAGGTGAATATCTTGTCCATCAATTTCACTTTCAAATTATTTTGGAAAGAGTTAGTCCCTCAAAAATAAAAACTTCTTGCCAATCATAACTCTGATATTTTGGTTGGACTCCTCTCTAGAAGATAGGGGCTTATAAGTTGCTTAATTTGATAATACTTGAAATATATGATTTTAATAGGCTTTCTTGTGATTCTAGTTGCATTAATACTTTCCTCTTCCTTTATTATGTCATGACTATTACTCTTTGAGGGAAAAATATCGAATTAGTGAATCTACATATGTTCTCTTGGCCATGATAAGAAATTCTTTAATGCTTTTCATTTCACCATCCCACTTTAATCATTTCCTAAGGAGGGAGTTCCAGTCAAGTTTACCTTCTTTCAATAAAAGTAGCCTTTTTTGTTTACTTTGAAATCAGTTGAGTAGAAAAGGCAAGGATTATTCAAGATATTACAAAATGACAATACTGTTGGGTGAGAAGTAATTCATACTAATGACTCATTTTCTTGTCCCTCTTCAGTTTGAGGAGAACACTGTTCTACTCGCCCAAATGCGTGACAACATCCTCAAAATTATGGACGAGTATGTTCTCAACTGCGCTTTATGTTTATCAATGTGTCTGTACTTGATAAGCATTATATATCTTCTGAATTTTCTCTATCTATGTTCTTTCTATATGTTTCTCTAAAGAAGTGTTCATTTGCTGTATGTTCGAGTTCTTTCCTGCTTACTCTCATATAAGCTTAATTTATGTATAGTCAGTCACTCTTAACTTTGAAATTTAAAGTCCTTTATATGCTTATGTGCCCAGCGTTCACATAAAAGGGATGACTCATAATATCTGACACAAACAGATTAGTATTAAAGAAAATTGACTCCTTGTTATCCAATCTGTTATATACTTTAGCATAAGATCTACCATTCTACAGTCCTAGCTTAGGAATGAAGGATGGTTGAGTTGAGTGTTTTTTCTCAGCTTTTCAGTACTTGCAGTTAGAAAATTCAGGGCTCCTCTTCAAGCTTGTACTCATGAGCTTGCCTTGAATGAGCTTGTGTGCTAGGTTATTAAGTGAAATTACATAACTTTCTTTAAGTTGTCTTTAGAACTCAACTCTAAAAAGGTCTCATTTCATGTCTATATGTTGATGTTAAAGGCTAGAGCAAAAAGAAAACTTATGTTATGTTCTTGAATTAATATTACATTTATTCATGTGAAATTTAGGATGCTTTTTTAGTTTCAAGTCAGAGACTTGAAAGGGTGAATGCATTGGTGTTGACGAGCCCTTTTGTTTGATTTCATGCTACCTCATTTGTGTGTGGCCTTGAAGTGAATTCATAAGACACACCGATGGACTTGATAGGAAATTTCAGGAGGACAAGGGCATCTTCTTATCTCCCTTATGGAACCTTTTTCTTTATATGCCACGCATTCAAGGGATATCGATGTTTTCCTTGTAGAAACAGAATTTAATTAGGAAAGGATCAAATAAACCTCTAAGGTTTACTTATAAAAAAGTGACTTCTTATCTTGTTTAAAGTTCAATTAACCCCAAACTAATAATCTGATCCTTATTTTGGTATCAGTCTTTTATGGCTGATCTTTTCTACATTGTAATATTATTGGGTTAAATTAAATGCTGCGGATCATTTTTTTATTTGAGAGTAAATATTAAGAGCTTATTTAACCACTTCACGAATTTAATTGATAATTTGTGTATAGTTTATTTGATTTACGTTTTTAGTACTTGTATTTCACTAATTGCTAAGATATTTTTGGTGATATAATCTTCTTTCTGGTTCAAATGTGATATTATTGTTTTCTTTTTTGAGTTCACATTTAATTTGTTAAAGTATGTAATGATGCTCATGTTTAAAGAACATTGATAAAAGCTGATATGGATAAAGGGCAGTGCCTTGAGACACTTGATTTAGAACTATGAATTGCCTGGGTTAAAATGAATAGGATCTCCCGGAAATCTTGCTCTATGTTTCCAGATGAACGGACTCTGATTGTGTTGCTTATATGCAGGATTTACTTGCCAGAAGTAATGAAGCAGATGCCACCACTCCCAGTTAAGCTAGATGAAGAGCTGACTAAAAAGTTGCTTCCCCCACCAAACCTTCCAAAATCTGATGATTCTTCTCAATTCAATTGTGCTTGAAGATAAAATCGATCGATAACGGCTGCTCCTCAAACCCTTTACTGAGAATTAACCGGTTCTAATAACCTTCAGCTTAGAAATGCTGTAAAAATAGCTCTGGTTTTTTGTTTTCCCGTACATATGGTTTACTTGAAAGCAGTTGAAACTGACTTGAAGTTTCTGTAAATACTAGGAAATAAAAAGCAGCAGAAGTTAGCGTTAATGGTTGTCATTGTTTTTTAGCTGCATGCACAAGGGGATGGGAGATAAGTTGCATGCATCATGGATATACATATTGAGAGATATGTCAGATACACTCTTGTAATATAAGCAGATGGTTTACCATTACAGTCCAGGCGAGGAGGGCAGTTAAAATTAAATCTTCAAGAACTGAATGATTTGAGTCATTTGCAGATAAAAACAATTTTATTGTAACAAATGGATAACAAAATATAAATACTTTTAATAAAGTCAACGTACTATTGCACAAGGATTTCGCCTTTGCAGGATCTAGGAACGGTCATAATGTACGTAACTTAAACAATTAAAATGCAACGATTTATTAAAGTACTTTTGCTGGATCCTGTTGAAATTCCAACAACACTACATTTGTGTTGATTGATATGGATGATGGCGTGCCATATTAGTTAGATAATATAATGCTCCTGGTTAACCGATTTGATTAATGTTGGATTTGTTAATTTGTTTACGTCTAACGCTATAAATAAACCCAGAAAAACCGGACAAGGAACTGATCAGAGGGTAAGTTGAGTTTTGAGGATGTGGTAATGCTAAAGCGTGACACAAAGCCAACACTGCGTTTCTTATGCCTCAGTTTCTTGCTTCCTTCTTGCTCAAATTCAGCATCCCAAATCCTTTTTGGCCCCTTAAAAATAAGCTAACCCTCGATTTTTTTTGTTGTTGCCTACGAGGTGTCTTAGAAGGGTCTCAACTATAAAAATACACCTTTAAGCCATTCATTCCTAGACTAATTCCTGCTCAAACCGGACAGGTCCACATGTAAAAGGAAAAAGTGTACTTAAACAGAAACACACAGGCGCAGGCATACGCGTATGGTAACTTGAAGTTGATGGATTCAGTTACCTTATCCTTATATGAAGGTGCAGTTTTGTACGAAATGGCTTTGAATTGAGTTACCTTCAATAAATTATGGTTTTTATAATGTCATTATCAAAAAAGATTTCAAGATACATATGATTTGGACCTTATTAATTTGTAGGAAATCTTTAACTTTAGACCCTTTATTATGATTTGAAGTTGGGTATAAAGGGGTGGTCAACGGCAATAACATTTTCTTCCATACCTTCAAAACTACTCGTATCTCTCATAAACCCTTCAAACAAGATTAAATTCCCTAAATTTAGTGTTGTTAGACTTGTGATCAAACTCTGTCTTCGTTAATTATATAAGCAATTTGACATTAAATAACTATTACCTTCTTTTTGACAAACCTTTTTTTATAGTTAATTCATAAGATGTTTCGAGTAGGCTTGAATTGTCGGTGGTATCTTTAAGCCATTACCATGCCCATATTATCCCTCGCTCGTGCCATGTGACACCTAAGAGGTGACTTAGCATTACTACCGAATATTTAACACTGCTGCATACATAAGTGGGTCGAAACTCCTGACCTTACCTAAGCAAGACCAACCCCTTAATACAGAATTTTTTTTAGAAAAGAAGAAGTTAAAAGAATAAAAGCAAAAGGAAAAAAGCAGAAATTGAAACCTAAAAACGTTGCTTCTTTGTTTTCTTCGTACAAAAAGAAAATCCTGATGGGATGTTTCGTTTTGTTTATTAGTTGATTAGCGTAAGCCGACATAGGTACATGCTTCTCTAAGAAAGTGGTTGGATTAACATCTTCCAGGAAGAAAAGCATATCCAAGACTTACAACTAAAACGACAAAAAGAACGTATTACCAAGTGGTCGTTAAAACTGACCTCAAATATGCCTTTTGCCTAGAAATTAAGTGGATTTTTGGTAGAATTTGAAATAAAACTAAAAAAAATTGGATTCGTAATTAATATATATGTTTGTTTGTGTAATTAACTAGTATGCATGGAAGGGGTAAAGCTTAAGGAGTTGGTGGGATTCGAGGAGGAGTGGGGTTTGGTTAACAACACCTTATGTATGGAAATGTTGAACACGGCTTGACTGGTCCTTAATACGAGGGTAGAAGAAGTGTATATGCTTTGACATGATTGTTTTTCATGAGAAAAATTGAAGTATGTGGACTTATCGCGAGAGTTTGCTTTCTTTGTCTTGAAAGGTATAAATAGACTTGCTTGAAGGGCATTGGAAATGTTAAGGTGCTTCTGTTGAAGTTCTTGACTTTAGTTCTCCCTTCCAAGGGCTTTGAGAACACTCAAAACTTGGTCTTAAATGATTATTCATGCAAACCGTCACTGCCTGTCTAGATATGGGTTACATATATACAGTTGCTCATCTTTCCTGAAAGTTATTTTCCTGTGCAAAGAGAACCAACTTCTAGGATTGTGTCAAATAAGCTTTTCGATTTTTAAGAGCCTGGAGTTGGGATTTGGAAAGGCTTTTGATGATATATCAGAGCACAGATTGAAGATGTTCTTGGAACTGCAGAGAGATGCATATTGCAGAAGCTGTTGAAGGGAAGCCTTTAACTTTTGAAAGAGTTCACCAATCCAAGTTCTGGTTACTTGACTGATCAGATATATACAGGTTTTTCTTGATTTTCTTCTTTTTTTGTGTGGTTTTCTGCTGATGATCACTGCCAGGGTAGTTCATCGACATATTCTCGGATAAGCTGATCATTCGTCATAACATTCAGTCTGCATTATTATTTTCTTTTTCACAAATGCGGGATGTCTTCTTCAAGCCGTTTAAGGTCCTAAAGGGACCAAATCGATCTTTCTGTGCTTTTCGAATATTAACATTCATTCACTTCATACATGGTAGGCTGATCATCAAACATTCCTTTCTTGCAAAGATATAGAACAGGCAACTTTTAGAAAAGTTAGTGCACCCGCTGACATAATTGAACATATTTTTCTCAATCCACACTTGCCCACAAATTCCCTTTTCCTTTGCCTTTCCTCCATGGAATATACATACATATGTATACCCTCTCTCTTTCTCCCTTATTGTTTAAGTTCCTGCGCTGAGTCCTGGCTTATAGGAACTCGTTTGATGAATAAAAGTTTGAAATCCAAATGAACTTGTTTGATGGGTTAGTTTGTATCTTTATTTTCTAGTGGGAAACAATATTGGTATTGGCATTGGCATTGGGTTTAGTTGGAGGGGAAAACGGCTAATGGGATAGGTTGGTTTGGTCAAATTTGCTTTGCATGAACCATTAATTTCCTTTCAAAGCTCATTATTTTGCTTGTTTGACAGGTTATAAGTATGGGCTCCACACAACTTAGTATGCCCTTTGTTCTCTTGGTTTTAATCTTAGGCTCAGGACAACTAATCTCCTCAAGTGCTTCTTTGCCAGGTAAGTTAGACAAAACCAAAGACATATCACCACGTAAACCAATCTTTAGTGTCCAACTATATGTTTTGCTACATAAGTAGGTTATTTATATTTTACAAACTATTGCATGCTTGTAGAATATCCGAAAAATTAGACTTTCCTTTTTGGAATGCGAAATGCCATTATAGAATCAATATATGGGATAAACATCAAGTGAAAAAAAATGAAAATCGTGATTAATTAATTGTTGATTTCAGAAAATATTAAAAATAAAATATTGGAATTGACTTGAAACTACTAATTTTAAAAATTTTCAGTAAATATCAAGAACAATCTATATCTTAATCAATTATAATATTTTAAAGTGGGCAATATTTATTGAGACGCTATTTTAGAATAATTTAAACTTTTGGTTCTTTTTATATCGATTCTTAAACCATTTTTCAATACTTAAAATTTAAAAAGCTCTATTAAATGCATAAAAATTATAAGATACCAAATAGTCTCGTAATCAATTGGAGAAAAACCAAACACATGAAACTGTCATTTGTTATGATTTAGACTTATCTTTTGTGTATTAGGCTTGTCGAGACCGTGACAGAAAACTAAATTCAACCTTTTGATGTTGAAATCAAATAAAAGTTCATGTGCTTAAGGAGTTAATTAGAGAACGATACTGAGGTTTCATTAAATCCATCCACTAAGTGCAATAGAAAATAAGATTTCACCTTAAAATTAAGGTTAGTGGGAAGACATTTTTTAATTTTGACTTTTTCCAACTTTCAGACAACTTCACAAAATCGTCCTTACAGGTCTAAAATAATTACTTGCTCAAAATTGTTAGTACTCACTAATAATAATAGCAGTAATTCAGTAAAAATCTCGTTGATATTTAGAATTTAGAAAAATCTAAATAGTTCATAATTTTACTCTTAATTAATAGAATGACTTCCAGAAAAAATTATTATTATGCCAATTTCAATTTAAATATGTTCTGAACTTGATCATATATATTAATAACTGGCGTTGTAAAGTTAGTGAGACACTGAAATATTAGCATTATCATGTGTATAAGTTAGGCACTTATGAATTCTACTGTTTTATATTATAAAAATGTAATTCCAATAAATTGGAAAAAGATTGAAACACAAATAAATTAATAGTAATCAAATTAAAATATAGACTTATAATAAAAAAAGTCAGAAATTGAATTCAATCAGACTTATTTAGACTCAATTAAACCTAAACTTGGATTTGGACTTTTGTTTTTTTTTTGGGGTTTCCATCCCTACACAAGGGAATATGTTAAAGTTATATCTATTTCGTTTATTGGTACATACTAGAGTATATCGATTAGCAAAAGGAAATTAAGTAGAGGTTGTTTTCAAACTTGTGCTTGGACTATAGGAACAAATCATCTCAAGCTAGACAATGCCTCGGAAGGCAGTAGAGAGTGGGATGACACGGTGAGAGTGGACCCTCTTGACAATTTTAAGAAGTATAGAGGAGGCTATGACATTACCAACAAGCATTACTGGAGTGTAAGCCTCTCTCTCTCTCTCTGGCCATTAATAAGTAGTGTAATATGTATGAAGTAACATCAATGGTATTAAGTTGGAACATTCTGCATAGAACATGTAATCATTTATCCAATCCATGGAAGTTAAGATTAATCATATCCCTTTCGTAATCTTTCCAGTATGGAGTGCTCAAACTAACTGGTGTTAACTAGCTAATGAGAATACTGTAATAATATGTTGCAAGGATCATGCTTACTAATTTCAGGCATACAAATGGGGGTCTAGCAAGAGGATTCGTACGATGTTTTATTTCTGAGATCCACAGAACGGCATACAAATGGTAACCCGTCATTTGAGAAAAAATAACATATTTTCATTTGGCAGTCAACTGTTTTTACAGGAATTTCTGGATATGCAATTGCGATTGTCTGGCTTCTTATTGGCATACTATATGGAAGCTTTCTTCTAGCAATCCTATGTTGTTGCAAAAGCAGAAGGAATAGACAGCTAAAAAATACATCTCCCTGCTTTAAGCAGCGTTACATATGGATATGGCGTATTTTCTTTTCTGTGTTATTCACTATCCTGGCAATGTAAGTCCCTGAAGTTCAATTTCGAATCCTGAAGACGTTTATACAAGGAAAAAGTTGACTTGTCAGTACTATGTGCAGAACTGCGTCTGGTCTGGTTCTTGGAGGGAATGCAAAGTACAATTCTCAAGCAAAAACGGTTCTCAACATCATCATTGACACTGCAAACGGTGCTTCTGAAACCATTTACAATGCTACTCGAGCAATGAAAGGAATAAGAGACAATCTAGGATCGACCAACCAAAGTATCATTGGAAATTTTGGTGCATCAGGAAAAAGTATTAGCGATGCATCTTATTTCCTCACAGCTATATCCGAAAAGCTAGATGCTGAAGCTGCTAACATACATAGACAAGTTAAAAACAATAGTCGCTTGATTGACGAGGGTCTCCAGATAGTGTAAGTTTCTGTCACCCATCTCTCGAATATAAACATTGTCCAGAAATCATTCAACCCAAGCATGGTGAAATTCCAAAAACCATCAACCACTTGTCCTATGCATTTTGCTACTCAGGCTTCTAACATGTGTATTTTTGATGACGGTAGGTACATAACGACCAAAGTGATTATTGCCTGGAGCCTGGTTGGTTTAATTGCTGGTTCAGGTGCCTTTCCATTTCTGTCTGCCTTTCTATGCCTACAAAATACGTTTCCAATTTATTTTCATATTATAAATGGCACATTCCGGTTCAATGACAATATTTTCAGAAGCTAACATCTTATTGAGACCCAAACAGTTCACTTTCAGTCAACATTTTGTCATATTGTATTTTTTGATGCAATTCTCATTGAATATTGGATTTTTTCTACTGCAGTCATTGGAATCTCGAGGTCAAGAAGAAGAGCCCTTCGTTTGTAAGAAACCTAGACATTGAAATTTAGCCTTACCAGAGTATTCTTTGACAGAAAACTATCATGTCCATTGAGTTATCTTTCAACATTTATTATTGTTTCCTTATGTTGCAGGATAATGGTGCTTTGTTGGTTCCTTACTGCTCTGTGCTGGCTCTTTTTTGGGTTATATTTCTTCCTAGATAAGTAAGTGTTAAGTTCATTTCCCTGATTTCTTCTACAAAGTTACAAAGATTCCCAACAAAAACTACACTTTCGCAGTTTCTCCATTGATACATGTACAGCTCTTGAAAACTTCGAAGAAAATCCATACAACAGTAGCTTGACCTCCATCCTTCCCTGCGATGAACTGCTCTCAGCACAACCGGTCTTGTCTAATGTTGGGGCAGGGGTTTACAACCTTGTTAATCAGGTATTTTTGACTTATTTATGACAGAATTGGAGAAAGACTTTCGTAATTCGAATTGACTACGACTAGTATTTTCTCTCTGCTGCTGCAGATAAATGCAAACTTATTAGCTATACAAGGATCATCCACCACATTCTTTTCCATCTGCAATCCCTTCACTGCACCTCCAGACAACCAATATGAGCCAGATGATTGCCCTGCTAATACAATCCGAATAAAAGACATCCCAGAGGTATTTCAACTAAAGATAGGAACATTAGTGTATAATCCTATTTATGCATCAGCAACTATCGCTGCAATTTCAGTTGCTGTCAATTTTTTGCATTACCAGTAATGGGCCTGAAGTCCTCAAGCTCTCTTCTTATGCCTTCCCTTTCAATAGGTGTTGAAGGAGCTTACTTGTTCAGATTCCAGCAATGGAGGATGTGATAATGGACAATTCATACCTGCGAGTACCTCAAGGACGTTGACAGCTTATGCAATATCTCTACAGAACCTATTAGATGCATATCCTGGAATGGAAAACCTGGTAGAATGTCTGACAATTAAGAATGCCTTTTTGGAGATAATCTCAAAGCACTGCCGACCTTTGAAGCGGAACGCTCACATTGTATGGGCATCAATGGTGTGTCTGGCAATTATCATGGTGTTACTGGTGGTGATTTGGACGGTGCAAGTTCATCATGAGCAAGAGCATCATTATTCAGATGGACCTTTGAAACCACATTCCAACAAAGCAAATGAATTTGAACATACAGAAGCTTGAAAGCATAATTCAGGCAGGAATTAGCAACCATTTATAAGATTCATATTGGCTTGGCACTGGAAGGATGATTTGCAAGCAATTCCTCACGTGGTCAAAAGATCAAGAATTCAAGTTCTAATATCAAGCAGAATCGAATTCAGAGAACCATAGTTCCGGACATAACTGTGTACAGATGACCGAATAGAATCGTACAATTCAGTTTGATTATACACGAAAGGGAGAGGTGAAACCAGACAAGATTGGTGACCTTTGCAGCAGAAAAGTTAATTCTTTGATTCAATACGAAGACAGAATCTGGGGGAACCAACCCCGTCATTGCAGTGCAATTTCTAAAGCAATATCATAAAACGTCAACATTATTTGGTTTATTTTACTCTTCTGTTGTTTGTAATACATCTCCATTCATTTCTTGATGTTACTTGAATATAATTCAGTTCAGGAATGAGAAAGGACCTGCGCCATTGGCTGCCTTATGTCAGGCTCATTCTACTAAAAGATTTCATTTTTCACTAATAATTAAGGTTTATTTGTTTATTAACTGATAAAATAATATATGATCTATTTAATGAACCTTAATTATCAACTTAAATTCGCTCTTTCCAATTGAATGGTTTCTTAACATGGACTACCATCAACAAATCGTGGAATTTGATCCACGCCTCTCCAAGGACTTGCCTCCAACCTCCTTAAAAAAGGCCCAAATGATTCGTCTTTTCTCAGGTCTCCTCCTTGCAGTTTATATGTTAAGCTGTTACCGAAGCAATGGCACCTTCAGTGAAGTTTCAGAAATTTTAGTTGGGTGTTAGTTTCTTTTCGTAATTTTTGCAGACTCTTTTGTAGCTGTACTTCAGTACCTGTTGAATGTATGCATCAAATTGCTGATATGCGTAGAAGTGACTGCACACATGGCATTAAGGCTGAACATGTTTTTAGGTGGTCTACTAAAAACAACCTCTTTATTTTGTAAAAGTAAGACTGTATATTATCAGATCTCTTTAGATCCTGCATTGATGTGAGATTTAACCGGGTGTGATACTGATGATGATGTTTTTAGGGTTGGTGTTAAAGCGTTCAAAGTTGCATGACATTATTTGTGTTAGAAATCAAGTCGGGATCCGATCTTGTAGACATTGACCAACAATTTGATCAAAATTTGAGGAGATTTTGTTTAGTTTTTTATTATTTACTATTTGTTAGTACAACAACAATATTAAGTTTCATTGATATACAGAGTCTAGAGAGGTTCAATAGTACGCAGTCTTATTCTTAATTAATAGAGAGGTCGTTTTCGATAGACCTACATAAAAATTATATATATAGAGAGAGAAAGAGATAGATAGGCATATACATATTAAAATAATACAAAATTAAAAGTTAAAAATAAAATAGATTTAATAATAAAGTATGTATAAATAAAAATATAAAATAAAATATAATAAATAATACAATATATATATATATATATATATAGCACAAGGTAAAGAGTAAAAAAATAAAAGATAAAATAAATAAATAAATACGCAAACATGAAAAAAGACAAGTACATAAATAAATTAAACAAGTCATTACAAGAAAATATTTAAGGTAAGTAAGAAAATATTTAGGCTAAATAATTAAGAGAGAAGTACTACATACTAAATACTTAAGCTAAATATAAGATATAAGACTCGAAAGAAAATGCTTAAGGCCTATGAGAAAATGAAGGATCTTTTTATATGAGATCACAAAAGACTTGAAAGAAAATGTTTAAAAGACCCATAATAACATGAAGAACGTCTCTATATGAAATCCTTTATCCTTATCCTAATATGCCAAAGTTTTCTATTAAGAGTTACGTCCTCGGTAAGTTCTAGTAGAGCTATATCATTCTTGATCACTTCCCCTCAATTATTCTTAGTCATTTCTTTTCTTCTCTTATGATCTCTAAGTACAATCTTCTCACATCTTTTCATTTAAGCATTAAGGTGTCTCTTCTTAATATGTCTGAATCATCTAAGCCTTGTCTCTCTTAATTTTCTATTTATATTACCCACCTTTAATTTGTCTCTTACCATTACATTATTGACCTTATCTTTTCTAGTAAAATTGCACCGCTAACAGAGCATCCTTATCTTTGCCACCATTAGCTTATGACCATGCTGTTTGATGGTTAACATTCCACCCTATAGAGCATGATTGACCTAATTGCTAAATAATATAATTTGCCTTTGAGTTTGAGTGATATCTTTTTTTTTTGCATAAAACTCTTGATGTGTTTCTTCATTTAAGTCACCCTCATCTTATATAGTAAATTCTGTTTTCATCGATCTCTCCATTGCTTTGAATAAAAGATCCTAGATACTTAAAATACTCTTTTTATAGTATAATTTATAAACCAATCTTTACCTTCACATCAAAATCCACCTATGGCCCAAAAAGTTACACTCTAAATACTCAGTCTTAATTTTACTCAATTTAAAACCGTTTAACTCTAACATATCCCTCCAAATTTCTAGTTTGACATTAACAACTTCTTTTTGTCAAATCTACTAAATCAATGTCATCAACAAATAACATAAACTAAAGCACATCCCACTAGATATTCTTAGTGAGCTCATCCATCATAATTATAAACAAAAGGGGCTCAATGAGGAGCCTTAATGTAGCCAATATCGACAAAAAATGATACATATCCCCTCCTATCATCCTTACTCTAGTCTTTACGCCTCCATGCATATCCTTAATAACCCATACATAGGTCATAGGACTTCACATGATTTTCCTACATACCAAAATCATGTGTATGTTATGTTGTCTTTTTCTATAATATTCCATTAATTTTTTAAAGAGATGTAAAGCTTCTATCGTGGACCTTGTTTGCTTGAAGTCAAATTGGTTCTCTGAGATAGGAGCATCCTTTCTCAATTTCTTCTCAATCACCTTCTCCTAATGGTAATGACCTTTTTCCACTAATGGAAGACACCTGAAGTGTAAGTTCCGAATATATGGGCTTTAAGATCTTAAAGAACTGAGACCGCGCTCCAACCATGGTAAGATACAAAACCTATTGGGCAAAGCCGACCTACTCTAGTGCCTCCTAATCTATACATCTTCTGATCCCAAACCTTTTTTCATTAAGCATCTCGAATTGCTCCTTGTTGGCCCTGACATTAAAATACAACATCTCATGTCACATCGGTGGATGTGCGATAATATCTAGAGTTGGTGGTGGGCAAGCTCCACTCTAGTCTTTAGAAGACCCTTCACGTCTTTATTGTTTTCTTGGTATCTCCTTTGCCCTTCCCATTCTCCCTGTCATTATACCTAAAACAAAATAAAATATGATGAAATATTGATATTAATACGAAAAAGAAAATTTCTTTACACTTAATCCGCACACTCACCAAATGTTATGCAATTGCAAAAATACACTATTAAAAATTAAATTAAACTAACAATAATAAAATTCACGTAATAATTTAGAAAATTGAAAAAATTGCAAAATTAAAAATTAAAAATGCAATTAACCCACAAAATTAAATAAATTATGTAACGACTAAATACAATTCCTAAAATTTAAAATGAAGTTAAGCAACTAAACAATTAAACCTTTACTACATACACAATTAAACCATAAATCATGCACAATATGAAATGGGTATAAAATTAAACTAACAAACATTGAGTAATTGAAAAAAAAAAACACTAATTTGTATCAAATGTAACAAAACCTATCACAATTCATAACGTAGTGTGCAAAATCAACAATTTCAAATTCGAATTTCATCCAATCAAAATGCAATTCATCAAATAAATATAATAGTTGATAGGGAAAGGAATGAAATTCAACTTATAATTGCAAAAAAGGGGATGCAAATTAGGAGAAATACCTTAAATTGAAGAATAAACCCTAGAATTATGAAGATACCCATAAATCTAAGTGTAATTAATGCAAGATGTAAGAATTATTTAATTTGGGCATCATAAAATCGTTTGGAATGGCTGGGCTAGGTTGTAGGGGGTGTACCAGAGAAGTGGCAGAAGAGGGAGAAAAATGAGAAAGAAGAACAATAACTAAGGTTTTAAAAGGGATAGTGAACTTATATGGTCAGTTACACAAATTGTGTAAGTCATTCTAAATGTGTGACTTATGACACAAGTTTGCAAGTTGATATGTTCCAAATTTTGAACTATACAGGCATGCCCCATGCCTTTGTAACTCTTTTTGGCTATGTGTGCAAATTTTTAAAAATTTCAAGGATGTACATGGTTGTGTCCAATAATTGTGTTGGTCATTGAAACCATGTGAAAAATATGATTTTTATGTACACGAGCATGTACATGATTATCTACAACTTAAAATTCCTAAAAACTTTAAAAATTTTCACTCAAACTTAAGATAATTAAATAACATATATCATAATCACAAAGAGTTGGCAAAATAATAAAGATGCTCAATAACTTAACACAAAATACACCAAAAATCAATGAAATCTTAAAACTAAACTCATAAGAAAACAAAACAAAATGAAAGGATCAAATAATAAAAAATGTCTTAATTTTTAGCCTATTGCCAAAGTAGCACTTGTGTAACATCCTTAGTTAGATGTACCTATGCATATTTTAAGGTGATTTTGTTAGATTGATTTCCTTTGTACTACTATCAAGTTCACCTCCAAGATCTAGTTTCAAACAATGGACATTCACTTAGAAGTTACCTTTATGAAGATGACTTATCTCGATTGCTTCGTATGGAAATACTTTCATCACAATAAAAGGTTCAAACCATCTTGATTTAAGCTTAAGCAGGAATAATCTTAGGCGATGATTGTATAAAAGAACTTGATCTACCTCCTTGAATTGCTTGGACTGCTTGATCCCCTGGTCATGATATTTGTTGATCCTCTCTTTATACATTTTGGAGTTCTCATAGGTCATCAATCGCCATTATTCCAATTCATTAACTTACAACTTCCTCTTCTTACTTGCAAGTTAAAGATAAAAAATTTTAAGCTTAATGGCCCAAAATACCTTATGTTCTAATTACTTGCTTTTCCATAAATAAACCTATAAGGTGTAGTGTCAATCAGTGTATTATACACCGTGTTATAGGGCCATAAAGCATCATCTAACTTAATTGACCAATATTTCCTCTAGTGCTCTATAGTCTTTTCTAGAATTTGTTTTAAGTCCCTATTAGCTACCCAAATTTGCCATTAGTTTGAGGGTGATATAGGTTGGCAATTATATGTATGATTCAATACATTTTTTAAATACATTTCTAGATTGTGCATTATAAAAACATGTGCCCTATCATTAACGATTGCTCCATGTATACCAAAGTATGAAAATAACTTTTTTCAGGAATTCACAATAGTCCTAGAGCCATTTATGGGTAAAGTTTAAAGTTCAACCTATTTAGAAGCATAGTCAATAGCCACCGGACTGTATCTATTACTAAACAAAGCTAAAAGTGGACCCATGAAATCAATTCCTCAAAAATAAAATACTTTCCAAACAAGAATGAAATCTTGAGGTATCTCCTCTCAGTGAGAGATATTACCTGATCATTGGCATGTATCATATAAAGCTACGTACCCTTTGGGTATCCTAAAAATTGAAGGCTAATAAAAACTTTACTTAAGAATTTTCTAGACCGCCCTATTCACACTATGGTTTCCTTTGGCTAGTTCGACATAGCAATGTACTAGGATCTTACACTCTTCTCAGAGCGATATATACATTTTCTCACTATTTGTTTTGCACAAACACGAAACAAATATGAATCTTCCCAAAAATAGTCTTTCAAATCAATAAGTGATTTCTTCTTTTACTAATAGGAAAGGCCTTTTATTGAGATCTTAGCTACGAAATAATTTGTAATATTTGTAAACCAAAGGGTTTCATAATCACTTACCTCTTCCAAATTATAAAGGCACTCTTTTGGGAACGAATCATCAATGTCCTCTTTTTTTAGCTCCTCCTAATTTGGGTTTTTTAAGGCGAGATAGATGGTTTGCAGCTAAGTTTTTAGCTCCTTTTTTGTCCTTAATCTTTAAATCAAATTCCTGCAATAAAAAAGTCAATCTAATTAATCTAGGTTTAACATCTGGATTATTTAGTATCTTAATGTAAATTGGTTAGTATAAATAACAACTTTAGACAAGATTAGATAAGGTCTAAATTTATTGAACATAAAAACTACTACTAGCAATTATTTCTTTGTCATAGTATAATTCTCCTGGGCATTCATCAAAATCTTGCTATTGTAGTAAATTGGTTGAAAATGGTTGTCCTTTCATTGTCTAAGTATTGCACCTACTACAAAATCACTTGCATCATACATTAACTCAAAAGACAAATTCCAATCTCGTATAACCATGATCAGGGTGTTCGTTAATTTTTCCTTAAGAATGCTTAAGGCATGTAAACACTCCTGAGCAAAGTTAAAATGTGCAACTTTTACTAAGAACTTGGTTAAAGGCTTAATGATTTTAGAAAAATCCTTATTAAACCTTTTATAAAAGCTTGCATTCTCTATAAAACTTCATAGCCTTAACCAAAGTAGGGATGGTAGTTTCTCTATAGTTTCAATTTTAGCTTTGTCTACCTTAATACCCATGTAAGAGATTTTATAGCCTAAAAATATGCCCTTATGTACCATAAAATAATTTTTCCTAATTTAGCACCAAAATTGCTTCCTCACACCTCTCCAGTACTCTTTCTAAATTATGGAGGCCTAAATCAAAAGAATTGTTAAAAACAGAAAAATTATCCATAAATATCTTCATTATATCCTTGACTAGATCCTCAAATATGGTCATTATACACGTTTTGTTGGACCCCAAAATTTTTCTCATTAATATTATTTAGCATGAGTTGTGATAATTATGTGTTTATGGCTTAGTTTGTTTAGATTGGGCATAGTAGTGGATAATTGAG
>JANIJH010000005.1:11141004-11152986 GCA_024520975.1 Erythroxylum areolatum | reverse complement strand
TCGCTATGTTTATTCGATTTGCTTTTGATACATTCACTTCGATTGGCTTCTTTTGATTTCGTATTCGCTTCGTCTTCGCTTTTGTTTCGGTTGGGATCCGGTTCCTGGATCGGGTCCCAACACTTCCAATAGAAAATGTTATTGGAGTGTCAGCAAAAGAAGAAAAACAAGAGAAAGAAAAAGAGTCGATTACCAAGAACTCACAGGATATTTGTGCTACAACTCTTCAGTCGAGCCTAAAAATGTTAAAAAAACCTTACAAGATGAGTTTTGGGCAACAGCTGTGCAAGAAGAATTGACTTATTTTGCACGAAATGATGTATAGAAATTGATGCCAAGACCATCACATATGAATGTGATTGGAACAAAATGGGTATTTCGTAATAAAACAGATGGAAAGAGCAATATAACTAAAAATCAAGCAAGGTTAGTAGCTCAAGGATATTCTCATATTGAAGGAATAAACTCTGACAAAACCTTTGCACCAGTAGCACAACTTGAGTGTATTAGAATAATATTGGGTATGGAATGTGTAAAAGGCTTCAAGCTTTATCAGATAGACGTGAAGAGTGCGTTTTTAATGGGTTTATACAAGAAAAGGTATATGTTAAGCAGCTGAAAGGATTTATTGATTCAACCCATACAGATCATGTTTCTAAGCTGAAGAAGGCTCATTACGGTCTCAAACAAGTGCCAAGGGCTTAGTACGAAAGACTCACACAATATCTCATCAAGTAAGGCTACGAATAAGGTAGTGTTGACAAAACTCCATTTATAAAGAAATTCATATCTGATTTGATGATTGCTTATATTTATGTTGACGATATTATATTTGGTTCCACTCATCCTAAGATGATAAATGACTTTGTTGAATTAATTACGTATTAATTTGAGATGATTATGATCAGTGAGTTGAACTTCTTTTTACGTTTACATATTAGACAAGTGATGGATGACATTTTTGTATCACAGACCAAATATGCGAAGAACTTAATAAAGAATTTTGGACTTGAGAATGCTAGACATGCAAAAACACCTATGAGTGTCTCTACGAAGTTAAACAAAGATGAGAATGACAAAAGTATTGATGTTAGCCTCTATTAAAGCATTGTTGGGAGCTTATTGTATTTAACAGCAAGTAGACCAGACATATGTTATAGCATTGGAGTATATGCTCGCTATCAAGCCAATCCAAAAGATACACACTTGACAGCAGTAAAGAGGATCATTAGGTATGTAAGTAGTACATCTGAATTTGGAATTTGGTATACATGTGACTCTACGTGCTATTTAGCTGGGTATAGCGATGTGGATTGGGATGAAAATTTAGACGATCGAAAAAGCACTACAAGAGATTGTTTCTTCCTAGGTAATAATCTGATTTCCTGGTACAGTAAAAAGCAAAATTCAATTTCACTGTCAACCACAGAAGCAGAATATATTGCTGCAAGAAGTTGTTGTTCACAACTTTTTTGGATGAAACAGATGTTGGAAGATTATGGAATTGATCAAGATGTATTGACAATCCTATGTGATAACAAAAGTTCTATAGACATCTCGAAGAATCCAGTTTAGCATTCGCGTACAAAACACATTGATTTGAAGTATCACTTTATCCGAGAGCTTATAGAGAACAAAATAGCCACCTTGTCATATATCTCTACGAAAAACCAACTGGTGAACATTTTTATAAAACCTCTTGACACAGTCAGATTTGAACCTCTTCAAGGGGCCTTAAGACTTTGTGTCTTAAATTATTAATGTGTAAATAAAAAATGAAGTGTTATTTCAATAGGGATTAAAATCCCTAACTTCCTTTATGTTCTTATTCTATTACCACCATAGATGTCACTCCTCATCTCTCCTTCAGTTGACACTCAAGCCTCTGTTTAGGTGAATTGAAGAATCTTTTCACTTTTATTCAACATCATCATGTGTTTTTGGCTCCATCAAAGACTCTCTATCACTCTCATCAGTGTAAGCACTCTCTATCCCTTGGAAATCTCTCTCAGGTACAACTCTCTCCCTCTACACCAGTGTCAATCTTTCAATTTGCTTGGGATTTTGCTGTTAGACATCAAAATGGGCAATAACAAGGGGAAATCTTCCTCTTCGGTTGTGGAGAAACCACTAGTGGCACCCATTCATCGTTCAAATCATCGACTGCTAAACTCAATGCCTAGGAGGAAATTAAGCGGAGTTGGGTTATCTTCAACTGCTCCTATTGAAATTTTCGAAATCACCTCGATTCGAGATAGACCACCAGAATGTGATGACGCCATATGAGTGCTGCTTTCCATGGTCAAAGACTCTTTATCTGATTCAGACGAGATTCCCACTGCAGATGCTCCACTAACTGCTCCTTCTACAGTCACTCAAAAACTGACTAAGCAGCAAGCTCATAAAACAGTTTGCCCACCTCGGCGAATTCCTTTTGATCATTTGATAGTGGACAATGGGGTATCATTCAAATTTTACTCTTCTGAAGCTGAACATAAATGGGAGACTCTTACTTATATCAGGTTAGTTCTTGACCACCCGATTAATATAAATGAATTTCAATAGTACCAACTAGATGTTTTGTTATCTGAAAGGATGTTATCGCAAGCTACGTTGCTGCCAGAACAATATGATGCTGAACTGGTAAAAGAATTTTATTGCAATTTGATTGGTGATTTATTGACTAATACTACTTTGAGCTATAAATCGGTGTATGTACCGAGTCGGCTAGTATAGTTTGATGTTGATAGATTGAATATTTTTATGAGGTTTGATAATCTGATTGGAGACCAAATTTATGATGATAATTGGACTGTTTCGAATGATCTAATAGCTAATGTGTTAACTGGAGGAAAACTAGCTGCTTGGCCATCTAGTTTGGTATTATGCTCCTCTATGCTGACACAAAAGTATTTTGTAATTTATAAGTTAGTTTTAGCTAACTAAATGCTCAATACGCATGTTGTTTCAATTTTTATAGGCAAAACTGGTCTATGTCATTGGTACTGGGGTGAATTTCAATTTAAGGTGACTCATAATTGAAGCTATGCTAGCTATTGTGGGCAAGTTGCATTCCTTGCTATATTTTTCCTGTTTGATTTCTCAATTTTTATATACTAATGGTGTCCCTTGGTTGGAGACGAGCATAATTAAACTAGTAACTTTGATGAACATCTTGCCAAGAATTTTCAAGCAACCACGAGTCATGTATTTTCCCTACACTTCACCTAGTCCTTTGGGTGCCTCGAGGACTTTCTTTATCAATCCTCATGCCACTTTGTTTACTAAAATTGAGAGGATTGAAGACATATTTCAGGTGTGACTTTATGCTCTTCATCAACTGAAGCAGCGGGTTCTTCGATTCTCCGATGCCTCTTAACTTTTCTTTTTGGCATTCTTTGTCCCAAAGGGGGATATGACTTGGATTTGTATTTGGTTATTTTGAGTTGTGTGTGAATGTTGGATACTTTTGTCTATGCTTGGACCTTGGATTGAGGAGGAATATTTTGACTTCAATATTTATATGTCTGATTATGATATTTAGGGGGAGTTTGGGGAGATTGTTAAGATATTGTTATATATCTCATTATTTAATTTTAATATTTTTTATTATTGGATCTTCAAGATAATGAAAGTCTTAAAATCTAAATTAAGATAAGGTGTAACCAAGTAACACTTCTTATTTAAATTGAATTTTTAGATAATGGTTCAAATGTGAAAGAAATCTATCTTGAATAGGAGTTTGGGTGATCACGTTGTTGTGGGCTACAGGACATTGTGAGGCAGCTGCAGATTGGGAACGTGTGTGACTCCTTTACATGATTTTTGGTTGGTTGTATGTGACGTGTGAGTTGAGGCTATGGGTTTTTTAGTATTGGTGATCAAAAAGTGCATGGAATGACTAATGTGCGGATCTTTACGTTGGTATAATTTTATCTTAGGTTGCAACATTTGTTAATTGATTTCATAGTGGGTGGATATCTTGACACTGCAACGTTGGTCAATTGATTCTTCTGGATGCAACATCTTTGAATGTTCACGACTGGGTGTTGATCTTTTGGTGTGAGGCCACAGCTGGGTTGTTTTGCATATTGTGTGTCTTCTGCCAAGGTTAATTGTGGTGAAGGTTTAGCTGGATTTTTGTGTGAAGTCTTGTTTGCTTGGTCTATCATACTTGATGCCCTCCTGCTGCAGTAGTGAGTTAGTATTGGATATTGCATGAATCAGCCTATAGTTTGTGGTGATAATTTTCATATCTATTACAGTAGAGCTGAACCAACCGCAATTATTCTTCTTTTATATCTCAAGTGTTCTCTGTTTTTGTTCTTATTTATTTAAACACTTGAGTTATTCATTTATTGTTCTTTTGTTAAAAGATTGTTAAGAAAAATCATTTGTTAAGATTAACACGAATTGGTCATGTCATTGAATGTGAATTACTTTCACAAGTAGTGAAGACGAGGAATAATGTCAAGAATTGAATGGTGTTGACTTAATAAAGCCTTGTATAAAACTATCGTTGTCTTTTGGTGAAAGTATTAAATTAGGTGAGGGCACCGCAAACGTAAGTAAAGTGTACCAAATTGTATTAACAAATTTTGATATTGATTTATTATATTACATTTAATCTTTTTGATTTTATTTCTGCTAGAAATGACAGGGAAAAATCTGTAAGTTTGCAAACCCATTACATCTTTTTTATTTTATTTGTGCTAGAAAGGACCGGAAAAAATCTGTAAATTTGCGAACCCATTACATCCTTTTAATTTTATTTATGCTAGAAACGACTGGGAAAAATATGTAAGTTTGCGAACCCATTACATCCTTTGGATTTATCAGAGTTCATGGCAAAAGTTGGAATAACTACACAGCAAAACACATGTAACGCATTCCATAATCTGCCCTGTGGAAGCTTTGTTCTTCCTCTATGAATGCTTCTTATACATATAGGCAAAATGCGATGTTTTGGAAATACATGCAGACAACGTAGGGCATAAAATCTTCGATCACAATGAATGGAAAACACCCCCAACAAAGGCTATATATTATTTAGTAAGAACCAAAAAATAAAAAATAACAAGGAATTTTATATAAAAAAAGATGAGATGAAGCCGCTGAAGACTTTCTCCAATGATTGGATGGTGAAACAGGAGCCCCAAACTTGTCTTCTTGTCTAATCATCAGTGTGGAATAAACTACAATAGATGTCATTAGTTTTGGTGTTATCTTTTATCTCTTTTCTTTCCTTTCATTTTCAATCTCTCCAAATATGTTTTCTATATGGGTTATGATTTTGAGTTGTACAAAACACATCTTTATCGGCTAGTCTGCACCACAAATATAGATTATGATAGATGTCCCAGAACTATAAGTATTTAAACAGTAATATTTGAGGGGAGAGTTTAGAGTAAGTGATAAAAGCTGCTCACCGGATGACACCATTCAAACATATTTGTTAATAATAAGACGACTTAGAAAGAACTGTACGAGAATAATTGGATCGTTTACGAGAAAATTATTGATACATAATGATCCTCGACTTTCGAAATATCTGCAAATGTGTTTTTATGGTAAGGTGACTTTTCTGTTTCTCTTCTTTTCCCTTTGCTTTCTTTCTTGAGTTTTCCAACTCAAGTCACCATCTAAAATGGCCTTCTTCCTTTTGTTCTTTCTCCTTTCCCTTTTTCTGCTTTTCTTTGTAAAGTAAAAGCATGAGCTTGACATCTTTTAGAGAAGTTCAACAAGCAGCTCTTATTGGGCAAAACCAACCATTACTGACAAGTCCTTTCTAGCCACTTTTTAAAGTGCTTGTTTCTCTTTATCCTGTTCTTGCAACAGACAGTAAGTTTCCATTTGAACTATATAATAAGCTTGGACTGTTGTCTATGGCTTTAATAAGCCATGAGTTTAAATAACAAATTTGACAAGGATTGACTTGACATTGGTAACATGATGAAGCGCAGAGAAAAAGAGAGATGCTCAATTTTGAATCTGCTCCTGACCACAAACAGATAATAATCTAATTAAAAAAACAACTGCTGACGGTGATCATCCATTGAATATAATAAACCAATGACGACCGAGTTCATTGCCTGATCAAGTTTAATTGATTTTTTCTTTATATATGCTTGGTAGCTTTCATCTGTACTTGTTACATACTTATAAACTCAAAAGTAAACTAAAAGCATTCCTTATTAACCTACGAGTTTCAGTAACCTTTCTTTTTCTTTTTCTTTTTGCCATTTGAACAAGTAATTAGTTAAGATGAACTCTAGCGGTCAATGGATTCATTTTATAGGAGCTAGGTACACGGAATTATCCGCAATGACTCCGGTGACTACTAAAGTTGACAAAAGCTTATGGAGGTAAAGATCGTATCAGATTAAAGGGATGGCCAAGGGTATTAATCTATTTCAAGCTTTATATTGCTTGTATCATCATCTTCTTGGCAGTGCTCGAACAATTACTAGTTCATGTATTTTGCGTTATTTTTTCCCCTTAACTTCTCTCAGTTGCTATTGAGCCATACTGATTCCTTTGGAGTATTATATAATTTTCTGGGAATATATGTTTGATTCCTTTCCATAACTACTGCAATGGCATGGACCTAATAGTTTTCTAATTTTAGTGCTATTTAAATATGGTTTTTAATGGTTGCTGCCCTGTCATATGTTTTGGGTGCATTGAGAAATTCCATGCTTTGTGAGATCACAATGGTACAAGAGACACTATGTTCACCTTTCATTAAGTTATCAGAAAAGTTTACTATGTAACCATGGCTTTTTTGCAAAAACTAATGTAGTTACTCCAATGCTTGGTCTAAGTGCATTACTGTCAAATGGCTGTACATCGGAAAAACCAATGATCAATAAAAACAACAGAAAAAAAAAACTTTTTTAAAGTAAGAAATGAACCTGTTGTCTTTATTTTTTGTACTTGAATCAATTAGCGAGGGTTTAATCCCTCCTGAAATGGATTCATACCAAGAATGTACCCTGACAGCTTGTAATACCAGCTTGGAACACTTATGTCTGGACAGTTCAAGTTAGTCATGATTAACTGCGAAAGGGTTTATCTCCAGAAAGTCTTTCGTTGAGGTTGTGCTGCAAAGTGCTTTCAGGAGGGCCTTTGACACTGATGGTTAACTAATCAGAAACTGAGCGCGTATGCTCAAGCTGATATGCAGGTGCCTAGAGATCCCAGTCCTATTGATTTAGATCCCAGTCCTAGTGATTTGAGACTATATATGAAAGTAAATGTCTCTTATGGAGAACTATCTTTTTTCTGTGCCATCAACTTGTTATGAAAAAGAGATTATAGAGTTATTTAATGTGAATCATGTATACTTCTATATAAAAAGAAACTATCAATAATGTAATTAGCCAATGCTATTCTACGATCCTTACTTAGGGCTCTTGCAAGTTGTGATCTTGTTCCAAGCACTGTTAGAGTCAAAATGTTTTGGAACGTAATTGTGCCACTGTCCCAGCCTTTACACAGCTACATAAATATAGTATATACCCATTTATTGTGTTATATACAAAGGAAAGACAACTGCAGTCCAGGCTTTTCTTTTTTTTTTTTTGGAATTCCTATGTTATGATGTTGTAGAAGTTGCATAGGAAGGGTGTAGCTATATATATTTGCTACAATAGAGAGTTTGTTTTTAAATACTGGATATCAAATGAATAACAAAATGTCATGAAAGTGACCACCCACAACAATATATTAAAGGCCCTTCTATATCATATAGCTTTGTACTTGACCATTTCCAAGCTCAAATGAGATCAAATTGTACTGAGGGTCCTGTCTAGACTCTAGAGTCGAAGAAAAGCTTTCCTTATCGCACATGGACATATCGCTCTTTACCCTCAAAGACACGCACGCACGCTTTTTCCTTTCCCACCAGCAGAGCCATGATCAGGCAGCAGTTCTAGACATGCAAAACAATAGCAACAACAACAGTAATCAGCTTCAGAACAGCCATACATCGACCAGCCGTTCGTCGGATTCAGGCGAGCCAAGCGATTCGAGTAACAAATGGGCAGGAAAGCTTCTCAGGGAGTGTGCAAGAGCCATATCCGAGAAGGACTCCACCAAAATCCACCACCTTCTATGGATGTTGAATGAGCTTGCGTCCCCTTATGGAGATTGTGACCAAAAATTGGCATCTTATTTCTTGCAAGCTCTCTTTTGTAAAGCCACCGAATCCGGCCAACGTTGCTTCAGAACCTTAAATTCAGTAGCTGAGAAGAGTCACTCCTTTGACTCAGCGAGAAAGTTGATACTGAAATTCCAGGAGGTAAGTCCATGGACAACTTTTGGTCATGTAGCATCAAATGGTGCCATCTTGGAGGCTTTAGATGGTGAAAGCAAACTTCACATAATCGATATTAGCAATACCCTTTGCACCCAGTGGCCTACTCTACTAGAAGCTTTAGCCACCAGAAACGATGAGACGCCGCACTTGAAGCTCACTGTTGTAGTGACAGCTAGCCTCGTAAGATCAGTCATGAAGGAAATAGGCCAAAGAATGGAAAAGTTTGCTAGACTAATGGGAGTTCCCTTTGAATTCAATGTTATAAGTGGACTAAACAATCTAGGAGAACTTACAAAGGAAGGACTAGGTGTTCAAGAAGGTGAAGCTATTGCAATTAATTGTATAGGGGCGTTGAGAAGAGTTGAAGTAGATGAAAGAAGTCAAGTGATCCGAATGTTTCAATCACTCACTCCTCGGGTTGTGACTGTTGTTGAGGAAGAAGCTGATTTCACTAGCTCTAGGTACGACTTTATCCAGTGCTTTGAAGAGTGTCTTCGATATTACACGCTGTATTTTGAGATGCTAGAGGAAAGCTTTGTGCCAGCAAGTAATGAAAGGTTGATGTTAGAGAGGGAGTGCTCAAGAAGCATGGTTAGGGTTTTGGCTTGTGATGAGGAAAATGGAGGTGGAGAGTGTGAGAGAAGGGAGAGGGGAAGCCAATGGTTGGAGAGACTCCGGACGGCGTTTTATCCGGTTGGATTTAGCGACGATGTTGTTGATGATGTCAAGGCATTGCTTAAAAGGTACAAGGCCGGATGGTCACTTGTGCTCCCTCAAGGAAATGAATCAGGAGTTTACTTAACATGGAAGGAGGAACCTGTGGTATGGGCATCAGCATGGAAACCCTAAAAACACAGCATCTGTGGATTAATCTACACATCGAGGAGAAGGCTTAGCATTTACAAATTTATTCACAAGCTTGTGGAGTATACTTCAAAATCTTATCTCATCATTCATGCAAATATGGAGCTTATCTCATCTCCAACTTTTGTTTATGCTTGGGAGTTTGTGTTCCTTTTTTCCTTGCTTTTAGATAATTGTATTTGTTTGAAGGTGTTTGCACTTGTGCCTCTTTTTCAGTACCTCTCCATCCCATTTCCTTTTTGGTTTTGCTTTCTTAGTATCTTTCCCCTCAACCCCTAGTGGAATAGTGGGCATTCTGTAATAAGAAGAATTAGAGTAATAGATGAATGACCTAAAAACCTGAACTTTTCTATGCCACTTACTTGTACTTTCCATGCATTTTTATATTAAGATATAAGTACCTAGAAACATGCCATCCAAGCATAGATCCCTTAATTTAATTTCTTCAATCCCTAATGCAAAGTTGGAGCTTCCAAGCAATTTGCGGAAAAAGATTACTTAACAGGGAAAGTTAACTATACCCACTCTTTTCCTTCCTCTTTTGCCTTTAAATCTTCTAATTGATTTCTGGTGCAGTGGAATAGAAACAAGTCATATCCCTCAGCTTTGGAAAAGTACCATCCACCAACCTGGCTACTGACGGCATAACTGCTCAGAGGAACAAGAAAATAAATAGATAAAACAAAGAGATAAAAATAAATAAACAACTCATTTAGTTTAACCAATGAATTTTAGAATTTGAGATTGTTTAGTGGGCGGCCTGCAGAACCACCATTTTATTTGTTCTACAACAATAATAATATCTAATACGAATCCCACTACTACATGAGATTTAGAAAGGTCCAATAATACGTAACTTTACTTTACAATATTAGTTATACCCATTTATGGCTTAATCAATTAAGGATATTACCAAAGTTAACATATCATATAATGCCAAATAGAATATATGGCTCTCTTATTAAAAGATGCTTTTAAGTATTCTTTCAACCATATAATTTTATCCTCTTTTATCAGCTTTCAAATAATTTAATTTCAACCATATAATTTATAATTTTTATTAGCTTTCACACTATTTTTGGGTATATAATAAAATCAACAAATAAGAGAACCCTGTAGTTCTTTTTTGTACTCGTTAGTGATTTTTTTCAGCCATGAGAAAACAATCCTAAAACACCTGTAGTTCAAGTTTCAGGCTTATCAAACTCCCAAGGACATGTTCGTATCAAATTACATGCGTGGCATTATCCTTTTGTCTTTCCTAGACACGAGGTTAATTATATGCTAAAATACAATTGCATGCATCTTAGACCTTCTCCTAAAATCAAATTGGATACACAAATGTTGTATTTTTAGTATAATTCGATCTTGTTAACTGATGTATCAAATTATTGTACAAACTTAGGACAGGATTAGCTCGTGCATAAGAAGAGGACAAGATGGCGAAGAAACATACAACTAAAATCGACACAAAGAGGAGAGGAATAGGAATTAGCTAGAGGGACCGAGAAGAGACATTGGTGGCAAACATATGGGAATGCCAACTAGATCCCATGTTTGCCTTTATGTCTAGTGATTTGAATGGCACATTTGCTTTTAGTTACAACAGTACGCATTAATGTACCGACTTTTGGCCAACATCATATAGTGGAAAACCACTTTCTAGAATTAGATAAGACTTGAGCTGCTTTCTTCACATATTTTTCAGTGTCATGAATCTATCTTCTCAAGCCTATAACATACACGTCAAAGTTTTCATTTTGCATCATCACATGCGCGCATACATACACATGATTTCGTCATTTAAAACCACCAACCCTTTTGTACTTAGCTAGCTTTCAATAATTGGTTACTGTACTCGTTTAAATCATTCAAAACTCCACAATTACTAGGATCTCTCTATCACAAGTTCAAGTAAATCTGGATGCTCTCAATTTAATATCTAGAATAATGAATGTCCAAATATAATTTCATAAATAAAGTTTTTTTTTCATAACATCAATGAGTACAAATGATAAAAAATAATTCATATAAATGAGGGTAAATTATAGTATTCTTTCTTATATAGTACGTTAAGATATTTATTGTGTATCTTATTATTTAATATTAGCATTTTTGATTATCGGATCTTCAAGATAATGCAAGTCTTAAAATTCAAATTAAGATGAGGTGTAACAAATTGATACTTATTATTTGAATTAGATTTTTGAATAACTGTTTAAGTGTGAAAGAAGTCCATTTTGAAAAGGACATGTGTGGATGATGTCGTTGTGCATTTGGAGGACATCGTGAGATTGCTGAAGATCACCTTTCGTGTGTGACTCCAATTTAGGACTCCTAGGTTTGCATCTGTGCTCTTTACATGAGTGATTTGGTCATTACTTAGTGCCTGTTTGCTTCAATTTTTGGAAATTGAATAAGAACTTTTTTTTCTATCGTAAAAACTGTTTTTAAGAAAAATGAATGTTTGGCTGTAAAATTTAAAAGCACTTTTTTCATAGAAATGACTGTTTTGGAAGCTAAAATACAGCTTTTTAATAAACTCAAATTTAGAACATTTCAAAAAAGCATTTTTTCAAGTAGATTTTTCAAATCAATTAATGAATCTATTTTTTAGTCCCCTTTACCCTTATGTTTTTACACATAATTCCTACAATATCCACAAACACATCTTCATGTTTATTTTGATATTCATATAATATTATTTGACTTTTTATATAATTTAATATTTATTTTTATATTAGTTTTACTTATATTATAATCCATATAAAAGATTTGGTTAGATATATTTTCATTTA
>JANIJH010000005.1:11053147-11139932 GCA_024520975.1 Erythroxylum areolatum | reverse complement strand
ATTGGCTTTTTATGATGTTTGTGTGATTTTGTTGGGCTGCTCACTGTCATCGATAGTGATTTTTGTGTGAAAAAATTCCAGCAGTCTTGATGATTCTGAGGCTATCGATAATAGTGTTTGTGTGTGAAAAATTTCAACAATCATCATGAATTTTGCAGCTTTAATGTTTATAACGTTTTGGCAGATAAACATTTATATTTCGTGGTAACGACTTGTAGATTTATTTTAGTAGAGCTGAACTTATCGAGAAATTGTTCTCCTTTTCTTTCTCAAGTATTTTTGCTTATATTGAGTTTCGTTTACTCACTTGAGTTTTTTGTTTATTGTTCTTTCGTTAAAAGATTGTTAAGAAAATTCTCTGTTGAGGTTAGTATAAAGTGGTCGTACTATTGGATGTGAAATTCTTTCACAGGTAGTGAGGACAAGAGATAGTGTCAAGGGTTGAGTCACATCAACTTAATAAAATCTTGAATAAAACTATTGTTGTTAGTGAAAGAATTAAGCTGGGTAAGGACCCCGCATACATAAACAAGGTGTGCCGAACTGTGTTAACAAAAATCGATTTTGATACATTTAATTTTTCTGATTTTTTATTAAGCTAAAAACGATTGCGATAAATCAAAGAATTTGCGAAGCTAATACACCTCTACAGTCTTATCACGGTAAACGAAGTCACTCATATATAAATACTTCCTTGGTCTAAGCAAATGAAGTTACTCGTCGAAGCATGTCCTCCGGATCACGAGATACGATAATTTTGATGCCTTTGCGATGGGGATTGCTGATGTTTTCTACGAAAATTGTTGGGAGAGGCCGCTTGAACTCTATTTTGTTCTTTTTTTAAGTTCGGCCAACCTCCAGTAAAATCATTGCTGGTTTTGTAGGAAAGATCTTAGTTAGATTCCTTCATCTTTGTAGTGTTTGATAGGATAGATCATCTTTTTTAAGAAGTACAATATTCCTTCTATCAACAAAGCATGCATGCCCTTTTTTTTTCTTTTTTGTTTTGTATATGGGAGAGTCCCAATCTTTCCTTCTTTCTTTGAACGATGCGATGAGTAAAAGAAAGACAGATCTTAATATTAGAAGAACAAAAAAAAAGCAAGGCCCAAAAGCATTAACAAGTCCAATACATGCCAATTGATCGCTGCATGATCTTATCAAAATGAAATATTTACAACTTATCAAAGTTATAAAACCTTATATTTATTTCTTTAATTAGAAATTATATGAACTTATAGATTGAGTTTAAAGTTAAAATTTTTACAACAAATCAAATTTGAATTTAATAGAATATATGAGCTAGATTTTTATTAACTTAAGACTTTATTATATCCAAATGATTAAAAAATTCAACTAGTTTGGTTCGATTCAACCGTAAAAGTTTTAAACTATTTAACTGTTTACTTCAATTTTTAACTTTATGGTTTAATTTATTATTATAAATCTTTTTATTAAAATGATCAATTTATTAATAAATCAATCTCTTTTTATTAATTAATAAGTTTTTATAAATCAAAATAAATCAATTAATTTTCATTTAACAATCTCTTTTTTAATTATATTTCAAATTTTTTGATAGATAATGACAATCTCTTTTAAACATATTTTAAATTCTTTAATTTTATTCAATCTTTAGTCAATCTTATGACAATCTAATACTAATTAATCTTTTTAAACTTTTAAATTTTTTGTCTTACTGTTTTAACTTTTGATCTAATTTTTAAAATATTTGTTACATTTGGTCCACCCGACCTACACAAATCTAACCAAAACACAATGGTTCTAAAATAACTAGAAGAGACTGGGAAAGCTGGTCTTGAAACCCAACAACTTCAACAACAACCTTGGATTTCCATTTGTCCAAAGCCTATATAGACTGAGATTAATAACATTTGCCCATTTTATAACATAGCTAAGGCCCATTTTCATAGTTCAGTTAAGGGGCAAAACAGGAAACCCGTTAGAGAACTAGGGTTTAAAAATAAACCTTTTTCTAGCTCTCCTATATATGTTCTTACGAAAAAGCAGTGAGTGGCTAGGGTTGGGGTGTGTATCTTTTCAACTTGAGCTCTGAGAAACGCCACTCAAAATGGTAATATCTCTTGCTCCGTTTACACGGATTTTTTATTTTCTTTAATTTCTTGATTACACGGATTTTACTGACTTATTGTGTTAGTTTTGATCTGGGCTATGTCTGTGTTTGATTTGATTTGCGTTTGTTCTATTTTCCTTCTCAATTGGTTTTTTTCTTCAAATTATTAGTTCTTTTATCGAAACATGACTGACGATTTTGGGGAATGATTCAGTTGGAGCTTTCGTATTACGGCTGATTGGTATTTTGTCAGTAGGTTATACATCTTTTTTTAGGGTCGAACATGTAAGAAGGAATAACAATGAGTTCAAAATGGGACGCGTGTGAGTTAGAATTCAGTTGTGGTTTGTAATAGATCGATATTTATGGCATTGCATGTACATGATTTGTTTTCAAGTGAGACCACAATTGTGTTGTGTTGTTTAGAACACAGACCAGTCAGGTGTACAATATTAGCTCGTTGAAAAGAGATGAAAGCATTGGCTAGAATTTTTTGGATCTCATTATTGAGTAAATCGGTATGGCTGTGAGCTTTTTGTAATATAAACCAAATCGCACCTCTGGACGTTTTGACCATGTAGGAGAACTGGTATTTCAGCAAATATGAAAGATAAATTCGAAGTACATTCTTCATAAATATATAAAAATATGGGAAATTTGCGGGAAGTTGTAATGCAAGCAATTGATTAGATATTATTCTTGTTTCCTTGATTTTTGGTCTTCTGGATAGTCTGCTCTTCTTAGTTAATGATTTGATGGGTGTTTGTTGTCCGAGTTTTAATTCAAAGTTTATGTTTTCTGTGCTTCGATGCCTTATCTGTCTGTTCTCCATTTTGATGCATAGCCCAAGCAAATCCATGAGATCAAGGATTTCCTTCTCACTGCTAGAAGGAAAGATGCTCGCTCTGTGAAGATCAAGAGAAGCAGGGATGTCGTCAAGTTCAAGGTTCGCTGCTCCAAGTACCTGTATACCCTTTGTGTCTTCGACTCTGAGAAGGCTGACAAGTTGAAGCAGTCTCTTCCACCAGGTTAATTCTTGAACCCCATTTTGTTTGGCGTTTAACCATGCGGTGTTGTTTTCTGGGTTGTAAGAACAACGAAGTTTTATGCTAACTTGGGACTTGGTTTCCTGAGATGTCTCAAATAATTGAAATGGCCGTTTTAAACTATTTCACACAGCTCCTTTTTGGTCTTTGTCTAGTTAACTTTTCCTTATCAGGTTTTAAGACAAGAATTCTTGTTGACACTAATTGATCTGACTAGTCTAGCTACCACTAATCTATTTGTCCAATTGTTGCAGGTTTGAGTGTACAAGACCTGTGAATGTGGGCGACCTGGTTTTATATTCTCAACAAGAATTTTGCTGCTTGTTTTTGTGGTTGAAATGCATTATAATGTATTTTGCTTGAAACTTGTTATTGTTTCAGAGATAATGAGTAGTTTATTGATGGTATTCTGAACTTAGAAACGTTTGAACCTTTAGAGTTTTATGATGCTTTAACATATACATCATGCTACGGTGATTTACTGGTAGGTGGACTGTCTGGAGCATATATAAGTATGGTATTTGATTTTCAATGATTTTGCTTGGATAGCTTATATGGTCGAAGTCCAATAAGGAAACATCGAACTCGATGAAATTTTTGTTTGTTTCTGATTTACGGTTGTGGAGATTTTGGAGACGGAAGCATTTGGTTGTAGTTAGAATGGCTTTAAATGAGAATTCAAGTCAGGAGTCATCTCGGCTACAAGTCAGGCTTCGAAAATAGAAAGGAATTCTGTTCTTCAGACAACTTCGAATGAGTTTAGTTTCAAATGAAACGTTGCAAGCCTATCTATTTCTATTTCTATTTTGTGTTTTCTTGATTTCGTGGTTTGTTGCTTCACTTGAATTATAAAAATTGTTTTTAGTTTTCAATTTTTTATTACAATGTGATTTTATTATTAACTTAATAAATATCATTTAATTATTTGATATTATTTATTAGTCATAATTATGATAATTTTTAAAAATTCTAAGAATAATTTTAAAATGAAAATTTTATGAATTTAATAATTTTATAAATATAAAATATCTATAATGTACATAAGTTTGAAATTTTTCAAAAAATTGTTTTTAAATAAAAATATCGTAAAATTAAATGTTTAATTATAAATAATAACAAAATTTAGAACATATTTATCAATTACAGTTTCAACTTTTTTCATTTCATTCTCTAATTTTTTAAAACTATCATATGCCCTCTTAAATTATGATTTTTGTTCCGTATGTAAACGATTTCTTGATATTGGGAGACAATAGGAACGAGGGTCATGGGTTACGTGGTTATATCATGGGATCATAGGTGAAATAGTATCAAATTTTAATGGAGTATTTCATAATTTTTAAAAATTAAGGACTAAAGTGAAAATGGTGTAAACTAGGAGTTGGTACATATTTGTTATTTTCAGTCTTTTCATAATTACCTCCTAAAAGATTGTGAAAAGCCAAAGAAGCCCTCACTTTTTTTTCATTTCTCCCAAGAAATATTAACATATAACTGGGCAGAAATTTAACCATCTCTTTCACGCTTTCAGCGCCCACATTTTCCTCGGATTCGCCGAACTATTGTTAAGTAGAGAAGAGTAAGCCATAAGACCCATTGGTCGCCCAAGCTTCTAGGTACGTTAATAAGCTAGAAATCGAAGTTAATGGTGTTCTTCTCGCTTGTATTTGCCTTGTTTGTGTTCGTTTTACGCGTTTGGTGACTGAGAAAGTGTCTTCTGATGTTCTGTATGTCTTTTCTGACATGGGTTTTGATGTGAAGTCAGAGTTGAATTTCAAGTTTTCGTTCACTGAAAGTTGATAAGTTTTTCATTTTTGCTTTCTAATTCTTAGTTTCTCACTAGTTATTTCGATCAATGTTATGAGAATTTGTTCAATTTTGTTTTTCTGTTTGCTTGTTGAGGAAATCTACCGACGGACAAGCATGATTCACGATTCAATTTTCAGTCTTGCGTTTGTCCTGTTTAAGTAAACTATACTGACTTCTCTCTGTCTCTGTTTGTTGATTTGTTTCTGATTCTTGACTTTTGCAGTTGGATGGATTGAATGATGAAGATTTCGCTGCTGGAGGTGCTCATCAAACCCAATTGTAGTTCATTTTGATTTGGCGAAAGAATAGGTCGTAGTTAAGGAATTCTTACCTTCTAAATCCTTAGAGGCATTCGGGCAGCGTCCCATCAGTGTATATATATATATATCAATTGGTTAGGGAGATGGTTGGGATTTCAATAGTCCAAGTGCCGTCATGTCCCAGTGTGCTATCTTCTTCATTGATTACAGTCTCTCCCGGTTCTTCAAACTTGTTGCCCCATTTTCCAGCCAGTCGAGCAACGAAGTTTTCAAGGGTAAGAGCAATGTCTGCTGATGTTGAACCCAGCCAGCCACCCCCTTCATCAGAGACAAAAAATCCTCTTGCAGTTGCAGTGGAAGTTCCTCAAAAACTGTGGAGGCAGACACTGAAGCCATTAGGTGATTTTGGGTTTGGTCGTAGGAGCATATGGGAAGGCGGAGTGGGGCTGTTTCTTACATCTGGTGCAGTGCTTGTTGCACTCAGCTTGGCTTGGGTTAGAGGATTTCAGCTGAGGTCTAGGTTCAGGAAATACTTGGCCGTATTTGACTTTGATCAGGCAAATGGTATTTGTACTGGAACACCAGTTCGGATTAGAGGAGTAACTGTTGGCAATGTCATTCGTGTCAATCCTTCATTGAGAAATATAGAAGCAACTGTCGAGGTATATGCATTGCTGGTCATGTAATTGAACTTAAAACAATCTGTATGATCTTTTAGTAACACAATGTGTTTATATTTCATAGGTTGAAGATGACAAAATTATTATACCTAGAAATTCTCTCGTTGAGGTGAACCAGTCAGGTCTTCTTATGGAAACATTGATAGACATTACCCCTAGAGATCCAATTCCTACACCTTCTGTGGGACCTCTTGATGCTGATTGCATTAAAGAAGGTCTAATTGTATGCGATAGGCAAAAGATAAAGGGTTATCAAGGGGTAAGTTTAGACGAATTGGTTGGGATAGTAACTCGCCTTGGACGTGAAATGGAGGGAATTGGCATTGCCAAGAGCTATTCACTGGCCGAGCGTGTTGCTGCTGTGATTGAGGATGCAAAACCTCTTCTGACAAAGGTGTGATGTGCCCTTCTAATACCTTCTTCTCTTGTTTTCCCACTCTTCTCTAACTTGTGGACTTTGCAGGACTATTAATTCTGCAAGCGAGATGTTAACTGATTAGCATAGAAGCTGATAAAAACTCAGCTAGAAACTTCCTGATAAATTTTGTGCATGCCATTTAGTTGAGCATGATATGCAAATTGTTATCAAAATCTCCTTGTGTGGAAAGGTTGAAAAATTCAACCCTGATTGATTGTTCTTAATAGAAGGAGGCATTTTATGGCTAGCATGGTGACGTAACTTAAAGTGATAAGAAACTAGGTTGAATTGCCTGCTAATTAATTTAATTACTGAATAAGACTCAGGTGGCATCACTTTTTTCAATTTAATATTCCAATCCTCCAGTCTTTCTCCTAACATATTTTTTCGTGCAATTGTTCATATTAACCATTCTTGGTGGAGGCCTTTGCTGCAGGTGGTTGGACTGCCCTTCATTTTACCATAAAATTGGAAAGTATACCAATGAAACATATTCTTTAAACTGTAGTAAGTTCTGAAAAGTTGTCATTTAATTTCGAAATGGCTGTATGTGCTCTACTTGCATGTCTGGATGCCATGTGGATGATCTTGCTTCACTAACTCTGAACATCTACATGTACTCATGCACACTTTGCATTTGATGTAGTGATCCTTCAGATCGAGGCCATGACTGAAGATATTCAACCTTTGCTTACTGATGTTCGCGATAGTGGTCTGCTAAAGGAAGTTGAGAGTTTGACCAGAAGCCTAACCCAAGCCTCTGAAGATTTAAGGTGAAGTACCTGAAAGATTTGGCTTGATGTTTTCTGCTTGACTGGTGAATGCAAAACAACTGGGGCTGTAGCTAACTTAGATAAAGTCAAATTGCCCTGCTAGATTCATTTATAAGACCCTGTAGCATGTTGAATTAAGCTTCCTGTTCATTCTGGCTACTTCCCCTTTTTCAATCAATTTCCTTCTGTGTTAAGCTTGAGGGACGGATATGTCCAAGATGATTGATGGGATCCTTTTCCTGCCTTCTTAATGCATCTTCCTTTCCTTTCTGTTAACTTTTTGCCTGTTAAACATATTTTTGAAGCCAGTTTTCCATTTACATTGAGATCTCGAAGTTGAGCAATGACTTGTGTGTTGAGGAATTTGAATTTACTTGATGATAGTTGCTGGTATTAGCAGCCTGAAGCAAGATAAATCCATTTATTCCTAGCGGGAAAAGAAAAAAAAATAAATCCTTAATGCCCAAGATGCTTGATATTTTTTACAATCTGAGAGTGTTTATATTTTCTTCTAATGCAGAAAGGCGCATACATCCATTATGACTCCAGAGAACACAGAGTTGATTCAAAAATCCATATATAGTTTGATTTTCACTCTGAAAAACATTGAGGTGAGATCTTAATCATTAGCTTTCTACACCTTACATTATTGCATAATCATGGTTGATAATGTTCAATTAACCTGTTCCTATTTTTCTTTTTGGAGCAACGTCAGAATATAAGCTCTGATATCCTGGGATTCACCGGTGATGAGGCCACAAGGCGTAACTTAAAGGCGCTTATCAAATCTCTCAGCAGGTTATTATGAAGATAAATTGAAGGTCAATTCTGCTTTCAATGGTTGTTCAAATAGCGAAAATGATTTCTTCCTCCTTTATCTTGGAGAGGAGCTAACCAATTCTAGCACCTAGGCTTATTGTTTTAGTTTCATTTGCATGCTTCTTGCATTATTTTCATTGGTGCTAAGGTAGTACTGAGTTCTTTTGGGTGTTTTAACAAAAAAATAGTAAAAGATCAAATGAATGGTTTCTGGTGGTATCTTCTTTGTTGCAAAGAGCCTCTAAGAAGTTTTGAAGGGGATACCATCTCCCTTCTAACATTGAGGAAAAATCAAATACAATATTTCAAGTACAATTGGTATCATCTCATTTATGTAACATTGGAAGTTCTGTTGCCTGCATGGTATAATCATTTACAGATGCAAATTTCAAATATGGGTTTTCAGTTACTTGTTTCATTGATGCATTCTTCATAAAAATATAGTCGAGTCAAACTGATAAGTGGTTGTATCTTGCAAAATGTTTACAGGAGAAGGTTTGGGGTGTGAGTGTTTATATGAGAAACAAAATAGGATAAGAAATATGAACTTTCATCTCAGCCTTTTATTCATTTAATTTGTGAGGTCTCTTGCAGGTACATCATAGATGAAAAGATCACATCATGCATTTTGACTTGGTGTTGATCTTTTCATTCAACCAACATGACATTTCCTTATCATGAATTTGGTGCGCCAGAGAATATAGTTGCATTCATCACTAATTTTGTTAGCTTTACAGCCTCCTTGATATGGTAATGGTGGGCACATACCTTTGTGGTCGGCTGAAAGGCACCGTCCAAAGGAATAACCCCAATCCCAATCATATATGAGCCAAATCCATCCTTTCATTACTCAAAGCTTTATTTGCTCCACTGATATCTATAATTAAACAGTGAGGTTGTTCATCTACCCATGTCTTTGTTCTACTGATTTTGGTAGGAGAAACTTCAATCAATAGGCCCTTGTACCAGAAACTTGATGAGTACTTTCTTTCTTGACCACATACAGCAAGATCTAGGTCATTGGAACCCATAATACTAAATTATTTAACCATTTTGGGATGGCCCGTTGAATTGACAAATAAAGAAGAAGATACCGGAAGAAGAGCTGTAGGGTCACAATGCTTCAAAACGGTCTGAACTCTGAAACAATAGCAACTCCATTTGTAGTATTATTATTATTACTATTATTATTATATTACCCCGTTTAGATCAACTTTCAACTTATATGAACCTTTTCTATAACAAACGTGAACTGAGACATTGTTTCAAACGTTCCACAGCTAATTAGTATCCTGAAGAAGACGATTCCTAAGGACTTTCAAAATAATTAGTGTATGTTACTCCAAGCATATTAGTTAAGTGAGGCAAAAGTCAACCAATGAAATGGTAGGTACGTATATACTATGGTCTGTGTTGTATTTATTCCTGTCGGTGAACGTCGCCCTCCTAGCCCAGCCTCCTCTTTCAAAGAAGGTGCACTGCCAACCTCTGACCCTTCAGTCCACACCTAGTCCACTCGTATCAATCACTACTTCAAGCTTGTCCAATGTTGAGAATCTCTTCTTTGAATGCTGTTTTTGAAGATAAGTTATGGATGACTAGGAAAGAAAAACAAAATTGGAAATTGTTAAAACTAATGTTAAATACTAAGAAAGTTGAGAATGATGTCGATAGTTAGATGGTCTTTCATTGTTAAGATTCCTAAAGACATTATATCACCGCCAGGTTGCTTAGTTTAGGAGCATCTTGGACTTTAGTGACGATGGATATTTGACACCTTTCTTTCTCTGGTGCTTAAAGAAAAAGAAGCATAACTATCGCCCTTTACCAAATGAACCTAATTCTTGCCATCGCTATCTTTCCGTAGGGGGTAATGGGCATGCCTTGGATCATTTGTCAAGAATTTCACACCAAGATTGTGCCTTAATACATGATTTCTCAACTAAAAATTAATTTCTATACTTATATATTACTCAAAATGAGGCAAGTTTTGGAGTAACCAATAAGATTACTAATTTGTGACAAAAAAGGGTTATAAGTTTAAATTATGAAAACAGCCTCTTCATAAAATACAAAAGAAATGTTACGTATAATTGATGTCCCTCTTCCAATCATCGCAAAGTCTTGGAGTTGTTGTCGTATATATTACTCAAAATGACTTTTGTGCATGTAGTGATTTTGGATTGTCGAGGAAAAAAGAAGCTAAGTTATTAATGTGGAATTGTGAATTAGTGCTATTTCTCTTGGCTTCATTACAAAAAATGATTTTGACTGGCAGAAAAAGAACGAAAGGAAATAGAAAATGGCAGAAAGTAGAATTATTACATGATATTATCTTTTGGATTGATCTTAATTTGTTGGGCATGAGCATGAGCATTGTTACTATTTAGGTGCTGATGATTTTCTCAAATTTGGAACAAATCATTCAAAGAAAGCTGTTTCTATCCCATTATGAACTTAAACAAAGGTTAATCCTTGCTCAAAGCAAAAGGAAAATGAGCTGGCATCTCTTCAGTGTTATACTTTCTTTTACCTAATCAAAAAGCATGTACCTTTTGAAGAAATTATAGCAAACATAAAAAAAATCTATTTAATTCGCTTAGTGAAATTTTATATTGTTGCCTAAAAGAAAGTGTAAAACTGAAGTTTCACTCGATCTACTTAAATCAGTCAATGATTGGTAAGGAGGAGCATGCCAAAAGTGTCGGCAAAATGAATGGAGGAGTAAAGCAGCATAATTAGATATAAGATAATGCTAAAGTGGTTGCCAAACTAATAAAGCGAGAAGATTTGGGCACTAACCAACCTTGTTAGCAAGTAATCCTAACAGATTTAGTTGAGGTTCAAGCAACATTATAATCAACAATCACGTTCATCAGTTCCAACAACACGCGACGTGTTGTCCTGACATTTGTCCCTGTTAGCAATTTATTGATCATTTTGTCTCTTAATCATTCAAGACTAGACCAACTTCTTGTTTCTTTTGTTCATAAGCATCCTCGATTAACCCCATGTGTTGGCGTTCGTGACGCGTATCTTCATCGCTTAACTAAGTAGTTCCGGATTCGATCCCTATTTTTGAGAATGTAGCAAATTCCTAGGCCAATTGTAAACCCTGACAAGGGGATGCACCCTGTAGCAAAAGAGGATTAGTCATTGGCAAAGTCAAGTGGACATCTTTTGGAAGACTAAAATAATAATAATAAATAAAATAAGCATCTTCATTTCTAACGAATATGCAATTTTTTCAACTACCCTTTGATTCTATAAATGAGTTACTTTGTCTGAATGATTTTCGTTTTAGCTAATGTAAACCAAAATAATTATTTAAGATTTGGAGATTAGACGATTGAGGACGAAAGAAAGGAGAATTTAATACGTTGCAACGTGATTTTGTAGGACTCTTAGTTGGCAGAATTTGACTTCACTTTATATTTATTGGATAGTCAATTAATTGCAACTTCTAACAAAGTTTTATAATTTTCTAAGATAACAAATAAAGAAAAACACGACATAGTAACTATAAATGTGATTAGCGTTTTATGTTTTTTATTCATAAGAAGGCTTTAACCACATGTTTAGGATATAGGGTGTGTCACACAACTTTAATGTCATATGTACTTGAAATCAAATATTTGAAGCGTACACTACTACAAAGAAGGGTTTTGGCCACAAAATGTTTCGTAAATTATTTTGCGATGGCAAAAAATCGTCAAATTATTCGTCGGAAAAGGTTGGTAGCAAAATATTATCTACAATGTTTTTCACGTAACTGATTTTGCTACGGTCACTCTTTCGTTGCAAAAAGGAATAGGCAAGAAGAGGAAAATTTGTCGCAAATGACGTATTGCGATGTTTGATTTTGATTAAAGGTAATTAACTTTGTCAACGTAGGCGTAGGTAATAATGTTTACCAATAATTTATTTGCGAAGCAGAATATGTTTAGCTATGTTTTTTAAAGCGTAGCTAAAGGTTATTAGAAGCGTTTTGGTAAATGTAGGTAAAAAGATTTTGTAACTATTTTATATTTGTAGCTAAAAGTGACGAATTTTTATTTTTAATTTTACTTCCCTATTACCAATTTAATATTTATTTATAATTATTAATAACATTTTAATTCAAGTTATTGTTTTGAACGTGGTTTGAATTATAACTGAGTCACATTTTGTAATTATTATTGGTGACATTGTTTAAAATTTAAATAAAAACTAATTAAAATAAAATAAAAAAGTTTGATAATTAAAAATAAAAGACATTTTATAAAAAATAATTAAATGTTAATTACAAAACTTATCAACAAAATATTTATGGACAAACTAAGACTCCTCATTGTCACTACTACTTATATAATTTGACCTAAGTATTTGTTTGAATATTTTTTAAGCTTGGTCAACTCTCTTTCAATACGGTCTAATTTTTGTTCATTATGTTGTAATTCTTTTTCAGTACGATCAAAATTTTTTTCATTACATTGTAACTGAGCCTTAAGCGATCAATTCTCCTCCATAAGTATCATTACATATGTTGGTCATGACGATGATGAACCAATTAACTTCAGGCTAAACTCAAGACCTTTGATATATCTTGATCTTGTATCAAAGATGTTGTTGCAAATGTCATCCACTTTGGGCTCATCCTCGTAACATTAACACCAGATAATGATATCTGCAACAACTCCTGCATCTTGTGCTACAATTTAAAATACAAAATCAAGATGTAATTCAGTTATTATTAGTTAGTATTACATAAATAAATAAACTCTAAAATTAAAAATTTTATACTTATATAATTATTTTATGCCTCTTCAGATGTCCAACTTTCCCCTTCCTCGTAGTCAATTTGTAGTGTATGATCCTATCACACTCTTATCCATGTAGTTGAGTCTGGCTCTATTATATGAATTAAAAAATTGAAATACAATAGATTGTATTGTATTAACTAATATAATAATAATTTCTAAGCAAAAAACTAACAAATTCTTGTCGTACAACGATAAATGATTTGGAGTCAATGGTGTGAGGAGTTTTCATTTTGCTTTGTTAATCTTGGCTTTCTCACATTTTTTCTAAATAAAGAAAAGAAATAATCACTAAATGCAAAAATTAATTGAAGGAAATATGAAGAGAAATAAGACTAATCTTAACCTTCGCAGAGATTCAATAATCACACGTTTTATTCCAATTTTTTGAAGTTGCCCGTTCTGGAATATGTCTCCTTGCCTCCTCATCCAAAGGAAAGAGTTGTAGTATTTATGAAGTCAATACCGATGATCTTTCGCCCTTTGTTTCAACATTGAACTCACATAGCTTGAAACTTCAGGATTCTCAATATCGACAATATTGAGTTTCATCTGTAAACAATACATATACGTTAAATTACTCTTTAAATAAGTAAAAAATTGCATATAATAAAATAAATTGAAAAATTGCTAAAACTTTGTCCAAAGCATTCTGTTGATGTCATCTTCTACCACAACATTCAAGTAAAAGGAATCATTATTCTCTAAAAAGGAAGAATTAAAAGGATACAAATTTTTAATTTTTAAAAATTTTTAATTTTTAACATAACAAAAACATTCATATGTAAAGATCATATAATCAATTCCAAAGAAAACTAAACTACTTAAGACTTTTGTCGAACATGTTATGGATAGCCACATTTTAACTCAAACTAAGGAAAACAATTCTATGTTTCCCCTTTATTCAATAACAATAACACATTATGCACAATTCAACCATTATCATCACTAATTAATGCAAACAAATCAACAACAAAGTAAAAAATAACACAAACTCCCATTTGTTTTCGACTTCAATGACAAAAGGAAATAAAAACTCAACACTTCTCACTAGATAAAGAGAAAGCGCAAGGAGAAGATTGAATCACAACGTCGTAAAGAAAGAAGAAGATGGGGTAAAAATGAAGGTGTTTAATGGCTTTTCAAAAAACAAAGGAGAAGGGGTTAATTCGAAAGGGGAGGAAGGAGAAGCGGATCGCGCGTCCGTGTTAAAAACAGATGTTAAGACATAGTCATTTTAGCTAAAAAAAAATTCTCATCTGGTTTATTTGGTGATGAAAATATATTTCATTGCCAAATGTCCAACATTTTCTACAAAATTAAAATATCGCCACAAATTGTCCAACATTTTGCTACCAAATTAATAAATCGTTGCCAATACTAAACATTTTCATAAATGTTTTTATTTTGCTAAAATGATTAATAAAAAATATATATTTCATTTAAATTTGTTAACTAAATTTGTTTTACAGTTATGCAATCAACATCATTAACATCATGTATTGTAAATTATTAGTATATAATGTTGATTACCATTTTCTAATATATTGGAAATTATTTCTAATTAAATTGCTATTTTTATCATCTCTAAAAACTATTTCTACTTTGTAAACCCAAACATATCTCCCAGATGAAACATTAGTTGTCTTCTTAAATGGGTTATCTTAATTTTATAACATATTTTCTCGCCTACCTTTTATTTCTTATAAGTTAACTTAATATTATTTGTATCATAACTACACTTTGGTGTTTTATATTAGGATAATTTTGTTTATACAATTGGATAGATATGTATAACTACCAGATGTCAAATGAGTCATTAGTAACTCTTCCTGTTGTCTAAATTTATTCAGACCACTTAATCCAAATATCCATTAGTACATAATGTGTAGAAGAACTTTGATGTCATTTTTCAAATAATTTTTTATTTTGCTAAAATGATTAATAAAAAGTATATATTACATTCAAATTTGTTCACTTAATCAAATATTTTTCAAATTATTTCTAATAAACTGCTATATTATTATTGTATATGGTAATTAACTTAATGTATTATTAATGTATACATATTAATTAATCTCACTATTATAATGATTTATTAAATATTACATTATATATAAATTTTTCCATATCTTACTTATGTAATATGTATATTACTCTATGTGTAATAATAATTATCAAAATTTTATGGCCAAATTCCGTACTGTAACATATAAATTATATATTACATATAATTATGTAAGGCAAAGGTAAATTATATATTACATATAATTATGTAAGGCAAAGGTGAACGACGTTGTTTACCTTAACAAAAAGCAATTTCGTTTTGTATTTGGTTTTTATCACTACCACAATGAACTTCTCTTCATTTTCGTATTAGCCGTTAACATTCCTCTACATTCACAGTCTAATAACCATTATCCCCTCTCTTGTGCTTGTCTCGTGTATTGTGGTCATCACTGTCGAAGAAGCATACTTAACTATGTTGGTATTGTTCTTCTTTTCTACTTTCAAACCCTCCATCTTGTACCAAGTTTTACTTATACCTTTAGCTGTTTATTGTGAGTTCTTTTTCTACATTTGTTGTATGGGTCATATTTGTGGTTGTGTTTCGAAGATGATTTATTGTCTTCTTTTGTTGGTTGTATATAGGTTGACTTCTTTTTATGACCTTTAATGCTTTTTTTTAGGAAAGCCTGCAAATTATTTGATGAAAGGTCGGAAAGTGTATTAGCTCTTTTTGTAATATTAGTAATATAACCCTATATAAATAATACTATATTTATGTACATCAAGAACATGGTCATGTATAATCTACTTTAAATTCTAAAATTTAGATATGATATAAAAGGTAAATGGATTACTTTTATTTTAATAAGGATAACTTTCATCTCATTATGCAGATTGATGATGTATAACTACTAAACTATAGTACTTTCACTTATTATTGAAAATTTAATTGAACATAATGAATTTTATTATAAATTAACCTCTGCAAAATATAACTCTTAACATAATTCATCGAGGAACGTCGATGTGGCGACTAATTTTCGATGGTAAAAATTCATTCCGCTTGGAGGAATGTGACAAAATTATCCCTAATGAAGAAAAAACCAACATAGAATAAATCCCCTCATCATACACTAATAATTGTTTGCCTTCCATGGCCGATCTTCTTTTTCAAGATTTTTAGTATCATCCAAACTAACTCATTTTCCTTATTATCTACATCTCATTTCCAGTTACAAACCTATTATATATATGAAAATTTGATTGTATATACTATATATTGTGTTAAGCTTCCTTGAATCTTCAAAAGAACATAGATGGAAATAGAGGCAGGGGCGATGTCACAACGGTCCATAAAGGACTAGGGAGATCGATCGTTTTAGAAAATTTGTCAATTCCAAGACTATGTTTGGTCAATCAGGTATGCATGTGTTCCAATTTGGGTTCATTATACGGTTTCACTAAACTACCAATCTAAGTTCTATATTGATTGTGTTTTAGGTGAAACACATCGTACTGATAGTTCATCTGATCAAGTTGTCTTCCATACTAAATCTTGTGACTCATTTACTGTATCCTTTAGAAGTTTAGTTATAGCGAAGAAGCTGTTGGAAGAGGAAGCTAACAACCCTACACTTGAGGGAAGATCTTTCACTATTTCAATTGGTGCCTTCGAACGTATAAGGACCTTTCTTAGGAATCCAGACATAAGGGACGCATTTATCTTTACCAACTCTCATGTTACTTAGAATCAAAAAAATAATTATATTATTGTCATTTATCGATGATATCAGCTAGAATCAGCTTTAAACTTTATTTATTGTTTTGTTTGTAAGAGTTTTCAAAACAACCTCTCTACTAATTAGGGATAAGGTTGTGTACTATTATTTTTGTTATTATTGTTGTTCTATAAGAATTGTTAAACTTCCAAATAAAATCTTGTAGTACTGACCATATATCATTATATTATATTGATACCATTTCCATAATTTTTATAAATAATTATTTTATTGTTACCAAATATTAATGATTAAGACTACTTATTAACTTAAATTTATGATATTATTATCATATTAAATTTAAAATTTTTGGTTCACAAATATTTTAATATCTAAAATATATTTATTTTTCATATTTTAAATAACATACCATGTGTTTTTCAACAATATGCTTTAAACATTGAAAACAACTTCACAACAAAAGATATCTTAGCTACGATAGGTTATAAAATGTCAATTATAATTATCCTTAACTATGATTAAGTACACAAAAATCATTGCAAACTTATCTTACAAATGTTTTAATATTCACTTTTTGCCACGAAACATATAATCGTCGCAATATATCCTAGCCATATTGTGATGAATAAAACAAATATTGGCGATAAAAGACATACATGGTCACAAAAAGTCAACATTTGTGACAGTTTCTTTTAATGTCACTCAATATTTTGTTTGTAAGACCCTTTTACGACGATTGAAGTGTACTTGGTAACACAACGTATTTTTAGTCACTACTTATTCGAACTATTCGTGACGCTTCACCATAATCGATGCTAATTACATTGATTTCCCTAACATTTGCTGACGTTACTATTGTTCGTCACAAAATGCTTACGTTTAGGCGAAGAAAGCTTACAAATGTCGTTAAAACCTATTATTACTACGACGGTAACGTGTAATCGTTGTAAAATATTTTCCCTTTTCCAACGTTTCTGTTAAACGTCATAAAATCTTTTACTTATAGCAAAGAATGTGGAAACCATCGACAAAAGGTTACTTTTGTTGACAATTTCAAATCATCTCCAACAATAATGTAACCAATACATCAGTCTATTGTAATGGTATCAGCAAATCAATTCTAAAGCTTGTTAACACTATAATTCATAACCATCAAAATAAACATTTGGCACAAGTAATAATGTGAGGAATATTCTTAATTATGTAAATCAAATCTTAATTCTTAGAAAATATAATATATCTAAGATCTTATAATTTTATAACTTTTCGTAAGAGAAATTATATCTAAATCTATCAACTATCGAGTCTTGAACATATTAATTATTTTGAAAAGATCTCAAAAAGAACTAAATTTTTTAGTCCTTTACTTGACAATTTATATTTTTTAAGACGACAAATATATCACAAAAAAGAGTCATTTTAAATTAGTTTTTAATCTTACATACTCTATTAATATATGTTTAAATTATAATAATTTATTTATATTGATCAATAGAATTTTGACATGCAACAATTATTAAACTATAATAATCTCTTACCTAAATAAAATACAAATAAAAATATGACATGTCATCCACTGTAACAAAAAGATCCATCATTCTTCCACTTTGTCCATATAATAATATTTAATTTTTGTCTAATACTAAAGTATAGTGTGTAAAATCATAAACTACAATCCTTTGTAAATTTGTTAAATCATGAATTATTATTAATTAGAAAATTAATAAGAATCATAATAATTGTACGTCATTTGATGGACATAATCCTTTTTATATATCACAATATTAGTTATACAATGATGTTACACTTAATAAAATACATCATAATGGTCTAATAATAATGTATTTGTCAGAAACAAATCTTGTTATGTCAATATAATTCATTCATGTATATACACTTGCTAGTATAATAAAATGTGATCCATCAAAGTATAAGAAACATTAACTAAACAAGTATAAAGTGTTAAAAAAGTAAAGAATATAACATATCATCATGATGTCAACAATGGTTTATAGTAATATTCATTCTTTCGATATATTCACTCTATGTCTTTGAAGGCAATCCTCTTGTAAACATATCCAAAACTTTGCAATTGGTGCTCATATATTCGATAGATACTTTTTTGTTTTTGAACTTCTTCTTTAGTAGCAAAGTATTGCAATTTTTTTATATATTTAGTACCTTTGAATTCTTATCGTTGCTAGAAAAGAAGAAAGCTATAATATTTTCATAATAAATTTTCAATTGCTTGACAATATTGTTAACAGTTGATGTCCTAAAACAATGTTTGAGACGACTATAAAATAGTCGTCTCCAAGCATGACACAAACTTAGCTTTCATAGTGGATGCAATAATGATTGACCGCATTGCATTCTTTAAGGGATTGCTTCTCCAACCAAAAGGAATAAATAGTCAAATGTGGATTTTCTTATATCTACACATCTAATATAGTTTGAATTTGAATATGTTATCACTTCAAGATGATTTGATCTCCTGTAAGTGAGAATATGATACTTTATTCCTTATATGTATCTTAATTTTTTCTTTATAGCTTTCTAATGATCCAATCCTATATTGTTTTGATTTATGCCTAACATTTTAACCAAGAAACTATCCAATCTACTACAAGTTTGAACATATATCAAGCTATAAACGACATATGTATAAGAAATTTGATCCATTTCTTTGAATTCCGATTCATTCTTTTGACATTGTATAAGACTTAATTTATCTCCTTTGAAATAATAAGTGCAACAAACTTTTTCATATTAAATCTCTTTAGAACTTTATTAGTATATTCTTAGAAATTATAACAATCCTTATAATTCATCATAAAATATTTCTATTCCAATCACATCATATGGTACACCCATATCATCCATTGCAAAATTCTTAAACAAAAAATTCTTAATTTCACGCAATAAACCAATATCATTAGCAACTAGCAAGGCATTATTAACATATAAAATGATAATTATAAACTTACAGCCACCAATGTTTAGATAAATGCATCAATTAACAATATTTTTCTTAAATCTAGAAGGAAATTATGGTATCATTGAACTTACTATGCTATTGTCAAGAAGCTTACTTAAGTTTATGTATTGACTTTTTTACACATCATGTATTCCTTTACTTCAATTGCAAAACCTTTAATTTGATTCTTGTACACTTATTTATCTAAATTCTCATTTACAAACCCAATTTTCACATCTATCTGATGGAGCTAAGAATGACGACTTTGCCTCAACCTAACTAGAAATTAATGGCCTAAGCCCTAGTTAACTGGGTTATAGGTTGAGTTTAGGCTTAATAATGCTGACTTAGCCCAAATAACTCGAATTAATGGTTCAAGTGAGACAATATTATTTTGCTTAGACTTAATAAAACGATATCATTTTATAGTTAAATGGCTTAAGAACCAATCAATCATAATGTTGTTGTTTTGTTAAGTTTTTCTAAAATATGATCATTTTGGCCTTAACTAATTAAGTTTTGGGTTATCCAAAGTTGATTGACTTTGGGTTAAAATTGGGTTCAGGTCAAGAAAAAATTAGGTCAAGTTTAAGCCATAGGCAACTTGACCAATTGCTATCCCTATAAGGAGCTATAAATCATAATGAGCTACCAATTTTATGATAATTCTGAATGAGTCCTTCAAAATAAAGAAAAATTCTCATTATACTCAACATTATCTTTACGATTGAAACACTTAACAACAAGTTTAGCCTTGTATTTTTTGATGTTATTATTAGAGTTGCACTTGGTCTGAAAGAGCCATTATATCTAACTCTTTTACAGCCATTAGGCACAAGTTCTCAGACTTTATTATAGTCCATTAATCTCATCTTTTCTTTTATGATGTCTAATCATTTGACAAAATCATGACCTTTTGTAGCTTATGAAAATGAAACTATATCATAATTAATTCTCAAGTCAAATTATTATTCTTGCAAATAAACCATATAATCATTAGAGATAGCAAATCTTCTTCACCTTTCGTACCTTCTTAATACTATCTCATGTGGTTCATCTACTATATGTTTATTGGCAGTAACTTCATTATCAGGTGCTTCATTATTTATTTATTGTTCTTGTATATTGTCAAAATGTTCAACAACTATGAAAACAACAAATTAAGAAGAAGTTTTAGGAAAAGGAATCTCCACCTTTACTTCTTGAACTTCAACTTTACATAGTTCCACGCTGCTACTGATTTCACCATTTTTAACAAATATTACATTCCTGATTTCAATAATTATCATATTATGTCTAGGAAAACAAAATATATACCCTTAAATTTTTTGGGTAACCAGTAAAGAAATTGTTAGTCATTCTTGAGTCCTATTTTTTTTTATATAAATTATAAATTCTTACTTTTTCCTAATAACTCAAAACATATAGGTGCCTCAAAGTGGGTTCTCCTTCCCATTACAATTCATATGGAGTCTTTGTAATTACCTTACTAAGAACCTTGTTTAATAAATGCGTGAAGATTTTCAAAGCAAATAACCAAAAAAATAAGTATAATAAGGAATATCTCAATATTAATTCTTGAAGTACAATTCTTATAACATTATTATAATCTAATGTTTTGAGTAAGGTAGTTGCAAAGACTCCGTACGAATTGTAAATGAGAGGAACATATGCCAAACTTTTTAAGAAATTTAGCAGATGGGTCAGTATGTTGCCTAATTTTATCATATTTTTAATAATATTTGCTACCTATATCATACCTGACAATGTTCTCCTTTTTGTCTAATTGTCTTTCAACCCTATTAATAAACAAATATAAGTTATTTATTGATTGATATTTTTCATTTGGTAAATAGACATATCTATAATGTGAAAAATAATTAATAAAGGAAATAAAATACCTTCACCAAAATATGGAATGTCAAAAGGTCCATATATAGTAGTATGTATAAGTTCAATAAGTTATATGCTACTTGTGACTTCTTTCTTAGTTAAGTGCCTTGTGTGGTTTCTTTTAATAAAATTTACACATATACTAAGACGAGTAAAGTTCAAATTAGAAAGGATTTCATTCTTTACCATTATTTGCATTCTTTATTTGGATATGTGACCTAAACGTTTATAGCATAAGTAAATCAAAATTTTATCCATTAAACCATATTTAATTTCATCAATATAATGCAAAGTTAATAGAGTCTCAACAGAGGATATTACACTTAATTTGTGTAAACCATCACAAATAACATCAAAACCAATAAAGTGATTATTCTTACATAAACTGCAACATCCATTTACAAACTTAAAAGAATATTTAATTGTATCAAGTTTTGACAAAGAAATCAAATTTTGAGATATAATAGGAATATAAAATGTATAGAAAAGATCTAAATAATAACCAATATCTAACATCAAATACTAAGTTTTGATGGCTTCAATTTGAGCTTTGACTCAGATTATTTATAAACACAAAATTTTCATTTAGATTTATGGGTTGGATTGTAAATTGTAAGAAATCTTTACATCAAATTTGAAAATTGAGTGGTGCAACTAAAATCAATTCACTAAGCATTTAAAAGAACTTCTATTAAATTTGATTTGAAACATACAAACGCATTAGGCTTAGAATCTTTTTCAAACCATACCTTATGGTCTAGGGAAGCTTTTTGTTGTGCATATTCTTTGGATGCAAATGACAATTATCATTATTTTGTTCCTTCTTTAAAATAAACGAAACTTGTAAATAAAGAGAAATAGAAGAAACTGTTACAAAAACACTGATCAATGCTCATACATTAACATTTTAAGTTATAAATGAAATATATAATACATAGTATGTACATTGAAGTTCTCCTTTGTGTGATCCAACAATGCACCTTAATAAACATAATTGATTCCATTTCTTTTCTATCACATAATTGGCAATTCCATATAAATATGTTTGCAATCTTTATACATATATATATATTTTGGTTACTTACGAGGTGTTTTAGGAGGGTCCCAATTATGAAAATACACCTTTTAAGTTATCCACACCTAGACTAATCCTCACTCGAGCCGGATAGATCATTTGCGAGAGACAAAGTTCTGATCCTAAGTTTTAAACAACTGCATATATAAGAGGAGTTCAAACTCGCGTTCTCACTTAAGCCAAGAATCAAACATGAATTAATTGGAACACAACTTCTAGCACTTTCGTATTTGAGTTCGTGATGAAGACGCAAGTCCTCGCACGGTTCGGGTGAGGGCAAAACGTGCTTGTGCTTCACTAAACAGTTTAGAAGTTTCGGTTCAGTGTGGGATACGACCCGGGAAAAGAATAGTGTTGGTAACTTCATGTGGAAATTTCGCAGCCATTACTGTTGCAAACAGGATTCCGTTTATGATTCTACTTGATGGACAATGTCATGCTGCTTCAAAATTATGTGGTCTGACTTGAGCCATGTCAACCACTAAAACCATAGAAATGCCTCATCATTGCTTTTGGTTGCTTTCTTCTTCTTCTTCTTCTTTTCAGTAGACATATACCAAGTAAAGTAAAACCCTCATGGTTTTGGCATGGTATGCAGGAGGCATTATCTCATTCTTAAGATCAGGAGAGAGCGGAGTTGGAAAAAATGAAGCGTCCACACAAAACCCAATACTAATATAAGGAAGGGAATTATAGATAATAAAAATATAAAAATAAGCATACTATTTATTTAAAACTTAAATTATTTTATCTATTTAACAAGTTCACAAGTTCAAATTACGGAACAACCTTTTGCGAAAATACAAAGGAAAGTGACTTGTAAGGCTTAAGTTTGGTATCCTTTTCAAAACAAAAAAAAAAAATGTTGAACCCTTCACTGTTGACTGAAAATGAATAATGGGGAATAGAAAAAATGTTCGTCGATCATTTTCAGCGTGGAGGTCATTAATTATTTGCAAGAATAAGAATGTTGATTGGTCCACTCTAGTCTCACCTGCATTCAGTTTCATGGTGATTGTGAACCAATTGAGCTCATTTGCCAAGTAACTATTAAAATAAAACAAATCAGCAAAATAATATTAAAAATTGGGAAGAATGCAACAGCACAACTGCACTGCACTTCTATCTTTGGAGCTGTGACGCCTTTTCAGGTAGCCGACACGCCATTACCTTGTTCCTAACACCCCACATTACATTGCACATGCACCCATTTGCATTACCATACTCATAAAATACAATATATGGTTTAAAAAATACATAAAATATTTGTTTAGATAGATGTGTTCTTGAAAAGGGTCCACCAGTAAGTTGGACTAAGCATATCAGTTAAAATGTTAGCTCCCTTGTTAAGATTCCTCTCTCTGCTCTGGTTGCTGTTTAAAAAGAATTCAAGAGAGGCCTTTGTTTGATTAGGAATTCTTTTGCAATGTTTTCTGATTTTACTTCAGATTCAGACCAATACAGCTTAGCTACCGGGGGGTCAGTTTCAGTTCTTTTGTTTTGTACTCATTGTAGATGTTGCATGTGTTTATATGTGTTTGTGTCAGGCGCTGAGCTGACGCCTCTCTTTCTCTCTCAATATGAGATGGTTGTGTATTGAGTAATGGCAATCATACAATAGGCCTGTCATCTATTATTCCTTTTTACCCTTTTCTGTTGTTTCTGGCTAGTTTTCAGCTCCACATCATATCATGTTCGGAACACTTCTACAAACAAGTTTTGTGCTTTCCTTTTCTCTTTTTCCTTCGTCTACTAGGTAAAAGGTGTGCCCTTTTTGGTTATCTGGATTTGTTTTCTCATGACTGATGACTCTCTGATAAAACTACAAAAAAACCCAGCTAGAGTTTCCAAAAATTTTGTTTCTTTTCCATTTTGGGTTTTGTGCATTAATGGTTTTTCTTTTGTTCTTGATTGTTTTCCCGTAAAATGTTAACTGCTACTTCTGAGATGCAGTCCCTTTTTCTTCTGGGTTGTTGAGCTTTTTAGTAAGGGTCACTTGTCCCTGAACAAGCTGTACGCCATTATTACTCCATCATTATTAAACACCTTATTTTAGTTTAGGAGTTGGGTTATATGATCACTCTTTTTCTTGACAAAAAAGGTTTCATCTTTGATTAGTGTTTCTCCTGATTTTGCGAATTTTCCTGTTGGTTTATGTGATTAATGCAGAGTACAGGTCTCAATTTGGTTGCCCATTTATTGTTGCTTTTGAATATATTAGAGTTGGGGTTACATGTTTCCACAAGCTTAAGCACCCTGTAATCCGAATCTAGAGCTGTTTATCTCTTCTTGGTCTGAATCTGCTATCGTCAGATACCTGGTCTGGCAATAAATATTATCTAGCTTTAAAGTATGATCTTCTATTTCCTTCTCAGTAACTTGTCAAAGTCCACAGTCTTTGGTCCATCTGGGTATTGACAAAGACCGGTCCTTTACCAACTACTCCTTTTGGTGCCTTACTGCCTTAGGGTTTATACACCAAAAACAAAAATCTACATCTGGGCATTGGTAGAGTGATGCAAATTGAAGGTATCACAAGAAATGGCATCTCTTGTCCCTGGAGTTCTTCTCAAGTTATTGCAGCATATGAACACAGACGTGAAAGTAGCTGGTGAGCATAGGTCTTCTCTGTTGCAAGTTGTGAGCATTGTACCGGCATTAGCAGGTAGTGAGTTGTTCCCTAACCAGGGGTTTTATCTCAAGGTGTCAGATTCATCTCATGCCACCTATGTGTCTTTGCCTGATGACCATGATGATCTAATTCTTAGTGATAAGATCCAATTGGGACAATTTATTCATGTTGAAAGGCTTGAATCAGCCTCACCAGTCCCCATTCTTAGAGGGGTAAGGCCAGTTCCTGGGAGACACCCATGCGTCGGTAGCCCTGAAGATATTGTGGCAACTCACTCTCTTGGGTTCCTCAACAATGGCCATGATACAAGTTCAGTTCCAAAACATTCAGAGAAAGTCAAATCACCTAAAAAAGGTGTTTCAAGGAGTCTAAGTATAGGAGAGAAGGAAAGAGGTAAATTGAATGGAAGTCCTAAGGAGGATTTCTCAGACAAGAAGTCATCTTCTCTGAGTAGATCAAAGTCCCAATTGTCAAAACCTGCTCTGACGCTTGATATCAAGAGGGACTCTTCGGCAAAATTGAAGACATCTAGTTCAAGATCAATTCCTTCGTCTCCAACGAGTTGTTACTCATTGCCCACTTCGTTTGAGAAGTTTGCTAGTGGAGTTAGCAAGCACGCAAAAATTAAAGGATTGGAGAAAGGCTCACCCAGGTTGATAGCAGCAGAAAAAGCAAGTTCTGTTCGCTCAGCAAGTCCAACAGTGAAGAGGGTGCCAGTGATTAAGAACCTAGTTCATGGATTTGAGCTAGGGGCCAAGGCTTTGAGGAAGAGTTGGGAAGGGAACATGGAGGTAAAGAATAAGGAAATTTCGAAAAAGACGACCGCCAAACTTGCTCCAAAGCTTGAAACTCGAAGTATATCTGTAAGTATCATTTGTTGGTCATGAAATTGTGAAATGTGTGATTTGGCTGATATTGTTCCTATTGGATATGCTGTTTGACCAAGTTGAAACTGTTTTTGTTGTTTCTTAGTTGTTTATGTTTTCGATTTTATGAATTCTTGCTTCATCATGAAGCTCAAACGAGGGTTTCTTTACTCGGGTCATTTATTTGCAGGATGAAACTGTTCATTTATGCCCCATTAATGATAGTTCTTCATTTTTGTCAATTTCTTGAAATGTTTTGGATGTCATGCTGCCTGCTAATTTTCTTGAGTTGAATTTCGCTCTGGGTGTCTTCTTGAAGTCAAACTTCTACTTATACAAATCTTTTCTACAGGCTCCAAGAAAGAGCACATCAAGTGAAAAGTTGCCATCTAGAGAAGATAATAAGGCCCAAATATCTGCAAAGGCTTTTAAGGAGGATATGAAAATTCATATATCTAACAAAAAGGTTACTTCAAATGGACATTTAGATGATCAAGAAAAATCAAATAAGCCAAGAATGTCTATCGGGAAGAAATCATTGGGAGAGCTTGCGAATAATGGACTTGGAAACTTGGTTAAGGTATCAACAACTAATAAAAGACTGACTGAGGGTAGTGTTTCATGGAATACACTTCCCTCCTCTCTGTCAAAGCTGGGAAAGGTAATGTAACTATTTTAGTAAGTTCATGGACATTTTTACTTCTCTACGAGTATTTTGTTTTGTTTCCCTTTCATTTTTACATGCTTTGGTGAGGTTTCTTTCATTGACCTTTTTGTTGCCCTATGCACGTGTAAAAGGGAACCGGAATGTTAGTTTCCGAATGAAGCATTCCCTTTAAATGAGATTATGATTCATTGCGAAAAAAGTGTGAAAGAATTAAGAACTCTTCTTGAATTATGAAGGTTAAACAAACAGTCAAGTCCAGGAGTCTTTAGTTCAATGCATTCTAACCTGGAGCCTGCTAAGTTTAACCCTTCTTTTCCTGGCCATTTCTCATCTCATCTTAGTGCAAATCTTGTTGCAGGAAGTTATGAGGCATAGAGATGCTGCACAGACAGCTGCAGTAAATGCTCTCCAAGAAGCTTCTGTCGCAGAAAGCTTGCTTCGATGTCTAAGGTTGGAAGTTTGTCTGTTACTGTTTATCTTTGGTGATTTCATATGTTTGTTAGCATTGTTTGATGGATAGTCTAAAGATTCTGTGCTGGGAATATCATTTTACTTCTAGAGCTTCTCTGACATTTCTTAGTTGATAGGTTGAAGCTCAAAATTATATCTAGCACTTATTTTAGATGAAAATAATGGCACCTATGCCTTAACATGAGAAACTAAGAATCAGTCTAAATAGAACTATGACTCTTTAAACTGCTACATCACCACTAAAACTGCAAAAGGCTTATTAAGCAAATGTGGTGATAATGAAATCTTTGTTTTAATTGTGTAATAGGAAGATAAAGGTCTGAATATTCTTCAATATCTTCACAGCCTGAAAAATATTCAGGGTTTTGAATAAGGGATGATTGTGGTTTGTAAGTGGTAGAAGTGTTATCACAAAATGGCATTTCTATTTTCTACACCACCAGACACGTTTGAGGGCAGAATGTCAAACTTAATAATCCAAGAATTCTGAAATCTAGATGCAGTTTACATGATGTTGATTTGAGATTAGGACACCTTACAGTATCTAGTCAAAAGCTGAGTGCGATTGTCATAGAATATGTATATATAAGTGTTTTTGGGTAATGATCCTTAAGCATTGACTAAACTTACTAATGAGGAACTTGGAGTAGAACAGAATCCTAAAAATAATTCAAAAACCCATTCATGAACATAAACAATCCCATCAAGATTTGATATTGTGTTTCCTCTTACCCTGTAGTAATACGTACTCTGTACTAGGGATATAGTGGACAAAGCATGGCAAGTCTTGTGCGAAAGTTCAAGATCTACTTTGGAAAATCTCTTAGTTTCATACGAGTTAAATTGTGTACGCAATACAGTCAATCATTTTGAATCTTTAGAATTTTGTTTTGTGCTGTTGTCCTTTTGCAGTATATACTCTGAGCTGACTTCATCTGCCAAGGAAGAAAATCCGCAACCTGCTGTGGGGCAGTTCTTGACCCTACAGTCAAGCTTGAACAATACTCGCATGATCGCCAATTCTCTGCCTAAAGTTATTCCAAGTGGTTCATTGGCAGATTCTGAAAACGGTCCGACAGAAGAAGCACAAAATATAATATTAGATAGACGTAAGCATGCAGCCTCTTGGGTGCAGGCTGCATTGACCACCAATCTGTCTCCCTTTTCTGTGTTCGCCAAGGAACTTAGTCCCTCCACTCAAGTTCAAAAGACTAGTGTTAGTAGTCAATCTATTTTAGTACTTGAAAACTCTAATAAGAATGGCACAACGAAGAGCCAACCAAAAATGCGTCCGGCAGTTGGATCCAAGCTTGTGGCAACTGGAGCACTTCGCAAGCCTGGTGATGGTTCTGCCATCAGTAGTCAAAAGGTGCAGCCCCAATCAACTCCAGAGTGGATAAGAGGAAACGGCCTTAGTGAGGCTGCAGATTTGGCCGAACAGCTGCAGATGGAATCCCAGGCTTGGTTCTTAGGGTATGTGGAGAGGTTCTTGGACACAGATGTGGATACCTCTGTTCTGACAGATAATGGCCAAATAGCAGGGATGCTAACACAACTCAAGAGTGTGAATGACTGGTTAGACAATATTGGTGAAACAGCCTATGTTTCAGCGGAAACAGTGGACCGTCTTAGGAAGAAGATTTACGAGTATCTGCTTACTCACGTTGAATCTGCAGCTGCAGCACTAGGTGGTGGATCTCAAGCATCTCCGGTGACAACTAAAACAAGAAAGTGACGTTATTTGTTGTCTTGCTAGGTTAGCTGAGCTTTGGATGCATGAAGAGCGTGTTGTGGGTGATGATGCATATATGATATGAAATGATAATAGGGTTTTAAAGATTTATAAGCAGTGCTGCTCTCCTTTTACCCAACAAAAGTGTGGTGGAGTGGAGAGGTAGTTGGTGTACATAAATGAAATTCCTTCACGGTGGCACTCATGTATAGATGGACAAGAAGAAGAAGGCATTTTTATATTATGCAGACTGAAAAAACACAGGTTGGCTGCCTGGAAAATGAATCCTTACTGACTGAGGATCAATGTAAAAGAAACTTTATTTGAAATTTCATTTTATGATGTTCTCTTTGCAACATGAGACCTTGGCCACTGTCCAAATGAAAGGTCTTTGGTGTACCAAAAATGGCCACTCATGTTGGACTCTCTTTTAACACAAAGAATGATGAATGATAGTGACTACACGTAACGTCACAGTGCTTTTAAGCATTCACGTCCTAACGTTGGTGGTGGACTTCAAATTGATGGAGGATAACAAAACCCTATTTTGTGATAATAATATGTGAATTACGTTTTGGGAGGTGCGAATAACGTTGGTGTGAAGTGGTTGAAAGTCCCCGAGTCGTCCACTTCACACGTACTGAACACGGGATACAAAAGAAGCGTGATATTTGTATAAAGCGGTGGGTGAGATCACCGCATCTCTTCACCCGTCGTGTCTGACTATGTCCTATCGTTGTGGTTGTCACCCAACCATCTGTTTTTTCTTGTTATTTTTGTAAATCATCTGAAATTTTGGTAATAAAGATATGATTAAGCATCAAGTGGTGCCAACTGCCGCTTGAAAAAGGTTGCCCCCGAAGTGCCAGCCTACACACCTATACTGAACAACAACCCCACACCCCACGGACACCCCCCTCTCTGTCTCTCTCTAAGAAAACGCAAAATAATAAAGTAGTTTAGCTTCAAGAAGTTGGGGATGCAAACGATCTCCAAAGCCTCCTGTGCTATGGCTTCCTTTACTTGTTCCAGGGTTTGTTCTCTTTTCTTCTTCTTCTTCTTCTTCTTCTTCTCTCTCTCTCTCCCTCTCTCTTTTTCATTTTAAGGCTTACATGTCTGATACTTAACTTTTTTTTTTTTTCATTTTTGGTGAATTCAATGAAGGGCTTCATGTTTGTTTACGTTGTGACCGTTTGAGTCAAATGCCTGATCTGTGTGTTTGAGTCCATTTAGGAACTGGGTTTCCTCTAATTTTTGTTATTGGACTGTGTTGTATTTGCTGTATTTTTTCTGGGTTAAAGTTGTGGCATTTTTCTGTTTGTGGAATTGGGCATGGCGTTGGCTTGTTTTTATACCCTTGCTTCTTTAGGCAAGTGTCTTTTACCACTCACCAGTTTTGCCTGATGCGCGCAGTGGGATTGTGGGAATTGACTCTTTTTGTACTCGCTTACGCCGTGTCATGCTTTGTTCTGTAAAACTAGACGATGGATGATAGCGAATTAATTTACTGATGAAAATTGTGAAACTTTGGGATGTGGGGATGGAGTAATTCAAACTGATGTTGGAATATTTTGGTGTTTTTCTTGTGAGAGGATGGCATTTTAAGAGTCCTTTTGTAATCTTGAAAGTAGTGGCTTAACAGGAGGATCGTAATTAATGGAATTCTGATGCCCTTATCATTGTGGACTTCACTTTTTGCGTAATTCCAGTATGCACATAATGCAAATCCGGATGCTGATTTTCTTGTTAGCTAAAGAACTGCCTTTATAAGTTTTATATTTTTCTACTTTGTCCTTATATTACAGAATCTCATTATTCTAATTCCACTTCATATCATGTCAAAACTTTCCTTGGTTCGCTTTTCTAGTTGAAGAGAAGTTAAATATTGCAAAACCTGACTTTGGGATCTCATATTTCAGGCAAGGACGGGGCTCTGTGTGCCAGGCAGGAGGCAACTTTGCCTAAGAAAAGGCCTAGTGTATGGATTCATGCAGTTGTTGTGTTTGCCATTGAAAACCTTGCGTGGAGCTGGTCGAACACTTAGAATTACTCAATTCTGCAGTGTTTCTAATGTGTCTTCCTCATTGCAAATCGAATTAGTAAGAATATTTGTTAGCATTTCATAATAATTCAATCTTTTGCTTTGCTTCTTGCAATTACCATACCCAACACACCTTTTTCAGGTGCCATGTCTTAGAGACAACTACGCATATCTTTTGCATGATGTGGATACGGGCACAGTTGGCGTTGTTGATCCTTCTGAATCTATACCAATTATTAATGCTTTAAGTAGAAAAAATCGCAATTTGACTTACATATTGAACACTCATCACCATTATGATCACACCGGTGGCAATGAAGAGTTGAAAGCCAGGTATGGTGCAAAGGTATGTTAATATTTCCCAGTGAAAATTCTTTTTCTTCTCTCATGTTTAATGAGTTAGGGTGCTGCAATTCAACCTTGGCAGAGCATGGTTATACTAATCAAGAACCTAAGGTTTGGACTTATTTTTTTGTTTGCCAAAGTGCAGACCTTTTTTAAACTGGAGAGAAGGATTGTCAGTTTTCTTTTGTTTTTATTTTTTTGCTAAGAAGCTGCGTTGCTTTACTAGCATCATAATGTCATTTATATGCCTTTTATCTTCAGCATTTTTTTTGGGGGGGTTTCTTTATGACATGGATAAAGAGAAGTAAAAGAAATTAAACAAGAGGCGCTTCATAAGATCATTGCACATTTGCTTGATACAAGAAGTGAGCACTTCTGAAATCTTAGTTAGTTAGCTAGTACCTAGTTTGGTGCAAACAGAATAGATGGGGCCAAGCTATTTGAGTTGAACAGAACCCTGCAGATTTTTACATGAGCGTGTGCTTCCCAAGTTCTCTCCCACCTTTGCCTTAGAATGACATGCATTTGATGCTGTCCTTGGGCAACATACTGGAACATTATTATAATCAACATCACGCTGTTTTCAATTCTTAGGTTTTAAATGTACTATGAAGTATACATAGTGAACACAATGCAATTCCACCTTTGTTTACTCTTAATGTAAATTATCTAAATGCTCATAAAGTTACTAGGTTTATTATACATAGTGAACACAATGCAATTCCACCTTTGTTTACTCTTAACGTAAATTATCTAAATGCTTATAAAGTTACTAGGTTTATCAACCCTACTTCTTTTGCGCAGGTGATTGGTTCTGGAATTGACAGGGAGCGGATTCCTGGCATAGATATTGCTTTGAATGATGGTGAGAAGTGGATGTTTGCAGGCCATGAAGTGCATGTGATGGAAAGTCCTGGTCATACTCGAGGTTGATTTTTGTTAGATTTTGAAGAAAGTCCATGTATTTGGTCATGTTTATTTTTATTGTCAATTAGAACTTGCTGCATTAGCCAACTTATACTTTATTATGTCTTTTTCCTGACCATCATATCTCGACCTTTAAAAAGTTTGTATTTATTATTTGTTTATTTTCATTCCATGCATATTTTCTTAATGATTTTATGTGATACAAGTGACTTACTTGTAGGCCACATAAGTTTTTACTTCCCTGGATCTGGGGTAATTTTTACTGGAGACACGTTATTTAGCTTATCATGTGGCAAGCTATTCGAAGGAACCCCAGAGCAGGTAATTATGTCATACAGGTTTGTCCTCTTTTTCATTCATTCTTATGGGAAATTCTTGGTTCTGATAATGTAGCATGTACTGCTTAACAAGGAACCCATGTTTTCTTGTTCATAGGTATAGGATCCGAATGTACGTAAATGCATAGTTTTAATGTGTAAGTGGTGTTTATAGGAAATGCCAGTAGGGACCAAGGTTGACAATTTCACTTGCATTGGGTTTAATACCCTCTAACCTTGAATGGAATGGAGTGTCCTGTGTGTTTTGTTGTATTCATGTTTTGGATTATTGAGATTGAAACTTTGTATGCAAAGATGAACCTTTAGGCCATTTATCCAGCTACATGAAACTCTAAATTTAGTGAACCTTAAAACTTCTTGCCCTTTCTCTTTAGAAAAGAGACTGGTGGGGAAGGATAACAAAAAGGATTTTTTTTTTCTTTTTCATACTCTAAATTAGATATTTTAACTTTGTCTCTTTCTGTTCTCCCAGGTTGATTTAAACATGTCTCTGACTTCCCAATATTCTCTCATACCTGATCTTAATTTTTTAGAACAAGTCAACCTTTTGGACATGTTGGACGAAGAGAGTAACTGACTTTCTTTGTTACAGATGTTTGCCTCACTCAAGAAAATCATGTCCTTGCCGGATGATACAAATATATACTGTGGTCATGAATATACGTTGGTTTGTCACTATCTCCTTTCAGTTTTTTTTACTTTTGTTCTTTAATCTATGTAACTGTAGGGGTCTGAATATGAGCTGCTGTTCTTGTGCACAGAGTAATTCAAAATTTGCAGTGTCTATAGAACCCAACAATGAAGCTCTTCGGTCCTATGCAGCTCAGGTGGCCCATCTTCGGAGCAAGAATTTTCCAACTGTAAGTACTAACCATTTTCTCCTTTTTGGAATTAAGCAGACAGAACACACTCCATACAACTAATACTTCTATAGAACTGCATGAGTAGCTCCTTCTCTCGCTCCCTAGTAACTTAAGTTATAGAGTCGCAGGATTTAACTCTAGGTGTTAGGTGCAAGCTCAACAGACTTGCCAACTGAATTTTCGGTTGCCACAGCACTTTCACCGCTTGCTGATAATTTCTAGAATTGTCAACGGATTACCCTTTAAAAGAAAGATCTTGTAATTTGTGCATTTGTTGTTTATCAACCTTTAGAATTCAACGTGGTGTTTTGAAAGCATCGCGAAACGATCTCCAAAATTTCTCGAAATAACTTAGAGAATTGGAGCAGTTGGATGTGTGATTTTAAGGATGGATTGTTGACTCGTCAGAAGTATCTTACCGTGTGTAGTATGTTGATCATTGTGGTGCACTAAACCTGGCCTGAGACCATCTTAGAGAATGACAATCCATTGTGCTTCGTTTGGTGTTGCCATGTATTGATTAACTTCTTAGTATAGTTCCACCATTGTTGGTTTTATTTTCTGATATCGTTATACTATTCTTGGTGGTGCCCCCAGATTCCAACCACACTAAAGCTTGAGAAGGCTTGCAATCCTTTCCTTCGAACTTCAAGTGAAGAAATCCGGAAGTCATTGGGGATTTCAGCAACAGCAGATGATGCTGAAGCCTTAGGCATCATCCGCCAAGCAAAGGATAACTTTTAAGATTGAAGAACATAATGCTGGCTTTGTCTGTAGGATAGTCACGTACAACCATGTAGCAAACCGGACCTTTGTTTTTCCTCTGTCAATAGATTGCTACAATTTGAAAGATTATTTAAGCATTTTACATCCGAAATAGCAAAGCCATTTCATACCAGCAAATCCACGGAAAGATGAGAACTTGTCACTGTTGTAGAAGCAGAACCTATTTCCTAGTTGTCTCTGCGTCTCGCCGAAGAAGTCTGCATTCCCATCCTAGGAAGTCGAAGAAGCCGGTCGTCACTCATCTTTGCAATACACTTTTAATACAACCAAAATAAAATTTAGTGCAGTTTACAAAAATCTCACTTAATATAAATAACAAAGTTCTAATAATGAGACTTTTTTTCTTGTAATTGGGTAACTAATATGTTTATTTACGTGGGCCTATAAAAAATAACATTTTTATTATGTAGAAGTAAGGTTATGTATTATCAAATCGTCATGATTTCACATTTCAAGTATAATCTCACTCGGTACTGTTGTGATTGTTATTATCCTAGTTGTAGTAGTTGTTGTTATTAAGTAAATAGGTATGTTAATTAGGCTGAGACAACTTATCTTTGTAAGCGTTGCTTGAAGCCAGAGGAGCAATGGGAGTTGGCAAAATAAATTTGTGAGAAGCTGAAGGCGTTTAATATTGTCATTGAGTTGTTTTACAGCACAAATATCTAAATCCTCACATTTGTTTTGTTAATACGTGTGAGATTAGTGTTATATGATTAAGACATTTTGTTTAATGAAGTCATTCTAACAATGACAAAAGCAGACTCAATCGGCTTAAAATTAAAACCTTAAATTAATTGCTTTTTCAGTTTAATTTAGTTTAATAATTTTTATTGTTAAAAACCGATCAATCTATTAATTAATTAATCAATCTATTAATTAATCAGTTAATTTTTATAAATTAATTAATTTTTATAAATTAAAATAAACAAATTAATTTTTATTTAACGATTTTTCAATTAAACCTTATATAAAATTTTCTTCAATCATTTTTTAAATTCTTTAATTTTATACAATTTTTAACTGATTTCATGACAGTTTAATATCGATTGAATCTTTTAAACCTTAATTTTTTTAATTACTAATTTAACTATTAGTTCAATTTTGAAAACTTGATTTTTATAAGGATAACTACCAGGAAAATCATAAATTTAAGAATTTTAATTTTTGATTAAAACATATACTAATTATTGATAATTATTGCACAATTACATCTATAATAAATACATTTTATGTGGCCTATATGTATTAAACATTCGGCAGAAATAAACATGTTATGCCAAAGTGTTTGAGCTGAAATTACACATTTACCCCTGTCCCACGCGGGCTCACGCTCACCACCCTTATCCCTATATATTCATATCATCACATCCCTCGCCCTTACTGTACGCTTTTTAGGTCATGTCTTATCCTCTCAAATTTTAGGGTTTCCAGTTGGGTTTATTTTTCTTTGTTTCGTAACCCTAACTTTATCGCTAATGGCACCGCCGATGAAATCGATGAAGCCAGGCTATCGGGACTCCGACGATTCGGACACGCCGTCGAGCAACCTATGGGTGGGGAACCTGTCGGCTGACGCGACGGACTCCGATCTAACGGATCTTTTCGCTAAATTCGGACCTCTGGACAGAGTCACCACGTATTCTGCCCGTAGCTTCGCGTTCGTGTACTTTAAGCGTGTGGAGGACGCCGCTGCCGCCAAGGAGGCTCTCCAGGGCACGTCTTTGCGTGGGAACGCATTGAAGATTGAGTTTGCAAGACCGGTTTGTTGTTCTCTCCTCTGCGTCTCGTTTGGTGTAATTAGTCATTGTTCGTTAATTTCGGTTGTCGTTTCGCGTTCTTTTTGTTTGTCATTGGTTCGTCGATTTGTTGATTCAGTAAATATTGATGGTTCATTATTAAAATGGCTTTTTGTGAATTTCGTATTCATGACCTCTTTCGATCCAAAACAATACGGCATACATTTCGTTCGCTAAAGAACCTAAACCCCGATATCGAGTTCCCCAGTTTGGGGATTTGAATCCTTTGCGATTTCCTATCCAGAAAAAGAGTCAAATGACAATTCAATTGTCTTTAGATGTGAATGAAAGTAGATTTAATTCTCAATATAAAGAACGAACGTAGATTTTATTGTTGATGCAATAAAAAGAACGACATAGCCCTCACCAGTTCCGAAACCAACTTGATAATTTGTGGTGGAATGATAGTCGGGTGCGGGATTGGCTCAACATTCTGGCTTCAATTCTTGTGAGGTATTAAGCTTTCAAGTTTTCATCATGGGGAAAAATGTCAACCTAGAAATTAACCCGAATAAAGTACATCTGATTGACTCGTTTGTTCCAAAACGAATTACGCGTTGGTTTTTCATTATTATTTCTTTTGGTTTAAGTGTGAAAGTTTAATCTGAATTACTGTACTTACCAATGATCCGATGATCAAAACTTTAGGTCGGCCAATATCCATATTTGGAGACAGGTTTTTAGGTGACTGTTTGCTTTATGTTTCTAATTTGTAAAGTTACAAGAAATATTTATTGCACCGCATTCGTTTTGTTTAATTTGTAAGTACTCGCTTGTGGGAAATGTCAATCCCAAATAAATTTCTTTTGAAACATAATAAAAAAATCATGACCTTTCAGTTAAGATCAGAAGGTATTTACCTGTTCTTTGTTTTAATACGAATTAGTGGAGCAAAAATCATGATATTGCTATGTAAGATGAGGAGATGATTCCAGTCATGACTTGTGATGACAATCATAATGAGGAACAGCAGGATGCAGGCGCTTGCTGATACTCATAATCGTAATTTTCTACAAGTGAGCAAAGGGTTTATCATGCTATGTGTGTGTTTTTTAGTGATGGCAACCATCACCAAAAGCAGCAGGTTCCGTGTGCCTTTTCAAGCATTTTTGATAGATGCAAGAGCTTTATCTGACTTATTGGCGTTAATAAGTCGGACAGATACAGTGCCTTTATCAAGTTATGGTGCACATCCAAATACGGTTATCAGTGCCATCAACTTTATAAGATGATTGTCATTAGTGGCCATGTAAAGGCTGAGGCTGAAACGTCCTTATTAGTACCACTACCACCATAATTTAAATTTTCATAAAAAGCTTATCATCACCATAATTGGTTTTTATATGGTTTAATGCACATGGAGATGAGAGCCTAACATTCAAGTTACATATTCCTTAAGCTGACTGATAAGATTATTCTTCATGTGTTGAAATTTGTTAGGTTTGAAAGGTTGCAATATCTAGGTGTCTATTAAGTGTTTCCTTTTTTTTTTTTCAGGCAAAACCTTCTAGACATCTATGGGTGGGTGGAATCAGCCCTTCTGTATCTAAAGAACATTTGAAAGACGAGTTTCTCAAGTTTGGCGAAATTGAGGACTTCAAGTTTCTTAGAGATCGAAATACTGCATTTGTTGAGTATTTCAGACTTGAAGATGCTTCTCAAGCTATGAAAATTATGAATGGAAAGCGAATTGGTGGTGATCAGATTCGGGTTGATTACCTTCGATCACAACCCTCTAGAAGAGTGAGTCGATCTCTTTAGGATATGAGCCTGCTAAATAATGTGATTTATTTAGAGGTACCCCAAAAAGTTTGATATTTGGACTTGTCTAATCAATCATTGCCATATCTGAAGGAGAAAAGGGTCTCATATGGCTTGTCTATAATTTTTGTTTTTATCTTGTCCTCTACATTTCTAGATATTCCACAATTACAATTTGATGCTTGTTGGGTGCTCCTACCAGTTTACCTTTAGCACGCAGAAATGGTGGATTACATTTCTTTACTATTTCCACAGGAAATGTTGCCTGACTTCCGTGATCTAAGAGAAAACCAGATTCCAATTCTACATCCTGGACTAAGAAGAGATCAGGTGACTTGTGGCCAATTTCAACAACATTATTAATCCAAAGAGTGAACTGTATTTTCACTATGATGTCACTGTTTGGTCTTCGCAAAATTTTGTGATTTTTTTTTTGTATATTATCTGCTGTTCTCTTGAAGCAATTAAGGTTTTCGGCAATTCTCACTAAACCTAAATCTGGTTTGTTTATGTGGAGTCCATGTGCAATGAGGCATATCTACTAAATATTTGTATTACATGTAATATATGCACCAATTAGTTGCACGCAATAATTCGATCTTTTGTGCTTTGTTGTGACCTTCCTGGCTTACCTTTTAGGCATTGAAAATCTTATATGATTTATACATTTAGGTTATATATTCTGATTTCTTTTGTCTCGCCAAACTTTCGTTATATATTCTGATTTTTTTGGTCTTGCAGAACTTTCGTTATATATTCTGATTTTATATTTTTTGGTCTTGCAGAACTTTCAGCTTTCTGTGGACAGAAGAGAAGGCCAACCGAGTAATGTCTTATGGGTAGGCTATCCCGCTTCTGTGCAGATTGATGAACAAATGCTCCATAATGCAATGATCCTTTTTGGTGAGATAGAGAGAATAAAGACTTTTCCTTCAAGGCATTATTCATTTGTTGAATTTAGGAGCATTGATGAAGCCCGACGTGCCAAAGAAGGGTTACAAGGACGGCTTTTTAATGATCCTCGTATAACAATTATGTTTTCTAGCAGTGAAATTTCTCCAGGGAAAGATTATCCTACCTTTTATCCTGGTGTCAAAAGACTGGAAATGTTTAACGACAATCCTTTAGGGCCTGGAGAAATTGATGTAGTTGATCCTCGTCAGCATTTTCCTGGTCCTTTTCAACATGGTAGTTCTCAAAGATCAAGCCTACCTGTTCGACAAATTGGCCCTCAAGGTGGATTTGACCCTGTACTTTCAGGGACAGAGTTTAATGATTTACCTGCAGTGAATGGTTTACGAGATGGAAATTCCATTCTTCCTGGAGGCCCAAACTGGAGGAGGCCGTCCCCTCCTGCATCTGGTCTCCTCCCCTCTCCTTCTGTGAGGTTTAGGCCACCAATAAGGTCATCATCTGGGTGGGATGTGCTTGATGGGCATCAATATGAAAGGGAAGCCAAACGAACTAGAATTGATGGTACACCATCTCTGGATGATGATGTTTTTCCCCCAAGAAGGATTGATGAGCGTGCTTTAGGTTTGGAGCCAACGTATGGGCTTGGAGCCTCTGACAGAGGCATGTTGGGACCATCTCCAAATCTTATGGGGAAGAATAGTCTCAGTCCAGTTGGTGGTAGGCCCATAATGAGGGGTCAGCCCAAGGGCAATCTTGATGTGGATTATATATGGCGTGGTACCATTGCAAAGGGTGGAACTCCAGTTTGCCATGCTCGTTGCGTGCCTATAGGAAATGGGATTGAGTCTGACCTGTAGGTGTCTTTTTCACTCTTATTTTATGTTTCAATTTCAAATTACATGGTGCAGGAGTTTGAGATTCTTGGGTGCTGGTAGTGCATGCTTATAGTGTTACAAGCTCGTATTGTTCTAAAATAATTTCAAATCTTAAGTTATGCCATACGGTGTGTTATTATAAGAAATGGCTTGAGGTGCAAGGAATTGCATATACTTGTTGTAGTGAGTATTCTTCATTGGTATTACCCAGTCACTATGAAATTAACAATGTTTGTCAAGGGACATTAAATTTATTACTCTGTTTGTAGTGTTGTAGGTCTTGCAAATGCTACATTGTAGAAAATTTAATGGGCTCTTGTGATGATGCATTAAGTTCTATTATAGTGATTTACCTTTCGTGACTTTCTGCTGATATACTTCTTGGACTGCTGATGTTTGCAACATAAAATATCTCTACCTTTCATGTTTTGTTCTTGAGTTCAAGATGTTTTTGGAGGTTAAATATTTTCATGGAATATGTCTGAAATTTTATCATCTATTTGCTTGCTTTCTAGATTTGAATTTTAGCTAAATAATGTCAGGTGATAACTTTCTTTCATGCAAAACCTTTGCTTTTCTCGTTATGGCTTTTTTTGTACTTCAACAGCTATCTTTTCATACTAACTTTGGAATTTCTGCTTTACAGTCCTGAAGTTGTAAATTGCTCAGCCAGAACGGGGCTGGACATGCTAGCTAAACATTACAATGAGGCTATTGGGTTCGATGTTGTGTTCTTCTTACCTGATAGTGAAGAAGATTTTGCATCTTATACAGAATTTCTTCGTTATCTGGGTACAAAGAACCGAGCTGGTGTTGCAAAGTTTGATGATGGGACGACGTTGTTTTTGGTACCTCCATCAGATTTTTTATCTGAGGTGTTGAAAGTCACAGGACCTGAGCGTCTGTATGGTGTGGTTCTCAAGTTGCCACAAGTCCCTGGTGGTTCATCCATTCAGCCTCAGTTGTGTCAGCCCATCCATTTTCCACAGCATATTGGAAGGCCTCACCTTAATCTTTCAGAAGCAGACTTTAATGGAGGCCATGGAAAGGAGGAACAGATGATGCCAGCAGATTATAACAGGGTTTTGAATGAGGACCCAAAACTTATTCCAAAATCTTTTTATCCGTCAACAGTCGAGTCTGTTGTTGTGCCACCTCCTATTTCCCAAACCCACAGCTCTAGTAATACTGTAGTTTCCCAAGCTGGAGTTTCTTTAACACCTGAGCTTCTTGCTTCTCTTGCATCTCTACTGCCAAATGTGCAGTCATCTGCCTCAGATAGTGGCCAGACGATGTCAATCTCTTCAATGGTTAGGCCTTCAGTTTCCTCAGTTACTCCCGATAGAGGAACTTCTGCACAGGGTTGGAATCATGAAAATCAAGTTTCTGGAAGCACAACGCACTTATCATCCAGAAACCAGTTCAGTTCACAGGTTCAGGTTCATCCTCAGTTTCAGCCCTATCAGTCGGTGTCAAATGCTGCCACTTATTCAGCAAATGTGGTCCCCGAGGGTGTCCAAATGCAGGATTACACGAACAATATACCACATCAGGGTACAATTCAATCTATGCCACCAACCAGTTTTGCTGCTCAAAGTGGTCAATTTATGCCCCAGCAGGTTAGACAGATTTTTCACACATTCCTTATAGCTACTTAGTTGATAACAGTTGGTTGGCATCATATAGTTGACCAGTTATTCGGTAATCTGAATCTCTTTGGTTTTGTTCACTTGGTTTCAGGGTGCAAATTATCTCCATGCTCAATCTGGGGTGCCATTGACTGCTGACAAAGTGAACTGGGACAATCCCAGTCAGATGCCACAATCTCAAACAACTCTTCCCGCAGCTGGTCAGAGCACCTCAAAAGATGAAGCTGACAAAAATCAGCGATACCAGTCTACGTTACAGTTTGCAGCAAGTCTCCTCCTCCAAATACAGCAGCAACAGCAACATCAATCAAGTACCTCAGCTACACGTGGATCTGGAAATCAGCAGTGAGTTTCTTTCATCTAGGTAACTGCTCTGAACTTTACTAGTCTGATGCTTACTTATAATGATTGCTTTCTATACGATAACGAAACAGTAATACCATTAACTTTTCTGCTTTTCTTGTTAATGAATGCCTGTGATTTGTTTTGTTTAGATTTTGTTTTGGTGTGAGAGAAATAGACCTTTTGTTGATTTTTTCTGTTTAGATTTTGTTTTGGTGTGAGAGAAATAGACCTTTGGTTCTTTTCACTGATCTTGTTCTACTTCTGACTGTACATGAATGTAACCGGTGGACTTTTGCTTTATAAACAGAGAATCTGAAACATGTAGGTGACATTGAGTTGCATGTACTCGAGTAACATTAGGTGTTGGTTGGAAGAATAGTTTCTGGGTACTTAAATAACATCATAGTATTGCAGATTGTTTTAGATTGTGGAACATATCAGGAAGAGATGCCAAATTACAAAGCATCTCTCAAATGCAATATTGTAGGCATAACATTTGGTGAGAAGGATATAGAATATCAATGGAATATTAGGTCAAGAAGACAACCGATCTGACAATTTTACTTTGGCCTAACATGGGAATTTGATTCTGATAATTTGTGCTTCTCTTATGTTGTTGAAGGATAGTTTGATGTTAGGTTGCACTGTTTCTAATGCTTGGCTGAGAAGAAATGTTTCTAAATAGAACTTATGGATTGTTTTGTCTGGTTGGAAGTACACTTGTGTACTAGCATTATGCTGATCAGTTTGGCTTGACTTTGGGGAGTAGCAGATACGATGTTTTACTTATATGGCCTTGAACTTAGTAATATATTGAGGCCTTTTTGATGATAAATTGATAGTAAATGGGATGATATCTAATTAAAAATTGAGAAGCACTGGTGGATAATAGATTCAAGCTTTCTGGAAGTGATAAGATGACAAAGTTGATTGTTTTGTGGTGATATCTAAGGTTTGATTGATATGATGAAATTTAGAAAACAATGTGTAACATTGTATTGGGAGGGTTTCATCAGATGTTACAAGGACCATAAGTATTACTACTAGCTTATTATGTTCATGTTGAGATCATCCAGTGTTCTTGTTTAGGTATGGCCTAGTTAGATTGTGATGGGCACTGGAAGGTTCAGTCATCCATCATGTCTTCTTAGTGATACTTGGTCTGGTCAATATTTACATTGTTCTCTGTAGATGTTCTTGCATTCTTGAGTTTTTTCCCTATTTCTCTTAATAGACTGAGTAGTTCCTAAATTGTAAAATTTTGTTTTGACTTTTATTTGCACATCTGGTTTTCTTAATTCTTATCTTGTTTTATTAATTTTTTCTTTTTATCTATATCATGAAATGGATTTTATTGTTTTATGTGTTAAATGTTTCTTTTAGTCTATATCATGAAATAGCTCTCCTTGATTTACGATTTTTCCTCACCTCGATGTCAATTTATGTTTATCTGTCACTCATATATTATATCATGATTTGTGGTATATATGCTTGAGAGTTGTAGCTAGATTCTTAGATATTATTATGTTCTACAAAAGATTTATTTAAGATATTAAGAGCATTAATGCTATCTTTTAAAATGTCTTAAATGAGTCAGTTGACATGTTTTTAAAGTCAAATGTTGCTCTACTACAATTCAGAACCAACATGTTTGCATGCCATGTTAAGAATGACCAAGTGAAAGCCGAAAGTTACAAAAAAGAATTAGATGGAAAGAAGTAAGAGATTTGCATTTTAGATCTGGACTTATTTGTGTCTGAAATATTTGTCAGGTCTCCCATATCAACCAAATCCTTGGAATTATATTGATTCACCTGTTTTGACATCGATGCCTACAATCTGGTCCCAAGCAGGAAAGGATTAATGGTTAATGAGACACTTAAGTGTTTACAAACTGACCTGTTGGTTAATCCTTCTGAGAAAAAAAAAAAACTGACCTGTTCGCTAGCTCTTTCTTAGTAGTTACCTTGGTTTTTTATAAACACGAACTAGCCAGATAATCCTAAACGCCTAACCAGCTACTGCTTATTCTGAATTATAGAAGAGAGGCAATCCATTAAAACATATGGCCTGTTTTTATCCTACAGCAAAGATTCTGACATGGTCTCTACCCTCCTAGTCTACTGCAAAAGATTAAACTTATACGCTGAAGTCAGTTTGTCAAAAGTTGAAGGCAAAAGAAATAATCGACAACTTACTATTTGAATGATTAATAACACGCTTAGCGAATTATATAAACGTGCACTTGTGACCATGTAACTTCTCGGTTTTAGCCGGCGTTTTGAGAATTGGTTATAACTTCTGTTTCTTAGCGTTAAAAACTGAATGTGCCATGGAAGAGGGGAGTTTGCTGCGGGTTAGTGTGCAAAGCTAGATAGCAATTTCGTATTGTCTGACAACGTAAAAGCGAAATAAGCTACAAACTGGGAAAAAATAGTCCCAACCCAGGAGGTTGATCATGCCCTGCATTTTTTAACTGACTGTTGCTTTATTGATAAATTGGTTTCATGTCGTCATGTGGACAGGTCCTTGTATCACTTACAAGGATCATGAAAATGAAAGGACCCAAAACTCACACATGAATTGTTCACTTCTTTCCAATGAGAAGATAAGAGCTTTTGCTGATAAATACTTTTTTATCATAAAGTACGTACGGTATCAAATTTAATGCCCAAAACTAACGTTGCCGTGTACAAGATAGGTCTCAGCCTTTGTAGGACTATCCCTTAGTTCATGACACTGGGACGTGCACCAAATGCCAATTGGTGATGATAAAGTTGAACGGCCGAGGAAATTATTAATGATCATCGGATGAAAAGTGGCGTTGTGTGATGCGATCTAGACGTAGCTAAGTCACTTATAATGCAGCTCTAGGCTACTACTAGTTTTTCAATGGCCTTTTTAGGACAGAACTATGCCCATGCTACACGTATACTTGAATATCCCTGTCAGAACTTGTGGTATTTATTCGGCGACTAAACAGTCTGATGTACTCGTCTGTTGTTTGTGTGTGAACAACAAATGAGCAGTGCAATATGACATTATAGGGATTACGTGGAAAGCATGATTCTTTCTGCACAATCAAACAAATAAATGAATTCTGTTACTTTATATTTAAACCCATAACCATATAGCTTTACTCTTCTACGTTCAAGTTATCTATTTTTTTGGTTCACCGCATCCACAGATAAATGAACAGGCCCTCATTGCTCAACAGATTATTAAAAGTATTGAAGCTGTGAATTAGAGAGTGCAACTTTAACTGATTCTCTTTTCAAACCCCCCTTGACGAGCGTGGTCTCTTCCGTGTGTAGGTAACTCAACGTTTCAAGCTTCAAGTCAACTGGATGGAGTTGTGCTACGGGCTGGGTTGCGGCTAGAGATTTCCTTTGTCCAAAAGCCGAAGTATCTTTAAAACCTTTATTTTTATTGTATTTTTACAGATTTGGTCTTGGTTCGGTTAGCTTAGCTAGGTAGCTCCTTGTACAAATTGACAAATGGGTTTTTAGACGAACGTGGCTTCCCATACGCTTGCGAGTGCAACGGCACGACCCGACCTCGTCTTGAAGTTGTCCATCTCTCGTTATGACTAAATGGTGGCAACTTGACTTGTTATTACGTAATACTCGCTCGGTGTACCAGAGAACGTCCACTCGTCTGTACGCTTGACTTGATATTTCTTATTACTCACACTAATCTGTTCGCAGCATTTGTATTAACCTGAAGTTTTTACTAGAATATAACTTCAAACTTAACTTTTCATAGAGTTTTGAGATTAATTTTACCTTATCAAACTTAAAATGTCTGTTAATTAGGATGATGCAATGTTTTTTTTATAATTTTTAAAAATTTATTAGTAGACCTAAATGTTAGGTATAGATCATATTATACTATGTTGGTTTTGTTAACAGAATTTAAGAAATTAAGTTTTATTTATTTATTTATGAAATTATTATATCTTTATTTGACACGTAACAGTGAGTTCTGTTAACAAATTTTTAAAAATATAAAAAGTATCATCTTAATAAACACCACACTTAATTATAAATTCCAAGTTTTGAGGTTAAAATTAAGAGGCTGTCTAGTTTCACTATTTTTTTTCTGTAATTTTCAGTTTATATTTTTTCTCAATTAAAACTAAAATTATGTTATTTGTTAATATCAGTGATAGTTATATTTTTATTATTGATAATAACTATATTTTAGATAAAATTTAAAAATAAAAATTTTTAATTAAATAAATTTATTTATTAACAAATTATTTTATTTTTAAAATATATAATTTAAAATTTAATTTTTATTTATAAATTAATTTTATTTTAAGTATATTTTAATTGTTAAATCAAATTTTATTTCAATTATACATATTTTAAAGATATTTTAAATTTAATTATATTCAATTACAAAAATTAAATAAAATGATTAAGTAAAATTAATTTATGCATTATTCTTATTAATCATTAATTTAATTAATTAAATATATAATATTAAATCAAATTATTCATAATTTTATTAATAATTAATATATTTAGTTAATATTAAATCATAATATGAATAAACAGAGATATAATTTGAAAATGGGAAAAAAAAAGACAAGTTTTTTTCAGAATTTTAAAAAATAAAAATAAAAATAAAAACATTTGACTAAAAACATTTTCAAAGCATCAAGTCTCAAGACACTCTATTTATCAGCTCCAAAAACACATTGAACATGGCAAGTTTTACCTAAGAAAGTGGCAAATCACGATATGCTGTACCTGCTCCAATCACCTGTTTCTCGTGGACAAAACATGTTTAATATGGAGCTCTCTCGCCCAAAACGTGAACTTCACCACCAACCCTTCCTCCATAGCTCACTTTGCAGATCTCCTCTTATATTTTCTCCTGTCTTTACAGTATCAACCATGAACAGATGCAAAGATCAAACTTTTGTTTGATAGCTTACAAAAACTGAATGAAACGGAGACGGGTTTTCATTATAGGATTGCTAACCTTCTTTATCTTCTTCTTTTTTCTCCTCTACTTCTTCGTCAACATTGGGGTTAAGCCACTTCTGCTATCCTCCAAACCATCTACCAGAACTGCCAAGTTCCCTGATAAGTGATAAACATTCCAAGTTTAGCATCTTAATAGGTATCATAACCCGTGCGGATAACTACGATCGTCGACATTTCCTCCGCCTTGTTTATGGAATCCAGTCGTCCTCTATAGCCAACATAGATGTGAAGTTTGTTTTTGGCAGACTTACCAAGCCTGAGCAAAGGGTACTCGTCGGCTTGGAGATCAAACGTTTTGACGACATCATTATTCTTAATTGCTCAGAAAATAAGAACTCTGGCAAGACCTACACGCTCTTCTCTTCGCTGCCACGGTTTTCGGAACCTTACGACTATGTCATGAAAGCTGACGACGATGTGTACATCAGGCTAGAGCCACTGTCTCTGTCTCTAAAACCATTGCCTAGGCAGGACTTGTACTATGGTTTTGTGAACCCATGCAAAAGCATGAACCCTTACGTGGAGTACATGTCGGGCATGGGGTACTTGTTGTCGTGGGATCTTGTCGAGTGGATATCGGGTTCTGAGATCATTGCAAATTACACGTATTTTCCTGAGGACAAGTTGGTTGGAAAATGGTTGAACATTGGAAAGAAGGCCAAGATCAGAATTTCTAATAAACCGGCAATGTATGACTATCCTGGGACAAACGGAAAGTGTTCACATGAACTTATCCCTGAAACTGTGGCGGTCCATCGACCTAAGAGGTGGGACCAATGGTTTTATGTACTTGAGTTCTTCAATGTAAGTAAAAGGACCTGAATACTAGCTCCAACATATATTTGGTAGGAGTTGCCTGCCTTGAACAATCTGTTAGTGTCGAATTTGTTAACTACAGCGAAATCTTTGGCATTTAGGGACGAGGAAGAAATCAATTTATTATCTGTCAATATTTTCATGTTACTATATTCTTCACTAAAAGCCCCAAATTCGTCCCGAAAATTTTTTAGCGACCACAAAAATTCATCACACAAATCGTCATAAAATCATAGTAGCAAAATATTACGGATAACGTTTTTACAAAATCGTCGTAAATTATATTTCGCTCCAATCTCAAATATTGCCAAAAGAAATAGGCAAGGATAAAAGAAATCGTCACCAATGATACTTTGGGACACTTTTTTTGTGGCTAAAAGTTATTAGCTACATTACTATAAATGTAAGTAATAATATTTTGCGATGATTAAATTTAGTGATTGTTTTCATAACATAGATAAAAGTTATTGGGATGGTATTTAAGGAACATAGCTAAAATTTTTGGTGATAATTTTAGAATCGTAGCCAAATCTTTTTAGGTACATTTTTTATTTAATTTTTAAAAATTATTGGCGACATTTTCAAGAACGTAACTAAAAAGTTTTGGTGACGAATTTTGATATTTTACTAGACATTCCTATTTAAAAAATCATTTAATTATAATTAATGTTAAGGTTTTTAATCCATCTTATTGTTTGTAATATTTAGATTTTTTATTTATAATTAATTAAACAAAAATAAAAATAATTAAAATTAGAAGCATTTTATATAAAAATAAAATGTCATTAAATGTTAAATACGAATGTTAACAAAAAAACTTATGTACAAATGAAGACACGTTTTTATCGTCATTACTACTTACATAATTTGAGACAGGTATTTGTTTGATCATCTTTTCAAACTTGGCCAACTTTCTTTCAGTACAATCTATCTTTTGTTCATTATGTTCTAACTTTTCCTCGTTTACACTGTAACTTAGCTTTAAGTGATTGATTCTCCTCTTGAAGCATCATTACATATGTTGGTTGTGATAAGGATAAATTAATTAGCTTAGGGTCATACCTAAGACTTTTGATGTAGCATGATTTTGTACCAAGGACGTTGTTACAAATGTTATCTACATTTGACTCATTTTCGTCAAACAGTGATTTTTGCAACAACTCCTATGTCTCACTCTAAAATTTTAAAAAATAAATATTTAATTCAAATATTATAAGTTAAAACTACATAAATAAATAAAATTAAAAATTAAACAAATTTTTATATTTACATAATTATTCTTTGCTTCTTCAGACGTCCGACTTTCACCTTTCTTGTGGTGTCAGTTTGTAGAGTGTGATCCTATCACACTCTTCTCGATGTAGTTCCTTTAGACTCTGTTTTATGAAGAAAAAAAAGAATTGAAATACAATAAATAATTCCATGCTCCAGATACTATAATAAACATCTTACGTGTATTTACTGACACTATATAACTTCTAAATAAAGAACTTACAAATTCATTTTGTAGTGTTCGAAAAAAATCATTTTGTCTGACAACAAATAATTTAGAGCCTTGGTTATGAGGAGTTTTATTTTCTTTTACTAACTTTGTCTTTCTCACACTTTTAGTAAATAAAGAAAAGAAACATTTATTAAATTGTGTAACAAGATTAACTGAAGCAAATATGAAGAGAAAGAAGACAAATCTTAACGTTGGTAGAGGACCAATAATTACATATTTGGCTATAATTTTTTGGAGTTACTCATTCAGGAACATGTCTCCTTACCTATTCATTCGAAGGAAAAGATTTATAATATTTATGTAGTCGATAATGATGATCCTTAATCTTTTGTTTCAACAATAAGCTCACACAGCTTAAAACTTCATGGTTCTCGATATCAACAATATTGAGCTTCATCTGTGAACAACAAGTAAAAGTTAAATTAATCTTTAAATAAGCAAAACAAAATTGCATATAGTTAAATAAATTGAAAAATTACTGAAACTTTATCTAAAGCATTATGTAACAAATTGTCTTCCTTTAACTGCAAGGCATGCTGAAGGCAAGGTAATTCAGTCTTGACGGTGACCCCTAACTCACTAGATAATTTTGCCGATTGAATATTATCAACAACATGACCTTGAAAGATATCAATATGCACAGACAACTTGTTGTTCATTGCAACATTCATGCATTGCACTTAGAACCTTTAGTGATACCTCTATCTCTTTTTCTTATGTCGATTTTGGAACCTGAAAAAACTAATAATAAAAAAACACATTAAACATGTTAACATATAGTTGAGAATGAGTGTAATTATAAGTGGTAAAGATTAACAGACTTGCAGATCCCTCAGCACTAATTAAGGTAGATAGAGGTTGTTGTTGATTGGCTTCATTGGTGGACGAAGTCGGTTGTTGTTGTTGGATAAGGTCAGATTGATCTGGTTGTTATGAGGGAGGAACATTTTCGCTAATTGTCACCTTCTTTCCCTTGTTTCTACCACGTGTCATTATATTGAATGTCTATAATGATATTATTAAATGATTTCTTAATGATTTTCCAATATAAAACAAAACTAATTAGAATAGCAACGAAAGGAACTTGTCAATTTTTTCCTTAAATCATTTCAGAGCATTTGACAAAATATGAACAAATCATAATCAAAGATAATTGGATCTTTGGCCCCACATTTTGAAGCACATTATAAACAATTTTACGTGTTCCGTTCATTATTTGTCATGATTTGTTAATCGTATGAATTTGGCATGTGAGGGTTGTAGTTGTGACATACCTTCCTACTTCTTCTCTTTACGCCAAACCAGAGGTTGTCGATTGTTGCTCATTTAATTTTGTCTATTATGTATATACACATCATGTTCAGTTTGTTATTCTTCATCCCTTGTATTTCTCTCCACCTTAATTCTTTAGAACTTTAATTTTTAATATATTATTGTTTTGACGTTAGCTATGATTTTTTGGAGTTAGAGAGATTTTTATAAGAACCCATCCTTTTATGGTTGGTTAAAAGAAACAATGTATAACTTAAAATCTTTACCAGTCTTGACTTTTCTTTGTTTATAAATAATACATCTAACAAATATAAAGAAAATTTGGATTGTATTTCAAAAATCAACATTAATATGGTTGTGGTTTTTTTCATTAAGGAATTTATTACATGTATTGGTACTATTGTTACCAACTCTTTACAAATTTTATTACATGCTTATAGAATGAAAGTTAATAAGAAAGCAAGCATTAAGTTATTTAATGATGTACATTTCATATAAGGGAGGCATTTTGACTTCAACCAACATAGTAATAAGAAGTACTTCAATGATCTTAACTTATGAACAAAGTTATGCATACTTCACAGTATAATTAAAAGCATCTTATACACAACCCTAATTCTAAGTGCATTTCAACTACCTATAACACATTAGGTACAAATAAAACTCAAAAATAACTTCAAACAAAATGTCTAACTCTCTTTATATATATATCCATTAATTAAGCATAATGAAATACATTGCTTTCACAAAATTTCTAGGAAAAAGCTAGAATCAGAGACTCTCTTCTTATATATTTGTAAACACTTAATTTTCTAAATGGATATTGATACTTTAAAACCTCCCTTTACACATAAATGGTTGTCCCTAGCCTATAGAGAACAATTATTAGGTTGTAGAATTGCTAATCATAAGTTAATTATCTGATTTTAATGATGGCTAATCATAAGTTAATTAAAATGGTGGCTTGTCAGTTTTGAAATAATATAAACAATAGTCCCGTGTAAAGAACAATTTTTTGCCTTCAATCATCGTGATTAAGATCTTGAAAATCATCATCATTAATTACATTATGATTCAGCTCTTCATCACCATTATACCCAGCCAAAGTGTCATCATTTTCATATAATTCATCCTCAATATAGTCTTTATCTCTTTCTACGATAAGATTGGCTTATACTTCGTCCATTTTTACTATATTAGGCTCAACATCTCTTCTATGGAATTATGATATATCTTCCCTCATCAAACACTAATCATTGCTTGCCTTACATGGCTGATCTTCTTCTTCAAGGTTCTTAGTATCATCCAAACTACCTCTCTTTCTTTATTATCAATATCTCATTTTCTGTTATAAAGCTATTATATGAACATCTAATTGCTTATACTATATGTTGTGTTAAGCTTCCTTGAATCTTCAAGAGAACATAGATAGAAATGGAGGTAATGATGATGTCTCAATGGTTCGTACAGGATTAGGGAAATTGATTGCTTTAGAATAGTGGTCGATTACAAAAACTATGTTTGTTCATCGTGACGATTATAGAGTCTATCAGTCTAATATGTATATGTTCGAATTTGACTTCCTAATACTAATTGATTTAGCTTTGATTGTTCTAATCTCTTTGCTCATTAGCTAAAATGAGTAGTACGTGAAGTTTATCTAATATCGTCATCTATACTAGATCTAGGAAATCGTTCACTGTATCTTCTACAAATTTAGTTAAAGCAAAAAAATTGTTAGAAGAGGGTGTTAATTCACCAGACCCTGAGGGACAATCTTTAACTGCTGCAATTGATGGCTTGGAATGTGCAAGAAGGCTCTTGGGAATCCAAACATTGGAATCCCCTTTACCTTTTCTACCGACCCTAATGTCACTTGGAATCTTAAAAAATAATTGTTTCTTTTCCTTTCTAATGGAATATTAGGCATGGAATTTTGTTTATTATTTTGTCTATAAGGATTCTTAAACTTCTAACATCTTGTATTTCTTACCATATATATATGTAGTATTATTTTATTGATCATAAATATTAATGATTAAAACTAGTAGTCAACTTAAATTTATGATATTTTGATTTTATTAACATTAAAGTTTTAGGTATGTTTATCTTTTTTCCAAAATTCAAATCACCTACCATGCATGTGTTTTTCAACAATATTTCAACAATATATTTAAAAATTTGAAAACATTTTACAATTTTTAGATTTAAGAATAGTATTCAACGTAAATTTATTATTTTTATCTTATTATTATTAAAATTTTATGTATGTTTAGCTTGTTATATCCATATCCATATATCTTTTTTTATGTCTTTTTTTTGTTGATTCTATATTTTTCATTATAATTTTAGCCTAAAAATACAAGGAAAATAGTTTACGTACGTTCTCATTATCAAAATCGCTAAATATATAATCATTAAATTTAAAGATCAATAATTCTTGATGCGTTCTTTTTTATTTCAAAATCAGAGAAAAAGGTAACAAGCTAATTTAATAAACAATAAAAAATGGTAAAGAGATAAAAACCAACATATTAAATTCCATTGATTATTAAACACTTACAATTATTATTACCAAAAGAAAATAGCTTAATTAATAAGGTGAACCACACCACTACTTAAACACTATTTTCCCTTTAGAATTAAAACAAAAGATGATTTTATCACTTGCCCAAGTAAAAACAAATTAATAACTTATCTTTCTGATCTAAGAATGTGTAGGGCTACTTGATTGACCAATTGATTCCTTCTGTTGGACCAATGATAGTTGAGTACTAGCTTGATCCTATAAAAACAATAATTGCTTATTTATATTATTAGATGGATAACATCTAAGGTCTAAAGGAAGAAGTAGAAAAGTTAGTGCTTGTCAGTTAGAGGATACAACATATGGTTGATGATGCTAGAAAAAATAGGGAAGAAGTGGAAGCTAATGTCAGGAAGTGACTAAAAATAGTGCATGATATTATAAAAGAAGCATTTATATATTAATTAGAGAAAAGATCATCTGTTGACTCCCCAGACTCTCGTAAGGCCTCAATGTATTGTGGATAAAAGTATATGAATCTTGGTTTCATGCTTTCCATTTCCAAGTTTCACAGCTTTTGTTTATCATTACGAAGTTATATAACCATGATAATGGCAACACTTGAAAATAAGCTAAAATAAGAAATTCTATCAACAGAATTTTTATGAAAGTGTAGCTTTAGAAACCATATGCAAAATTGCACTAAAACTATGACATCAAAAATTTAAATGCAAAAAGTACACAACACTTCCATATATCTACAAGTTGCACATCCTTATAAATGAATACCATTAATTCAAGTGGCTCTCAATATTAAGCTACTCAAAAAGAAAAATGAAAGGGCAACAAAATATGAGTCAAAGAAATCCTTATGGGCTATAAACAAAAGGTTTTCATAATGCTTGGAGTTCAATAGACCTTAATCATAATGTTATGATGATTAATTGGCCAATGTAAACTCACTTATTAATCATATATCGATCTGATTACTTCATGTTAATAGATAAGTAATATCTTAATATGTTGTAGCATAAAATCTTTAATTAAAGGTCTTAATTGATAGGAAGTTCAAAGCTTCCTGAGAAGCACTCATCAATTATAGGATGGTATAGTTACTCCAATGCACTAAACTTTAACCAGTTTCCTTCAGACCATAATTAACATTATAAATCATTTAAGGAGATTTTCAATACGAACATAATTTAAGAGAGAAGCTGAAAAAGGATAACAAAGTTTTAATTATTCTAGATGATATCTAGGTTAGCATTAATTTAAAGGCATGCAATTGGAGTTTCTTATGCAAATTGTAAAATATTATTAACATCAAGAAGTCTAAAGTATTATCCACTAAGATGAATGAATACTCAGAAAAATTTAGTGTGTGAGTGTTACCTTGTAAAGATACATGGGATCTTTTCAAGGAGAGGTCGATCCCAGATCATCTGCTAAGTGGATTACTAGATACGATCATAGTAAAGGAGTTTATGGATAGCATTTTTCAAAGGTACAAGGTGTCTTCTCATGCGGAGCAAAATACCTTGATTAAAGAGCTGTTCTCCATAAGGTATACAGGAGAAGGAGGCGTTAGAGAGTACATTATTAGGATGGTTCATCTTCAGAGTAAACTGAAGGCACTTGATGTACCTATTCTTGACACGCTCATAGTGCATCAGGCACCTAATACTCTCCCTCGAGAGTTTGAGATGTTGGCAACATCCTACATCTCTCAGGATGAGGCCTGGGACATTAATGCCCTGATTTTCCAGTGTATGCAACTAAGGAAAAGATTAAGAGTTCTCCTTATACAGCCTTATATGCAATTGCCAAAGGTTAAGGGAAGGTTAAGCCCTAACAGCCTAAGGGTAAGAGTAAGAAACCCAAACCCTCTCTACAGATTCAGACTGAATAGTCCAATATTGCTAAGGGCCCACATGACATAAAGAGTATGAGTGCTTCTTCTGTAAGAAGAAGGGGCATAGGAAGGCTGATTGTTCTAAGTATAAGTCATGGAAGGCTAAACAGGAACTGTTAGGTAACTCCTCGACCTATATGATTCATGAATCCAATGTAACTACAACCACATCAAGTTCTTGGTGGTTAGATAGTGGAGCTTCTAATCATATGGCTTCCACAATGCAGGGGTTCAGATCCAAGAGAACGTCGACTAAAGGAGAGGAGAAGCTAATGGTTGGTAACAATGAAGAGGTGGATGTTTTGTTTGTAGGAGATGTAGGATTAAACATCGATATGAGGTTTATTAGACAAAACTTGATCTCTGTATCAGTTTTGGATAAAGAGGGATATCGTTTTATATTTAATACTTCGATTGTAAATTTTATATCAATACAAGACATATCAAAACTGCCTTCTTATCTTACGGATTATATAGAATGTGTCTTACTCCTAACAAAATGTATGTCTCTTCTTATATTGCCGAACTTGTTACTCGAAAGAGAGCCTTCATAAAGGAAACATCGTACATGTTGTGGCATGAACATCTTGGCCACATTTCCAGGGAGAGGGTTGAGATATTGATAAAGGAAAACATTCTCCCAACTCTGAACTTCAGTGATCTGGAAACATGCATCGATTATTGTAAGGGTAAGTTGACCAAGATAAAGAAAAAGGGTCAATTCATGCTTCTGGTTTATTGGACCTCATACATACAGATGTTAGTGGTCCTTATACAGTCACGTTATGAAATGCTAGATATTTTCTGACGTTTATAGATGCTTATCCCGCTATGGCTATGTGTTCTTGCTTAAGAAAAAGTATGAAGTTCTTGATAAATTCAAGATCTTTAAAAATGAGGTTGAGAACCAACTGTAAAAATCAATAAACAGTATCAGATTTGACAGGGAAGGGGAATACGATGGCAGGCATGGGATTGAAGGACAAGAAAAGGGTCCACTTACCAGGTATTTGGAATCAGTTAGAATAGTGACTTAATTCACTATGCCAAGTAGTCCTGAGCAAAATGGTGCGACCAAAAGGCACAATCGCGCCCTAAAGGATATGATGAGGTCATTGCAGAGCAAGATTAACCTACTCGAATACCTTTGGGGCGAAGCCATTAAGACGACATTGTATATCTTAAATAAAGTCCCAAGTAAGTCAGTACCAAAGACGTCTTTTGAACTTTGGGTTGATAGGAAACCAAGTTTTGCACACATTCGTGTGTGGGGCTGCCCTGCTGAGGTAAGGTTATATAATCCATATAAGAGTAAATTACAACCTTGTTCCACTTGTTGTTGTTTAGTAGATTATCCCAATCACTTTAAGGGCTACAGATTTTATTATAGAGAAGGAGGGGCTAGAATAGTAGAATCGCAGATGGCTAAATTTCTGAAATACGATGTCCATGATGAAGGAGGATCTTCACATCCATTATTTCGTATCTACCTCTTATATAGTCAGGTTCGGTGGATGAAGGTTTAAGTACCATGACTATATAGGGGCAGGGACCTATACCTGTTTAGGAAGGGGTTTCTAAGGTAGAAGAACTTATGCAATTACGTAGATCCACTAAAAAGAGGCAACCTGCTATCTCATCAGATTACATAGTTTATTTGAGTAAGCAAGACTATGACATAGGACATGTTGTGGATCCAGTTACTTGTATATAAACCATTTCTAAACCCCATGTGAACTAGTGGTGGGAAGCAATGAAGGATGAGATGTAATCTACAAGGTATAAGCATTGATTTACCTCAACATTACAGGCCTGTCAGTTGTAAATGGCTATTTAAGACCAAGAAAGACACACATAGTCAAGTTGAACAGTTTAAGGCGCGTTTGGATGTAAGGAAATTCACTCAGAAAGAAGGAGTTGACTTCAATGTTGCCTTCTCTCCTGTATCCTCGAAGGATGCATTTAGAGTGATTATGATAATAGTAGCTCATTATGATATGGAGCTACATCATATTGACGTTAAAATTGCTTTCCTGAATTGTGACCTTTATGAGGAGGTCTATATGGAGCAACTTGAAGGATTTCAGGGTCAAGATGCAACTAAAAAAGTTTGTAAGTTGACTAAATCAATATACAGCCTGAAACAAGCTTTCAAACAGTGGTACCTAAAGTTTGATGAGGTTTTAACCTCACTCGATTTTTTAAAAAACAAAGTTGAAAGATGCTTATACTATAAAGTCAGAGGAGCAAAGTTTTCTTCTTATCATTGTACGTGGATGATATCTTGGTCGCATCAAAAGATTTGACCATGTTGCATGAGGTAAAGCAACTTTTGGCCAAACACTTTAACATGAAGGGTTTAGGTAAAGCATCTTTTGTCCTCGATATACAAATTCACAGGGATAGATCCTAACACTTATAGAGACTCTCACAAAGAGCATACATTGAGTGAGTGCTACAAAGGTTTAATATGGCTGCATGTAAACCTGTTGTAGCACCTATCTCTCATGGTGAGAGAATATCTTTGGCAAAGTGTCCAAAGAATGAAATTGAGAGAGAGGCTATGAGGAATGTCCTATACTCTAGTGCAGTTGGTAGCCTGATGTATACTTAAGTGTACACTAGACTAGACATTACATTTGTTGTTTGACTGTTGAGTCGATATCTGGCTAACCTAAGTGTAGACCATTGGAATGCAGTTAAACGAGTGTTGAGATACCTAAAGGGTAACAAGGATTATACGTTGACATACATAAAAGTCAATGATTTATACCTCGGTATACAGACTCTAATTTTGCCAATGATTTATACCTCACAGGGTATACAAACTCTAATTTTGCTATGTGTCTAAATGATCATAAATCCACTTCAGGATACATTTTTATATTGGCAGATGGTGTAATATCGTGGAAGAGTGTCAAGCAAATACTGGTAACTTGCTCGACCATGCATGCAAAGTTTGCTGCATGTTATGGAGCTGCTACACCGACGGTTTGGCTCAGAAACTTGATTTCTAAGTTGTCTATGGTAGATTCGATAGCTAGACTCATTCGGTTATATTATGATAATCTTATTGCATTGTTGTTCAATAACAACAGCAAGAATATCATAGAGGTCAAATACTTGACTATAAAGGAGTTGATTCAGAAAGGTGACGTCGAAGTAGAGCATGTCAGGACTGAGGTGATGTTAGCTGATCCATTGATTAAAGGACTTCACCCACTAGTGTTTGTTAAACATGTATTCAGTATGGGTGTGTTAAGGTCCTTAGACAACAGTAGTTAGGGATCTTTGTATTTACTCCTTAAATGTTTCTACTTTTTAATGTATTATGACATTATGGTTATTTATTAATATACATCATCTTTTTATCCTCAGTAATAACTGTTCTTGTGTATAGTCATAATACATATGAAAGCCTTAAGACTTGTGTTGATCTTAAGCATTTTAAAGGTCATTTGGCATATATAAAGATTAACTTTAAGCTTATGTCAGCTAGACACATACAGTTTAGTATGGATATCCATAAATTTGACATGACATAGGGGAATACAAAGTTTAATCTCATAAAGGTTCTCTAATGCAGTTTAGCATTCAATTAGAGAACATAGAGGTTTTCTCTAATGCTGTATAGAAAACAAGGTTTTCTCTAATGTTGTTTAGCATTTGGTAAGAGAAAACAGGATTTCTCTGCTGTAGTTTAGCACATGCAGTTTAGCATAAAGTTGGAGAAATCAAGACCGACAAACGAAGATGATATATATTAGATCATGCATTTATCACCCTAGTTTGTTCCACTTCATTTTCTCATTTATGTTAGTAAGGTATTAGATATTTGTGATTATATTGGACCTGTGTCACATATAGCATATGTGTTTGATATTTTCCGTTATCAAAAGTCTTGGAGGACAGAATGTTGGACTTGCATTGCCTTTGAATCAAATGATTTTTATTTTTTAAATTTTGTTATCAATATAGTAGCGTAACTTAGCCGAGTTTTGAAACTATTTTTAAACTTGAGTTAAAACGGCAATTAATGATTGTCTAGGGGAGAATGTTGGACAATTTTGTGCATTCACATTATGTTGGACAATTATTAATTGTAATTTTTGGTGTTTTCAATAACTTATTGGTTAAGTTATGTAATTTGATCCAGATAAAGGTAATAAAGTGGCCTAATAAATGATCTAAATTAATGGTCGAAGTCCAAGAGGAAAATAGATTTCGATTAGTGTGGACCAGACCTATATTGAACTTGTGATGGGGAAGCCCGATATGGAAGCTATATATAAAGGTTAAGGTCTCTTGCAGTTGCTCATATCATTCGTAAGCATACAGATCCTCTGACTTGTTAAGAGCGCTTATGTATTGAGAAAACTGTAAAAAAAATGTTAACTACATGTTGGTGAACGTTTTCCGTGAAGGTCCTGAGAGATTGGAGCTCGTTTGGCCACGAAAACTACTTCAAAAATCAAGATAGAATTGAAATCAGATATTTCGCATTTCCTTCGTTTTTAACCCTTTCATGAACGATGCGGGACATATAATAAGATTTATGTTATGTGTTAAAAGACGAACTAGATTGAGGTTGTTAGTGTTGGAAGTTATTGCTGTCGTCCATTCGGCTTAGGGTGGTCGAATTTGGTTTGTTTTACATCAACTTTTATATGTTTTAAAAAATAAACTTCACTTAATTACATGGTAATATTATATATTTTTAGTCAATAAACAATAAATAATGCGGAGAGAACTTAGGAACAGCTAGTAAAAGTTGCTTAAATCACATAAATAGATTTTTTGTAAAAGATACGAGAGGAATGTTGCATATATCGATGACTTTGAATTAGACATCAAAAAGCAGAAAATCTTGTGTAGTAGGCATGTTGACTTAAACAATAAATAACGATACGCCAAATTTGATGTAATATTAAAATTACATATATTTAATTTTATCAAAAATTTCATATTTTTAGAATTTGTTTTAAATATTTTTAAATATTATTATTTTAATTTGAACGTTAAAAAAGGTTAAAGTTGAAATTATATTTTAATGAAAATATGGTGTTTTAAAGCACGCTTTAGCGTGACAAGATCTTTCCTCGTGGCAAAAATATAAGAAAACACGTGGCAGTTGCTTGCCTAAACTTTTCCATCGCACTAGAGATACAATTAACCCGCACCAGTCCAAAGCATCAAATCTTTCTAGATTTGACACACAGCTGAAAGCTCGAACTCAGCTGTCATACGTGTGCGGAAAGGGAAGGAGAGAGATGGGATTGGAGGCAGTGGGTGATCTTGCTCTTCGGCATATTCTTACAAAATTGGGCGGTAAAGACACCGCGAGGCTGGCATGTCTTAACAAACGCTTCTTGGCTTGTACAGAGGACGAAACCCTTTGGTCTTTGTTTTGTTTAGAGGATCTTGGTCTTAGGTCTCCTATTGATCCTCAGGGAAGCACTGTCCCTTCGTTTAAGGTACGAAAAATAGGTAAACTCGTTTGTTTTTCAACCTTTTGAATTGTGGGTATTTGTACTTTTCATTTGTTTCTTGAGCTGTATTAAGTACCCAGGAATCTTTTGTTTTTGGTGAATTTGGAACACGTGTGACTCACGTGAAGAGCACCACAAATATTGTAGATTGAAGTCTTTTGTTCAACTATGCTTGAAAATTTTGCTAGACGATGCTATTATCTTCATATTTGGTGGTAAATGTTGAGAGTTACCAGTGCATGTATGCATAAGCGCTTGTTGAAATTCGGCCTTTTGGGTTGTCCTTTCTCCTGCTTGGCGTAGGAGGAAGCAGTTCTTCCCCTGTTCTCTGATCCAAGTGTAGTATCTGTCTAGTTGATTGTATAAGAATCAGCTGCTAAGGTGGAAAACATAGCAAGTGAAGAAATGGTTCTTGATTTATTGAGGCTGCTAGGTATTGTGCAATTCCCTCAACGCATTAGTGTCAATACATAATGTGTTAGATTGATGATTATGGAAAAAGTGAGATGTTGTTCACTCTAAACTATGGGTTAATGTCTATTGTTTTTTTAATTGCTATTATCGATCACTATTATTTCCTTTCTATCTACTGTCTATCACTATTATTTCCTTTCTATCTACTGTCTATCTTTCACTTGATATGTAGGCAGCTTATAAATTATGGATGGAAGCTTTTGGCATGTATCCTTGGCCCCTTGTAAAAAGAGTTAAAAGATGTTGGGATAGGATCAGGAGCTGGTTGGCTACAAATTTTCCTGAGGTTGACTCCTCACTTCGAAACGGTGCTTCAGAGGCCCAGATTGAAGAGTTGGAGAAACTTTTAAAAGTGAAATTGCCTCTTGCCACAAGAATTTTATATAGATTTTGCGATGGTCAGGACTTTAGAGGAAAAGCACTGCCATCAAGTGAGTATCGTAGTTTGTTGGGGCTGATTGGTGGTTATTTTGTCTATGACCACTTGGTTAATGTGTACTTATTACCATTAAAGAAAGTGATTTCAGAAACAAGAGAGATTATACGTCATCCTGGATTTTCTGGTTTTTCGAGTAAAAATAAGTACATTCTTGTGGCTGCTTCATCCACATTAAGTAAGAAGTTTTTTTTCCTCAACTGTACGAATGGCCAACTCTATGTTGCTACTGGAAATCTTCTAATGGATGGAGATATGCTTCCATGTGTTCCAAGTGCTTTGATACATTCAGTCCATGATCTTAAAAGTGATAATCAGCAGGATGCCATGTTGCTTTGGCTAGAAGAACATGGCCGCCGCTTGCAAAGTGGGGCTATCAAAGTTCGGGAGGAAGTAAATGTTAGGAGTATTTGTCAGTTCCCTGAGCAGCCTCCTCTCTGTTCCACTGCCGTAACCAATGGTGTAAAGGTGAGTAATTATAGTGTCCCCATGTGCATGTTCTGTCATTATGGCATAGATCCTCTCTACACTTAGTGCAGCCATATCTTTTTCATTAAAGAGAAAGATTAATCTTGGCATGTATTTATGAAGATTGATTCCTTCGGATCATTCAACTGGGAAAAAATTGTCCATCTTAATTATTAAATTCCAGTCGTTGTAACTTCCTTTTCCTATTTCTTTCTTCCAATTCTTTTTCTTTTTTAAGACTGAAATATTAGTTCAAAGGTTAATGCAAAATATAAATGATATGCTTCCCTATTACAGGCTTGGTCTCCAATCTGGCTATTACAAAATCTTTTGTATATAATTCTTATTTTTGAAATATTATATCATGGTAAAAAATTTTATCAGGTCCGTGCGTCTTCTGTTTTTATGCCAGAGTTAGCTAACCTCCAGAATAGTTCTCAAAAATACTGGTTCGCATACTCTATTCGCATCTCTCTTCTACCAGAAGGATGCATTATCAATGGTCAGCATTTTAGTTCTTGCCAATTGCATTGGAGGCATTGGATCATTCGTGCAGATGATGATGTTGTAGATGATGTCGACGCAGAAGCTGTGATAGGGAAGGTATGATGCTCAATTTCTTTGTAGATGTGCAATTTAAGAGTGCTCTGGGAAATATCATTCCAGTGCCAATAAAATCCCTACTTGGTTCTATAAAATTCATGTAACGATTTCAGTGACAGTCAATGATTTCAGTGACGGTCAATGATTTCTACAAGAGTTTTTGGTTAGAAAAGTATTAGATTTTAGACTTCATGTATGTTGCTGCACACGGCTTTTTGCAGGTGTGCGCTTATCTTCCGTTGACGAACCAGATTAGGAAATTTAGTTGATATCTGGGTAAGGTTTTGAATGTAGATAATGTATTTGGAGAATAGAAACCTCAACCAATTCATATACTTGCTTTTATTAGAACATTTTAGTGATTCTTTCAATCTTTACCTGCTCCGTTTTGTGCTCATTATTCCTTACACGGGTGAATTTTGGGAGTCATGTACCAATAACTAGGAAGTCACCTTTAAATCTGAAACTGTTAGGAAGAACCAAAAAGAGGAGGTGAAATACTAGATTGCTTTCCATGTTATGTTGTATGTGGTAAAGAAAATTAATGATCACTTGGAATGTTCATCTGCTTATATTCTTGTTCGTGCATTTTCAGTACCCTCTTTTGCATCCAGGGGAGAAGGAGTTTGTATATCAGAGTTGCTCGCATTTACCAACTGCTACTGGTTCCATTGAAGGCTCCTTCAGATTTGTTCCTGGCAGGTATATCATGCATGGGCCAAATATTTTGTGGGAATTACTTCCCAGAAGTGGCAGGGGTAACATCTGTTGATATATGGAAGTAACTTTGCACATATTTGCTGGAACTTACTTTGAATGCCTCTTTAGTACTGCTACCTAGATAGAACATAATTTGGTGTTTTACTTGTGTTTGTTGCCCCTCCCATTCAGTTTCTAGAATAGGCTTCTTTGATATACCTGACAGGCGATGATATGAATGGAGATACACCTTCCTTCGTGCAACTTAATAAATGGCACCCACTTGTACTAACCAATTAGTTTTCTTTTCTTGCTTTTGGAGATGCCCTGTCGATGAAAATCTAGACTGCAAATAACTATCATTTCTACCAAGCTGTTTTTGCTACCTGAAAACTTCTTCAAGCTTGTTATTGCCATCTTGATTTCAGCTGCTCTTTCTAAAAATAAAGAAGATATATGCACATCCTTAGAGCTATGGTGAGAGAGATTGTTCGTAAAGTGGAGATGTTAATGAAATGTTGATTTTATCCCTATTATTTGTCATGGATTTGTGGCAAATAATGCCACTACGAAGCAATGGTCACATCCCGATAAGTTGGTGACAATCTGCTGGACAAAGCAAACATTGATTTTGTGGCATAACTTCTAGAGTCCTGATGGCATATAGTGAGATAGGCTCATGTTTCAGTAACCCTTTAATTGAGGTAGCTTCAAGCATTTGTTTCATTCTGCCCCCAAATTCCAATTTCAGTAATCAAAATTAGCAAATCAAATAGGCGAGCATTTCACAGGCTTTTTATCAATAATAACAATGACCAAATTAAGTATATATAATTTCTCTTGTTTTGCTAACCACCCTCCCGTTAGCTGGTATTGTGGTGCTGACTTACACATGTCGGGCCACTAAGTTCCTTTCACAATTTATATTTTCTGATGTCCATTATTGTTGGCTGTTCCAGATTGGCAGATCCGAAAGGAAGTGCATTTGAAGTTGAAGTTCATCAATTTCCGCTCCAATTACCAGACTACATTTTCTGATAATCCGTAAGATTAACATTCCTGTAATCTTGACATTCGTTTATATATTATTGTATCTGAACAAATGTGAAGAATATTGTTTGTTCTGCAAAAATCGTACTAATGTCTCCTAGATTGCTGCTTGTGAAACACCTGAAAGTGTGACAATACATCTTTGCTTTTTCTTCTAATTTTGTGTCTCTTGAGCATACAGTGTGGTCACCTTTGTTTTAGAAATAAATATGGATTTAGTGTCAATTCTGCTTTTTAACCTGAAACTATGAACAGAAATATTGTAAATATAGGATGATCTAAGAAGGAAAACAAGGGTGACCACACTGTATGCTCGTCTTATCATGTTAAAACAGTGGCCTTCACTGGTTAATTATGAATAGGTGCAAAGCCCTTTAAACATTAATATCAGCTAATCTTATTTTCTTTTTCCATTACAGTCAAATCCACTAGGAGGCTACTACTATCTACCAAACGCTCACCTACTACGAAGATTCAAACCCCATAGAGCTTTTCTCATATCTATATCATCTATCAGAACCAAGTTCAATATTGTTTTACCTGCACTTAGGAGAACGGGGACTGGAACCTTGTAAGTACCCTCTCAATGTTTCTGGTACAAATAATATATAGCGGGTATGGAGAGGGCAATGCAAGTGCTGGCGAAGATGCTTTGTAGGGCAAGGCAGTGTCTGAAACACTACAACTTGGAAGACTGACAATTCTATAAGCAATGGATCTTTTGTATTTGCGAAGAAATTGACCAAGAATGAGTGACTAAGGAGACTTAACTATCATTCAGAGGATTTCATAATTTGATTGACATAATATAAGCTTATTGGAAGATATGGTTTCTCAAGGTAGTGTGTTTGGTTTTGTCATTATGGAGTAACTAAGCTTAGGGTCCGATGATCTTAAGTGATCATGAAGCAGATTAGTCACTATCTACATTATGGTTTAAGACATTTTTTTTCTTATAATTTTGGTTGTTCTCAAAAGAAGAAAAAATTAATAATAATAATGATAATAATAAATCACATAATCAAGCTAGATAGGTAAGAAAGGCTTAGGTTAAATATCTAAAAGATAAGTACTGCTTATTTATAAATTTAGGCAAACTTTAAGAGAAGAGTTAAAAGACTTGTCAAAATTGTAAGGATATCTTTACGACAAATTATTTATCTAAAATTTTTGTATGTCAAAGTTATTTTATTACGGGTCGTGTCATCGGTAAGTTTCAATCTTGTTATGAGGAATCATTTATCTAAATTTTCATATGTCAAAGTTTTTTATTACAGGTCATGTACTCGGTAAATTTTAATATTGTCATATTATTCTTGATCACTTCCTTTCAATTTTTCTTAAATTTTCCTTTTTTCTTATTATAATCTCTAAACACAATTTTCTTGCATTTTTTTTGCTGAACTGTCTGGGTGTCTTTTTAACATTTCTAAATTACATAAATTTTGTCCCTCTAAATTTGCCAACAATATTAACTACTTTTAATTTTTTTCTTACCATTACTTTCATGACCTTATCTTTCTTTGTAAGGTTGCATATCTAATAAAGTATCTTTATCTTTGTCACCATTAGTCTATGACTATGCACTTGTTTGATTGGTCAATAATTCATCTTATAAAGTATGGCCGACTTAATCGTTAAATAATTTTTTTTTGAATTTATTAAACAATAGAATTTATGTTTAAGTTTGAGTGGTATCTTCTTGTCACATAAAATTTCTGATGTATTTCTTCATTTAAATCACCCTGATCTGATCCGATGAAGTATGTCTTCGTTAATTTCTCCGTTACTTTAGATGATAGAATATAGATATTTAAAATACTCCTTTTGCAAGATAACTTCTTAACCCTAATTTACCTCTATTTTTAATACGGTAAAGAGCTATTAAAAAAATAATGTTTAACTCAAAATAGTGTCGGATGCAAGACTAATTAGGAAAATGCGATTTCAATCATACAAATATATGTATTAAGTTGTCACGGTAGGATGTAATCACAAGTTTAAAAACTCAAGTTTTAAGTAACAAAAATGAAATTATTAATTAGGAAAATACAAATTATAAAAAATTATTATAATAATGTGTTGGTTAGTTAAAGAATATGACGTAATTATTAGTCCAGAAAATGAATTTTTGTCAGATATTATTAGAAAAAGGCTTTGGATAGTTAATGATCTGCTCTAAAAGTCAAATTGTATGCTGTGACAATCTTTCTCGAGCTGTCTCTTTCGTCCAACTTATGTGTATGTTGAATGGTTTCTTGTCTTCGTTTTCTCTTCTTCTGATTTTCCCTCCCAATCATTGGTAGATTATGACTTTTGACTACCCATAAAAGTAGTTAATTTCAATTTTAAAGACAACCAGAATTATAATAATTTATTTAAATGGAAAGCAGATGTCTTGTAATCTACTTTATATTTTGTCAAGCCCGGACAAACAGGTTATACCAAAGTTTTTGGGGATGTCATCCTCTTTCCTTTTTATTCTGTACCAACCTTATTTTATTTTATCAGAGTCATATATTCATATATTTATATGAGTTTCATATAAATATATGACTCAAATAAAGTTGAGCAGGATTAGTAGACAATAGAAGGAATAGAGAATTTGAGGGGTTTCTCTAAAAAGAAAGTTATCATATTAGTATATTGTATAATTACATATAATATATTTTCAGTTTGCATATAACAATCACAATAATAATAATACTTTAGTAGAAGTTTTGTTAATGCATGAGATATGGAAAGATCCAAAATTATGCAACCTTGCGAGCTAATAAGTGTTCATCGAAAGGAATTGATTATTTAACTCTTTTTTCATTTTCTCCCATATATTGATAGGAGTTATATATGTACTGATTTTCGAAGAGGTTCTAATTCTCCACCAAAACTTAACAATGACTCATTTTTAACAGATAAAAATGAAGAGATATTAGATGATATGATGGATAACATCATAGTAGATGAACAGTAGTTCTAAGAGATAAAAATCATGCGAGACTCTTAATTAATATAGAGATTATTTTTTATAAACCCATATAAATAAATATAAATAAGTATGTACAAATAAAAATAAAAAATAAGTAATACAATAAATGGAACAAGATAAAGAATAAAAACAAATGATAAATTTAGTAAATAAATACATAAGCAAAAAATAAAACAAGTAAATAAATAAAACAAACAATTTATTACAAAAAAATATTTAGGCTAATTAAGGAAATGTTTAGGCTAAATAATTAAGAGAGAAGTCTTACATATTAAATGTTTAGGCTAAATAAGACATAAAACTCCAAGGAAAATAATAAAAAGACTTATAAGAATGAGAAAATTTTCTTCATATGAGATTCTTTACCAGTATCTTAGTGCATCAATATTTTTCAATTGAAGGTTATGTTTTAAGTAAATTCCAGTAGAGTCATATCATTCTTAATCATCCCCTCTCAGCTTTTTTTAGGCATTTTTTGTCCTCTTATAGTTCGTAAGTATAATTTTTTTCGCATGTTTTCATTGGAGCGTCAGGATATCTCATTTTAACATGTCTGAGACAACTAAGTCTTGCTCTCTTAATTTTTATTGATATTAGTCACATTTATTTTGTCTCTTACCATTATATTCCTGATTTTATCTTTTTTAGTAATGTTGTACATTCAACAAAGTATCATTTTTGCCAATGTAAACTTACGACTATAAACATGTTTGATAAGTCAACAATCTGCCCAATAAAACATGGACGGTCTAATTGCTAAATAATATAATTTACCTTTAAGTTTAAGTGGTATCTTCTTGTCATATATACAACGAAAAATGTACTTATCGATCACCCAATTGCTTTGAATGATATATTATAAATACTTAAAGCACTCTTTATGTGGTATAATTTTCGAATAAATCTTTATCTCCATATCGAAAGTCACACTATAACTCAAAAAGTTACAGTACTTAGGGGGCGGTTGGTTAGCATGGGAGAATGGTAATAAGAATAGGAATGAATATAGTGATAAATGAGAATAAATATTATCATTATAATATTTATGGTTGGTTAAGAAGAAGGAATGATTACTATTACCATTGATAGTAGTTGATTTGCAAAAAATATTATAATTAATTAATTACAAAATGAATTATATTTTAATTAATTACAATATTTTAATTAATGGATGAATTATATTTTAATTAATTATATTGAAATTAATTAATTAATAATAATATTTTAATTAATGAATAGTTATTTTAACTAATACTAATGTTTAATTAAATATAATGTAAATAATAATAATAATAATATTTTAATTAATTATATTGTAATTAATTAATTAATTAATTATAATATTTTAATTAATGAAAAATTATATTTTAATTAATTATAGTGTAATTAATTATTTAATTGATTTCACCATAAATATGATTATTGAAATTAAAGCTTTACTTATGAAGTTATTTGGCTCATATTATACCTTTTATCTATTCTCTATATATAAAAAATTAAAAATATAGTAATCACTCTCATTTTTCTCTTCCATTCTTCTGGATTATGAGAGGAATGGAGGATTACCCAAAACCAAAGAATGAAACTTTAGGTCTTCAATGATAAGTTTATACCAAACATCAATTTTCATTCTATATCCATACCTCTTTTTCTATACCCCAAACAAGCACACCCTTAGGCTTAGTCTTACTTAAACTTAAAACTCTTCGACTCTAACGTATTCCTCTAAAATTTTAGGTTGACATTGATAGTCTTCTTTGTCTCATTTATAAAAACAATATTATAAACCAACAACATATCTTCAGGCATATCTCCTTAAATATTCCTAACGAGCTCTTCCATTATAACTAATTTATAAGAGATAATATTCTTTGTTTTTATACCTAATAAGGTTATTCAATAATTCTTTAAATTTGATATAGAAAATAATTAATTAAATTATCAATTATATCAATTAAAATTGCATCATTAAATAAATTAAGAAATAGGGGGATATTGATGGAATAACTAATAAGCATAATGAATAAAAGAAGGTAGCGAGCATCTGTCCATGTGAAGTGACTTTGGTTTGGTTTGGCGGTGTAGTGAGAGCATCTGTCCATGTGAAGTGACTTTGATGTGGTTTGGTTTTGGTTTTGGTTTTGGTGCGAATTTATTTCCTTTTAATGCTAAAAGTCTCAGATTTCGACATTTCCAATACAAACCATGTAACTTATAAGCTACCTCATAACAGAATTTTCTGCCTTTGATTTTCCCGGAAAGTAAACATATTTTCCTTTCTGCCTCTCGCGTATTTCTTAATTTTACCCTTCTAGATATTTAGTTTTTCATTTTCTCTCTCTTTTTTTTTTGGCTTCAGATTCAGATCTCCACTTCTTTTGGGGTTGCTGTTGTTTGATCTGTCTTGATGTTTCAAGTTTTAATTTGTTCTTTCTGGTAAAGAAAAAGGAAAAAGAGTTCTTTTTACCCGTTTATTTCTCTGCGTTTCCAGGTTTCTTAGTTTCTGATACTGATTCCTATTTGTTGTTTTTTTCGTCTTGTGATAGTTTCTTATTTCCATCTTTCACTTTCTATTAAAAATCCAAGCTTGGACTTTTATTCAGACTTGTTGAATATTTGAGTGGTTTGAGAGCTTAATTAGGGTTTTGGAATTCTCAAGATGGATAAGGATAAAACCCACGCTCAAACTGGTGGTTTGCCACCACCATCTGGTCGATTCTCGAGCTTTTCACCATCCGGGAGTTCTTTTAATGTAAAGCATGAGCCTTCATTATCTGCATTCAATCCAATGGCTGCAGGAGCTGTTGCAGACCCTAGTCGTTTTGGCCACGGAGCTGATTCTAGCAACTTTAGTCATGATATTAGCAGAATGTCTGATAACCCACCTAAGAATGTTGGTCATAGACGTGCTCATTCAGAGATTCTCACATTGCCTGATGATCTTAGCTTTGACAGTGATCTTGGTGTTGTTGGTGGTGCTGATGGGCCGTCTTTGTCTGATGAGACTGAGGAGGATTTGTTGTCAATGTACCTTGATATGGATAGGTATAATTCTTCCTCTGCTACATCGGCTGCTCAAGTGGCAGAACAATCAGCGCCAGTAGGGGCATCACCAGGTTTAGCACCAACTTCGGTGACAGGGGATGTTGGTGGGCCTAGTGAGAGGCCTAGAGTTAGGCATCAGCATAGCCAGTCAATGGATGGTTCGACCACTATCAAGCCAGAGATGCTTATGTCAGGTCCAGAAGAGGTCTCTCCTGCTGATTCTAAGAAGGCTATGTCTGCCGCCAAGCTTGCCGAGCTTGCTCTTATTGATCCTAAACGCGCAAAAAGGTATATTCGGCTTTTGGGTATTGTCTATTTTATTATGGGAGTTGTTGTTTTGAGATGATTTTTTATCGTAATTTAATGCTACTATTGTCATATGTGAATGGAAATGCAAGTTAGATGTCCCTGTTCTAGTATTGCTTGGTTTGAGTTTGAGATTCTTTTGAGTTCTGGTTTCTTATGGAGAGTGTATACTGCAGAATATGTGGTTTTCCTTATTAGAAACTCATTTCTTAGCAAATACAATTGATGTGATCGAATGTAATCCTGTAAGCGTCATACTGCCAATAAAATTTAGGTATGGATGGATAGCACTTCAAGTTCATGGCATTTGAACCTTTTTAAGACCTGGCTCACGATTTACGCTACCCTCCAATTGTTGTAAATTATATGGGAGGAAAATAGGGACCATGTTTGCTTTCCTAGTTTGTGTTTTAGATTGACATCTTATATGCATACTTATTTGTTTATTATTTTTGATATAATAGGATCTGGGCAAATAGACAATCAGCTTCAAGATCAAAGGAACGAAAGATGCGGTATATAGCTGAACTAGAAAGGAAAGTACAAACACTGCAAACAGAAGCTACATCACTGTCTGCTCAATTGACTTTGCTTCAGGTAAGATGCATCAATTTAATTTTTCATCAATGTCTCCAAACCAGCGAAAGAACAGTTAACTGGTCCAGTTGACCTCCAATTTAGAGTTATCCTGTATATGTATATGAATGTATGTAGAAGTTTTGCTGCTTAATTAATGTCATGCTACCATGAGAGCGTTGTTTTCATGTTTTCTATTTCAAGGACTGTCTGTTGTTCAAATCCTGCCTTTGCTATTTAATTGCTGGCCTGAAATTAGTTAATGCTTTAAAATGGAAAGATGTGAAAGTCAACAATTAAAAAGAAGCTTACCAAAACACAATGTTTAACTTCTGTATATATTCGAGAAATTTGATATATTTGACATAAATGTCTGGCTCTATATCTGTTAAGATAGATTTACGTTTTAAAATAATTTATATTTTATCCCAGTTCAATATCGGTCCAACTTCAGTTTAATCAATCCTCTCCCAGTCTCCCTCCTCTTCGATATCCCATTCAGATTTGTAAAATATCGCTTCACATTCTCATAGGGAGTCGTTCATTCAGATGAAAGTTGTCTGTTTTGTGTTGAGAATTATTGAATTACATCATGATTTTATTTGAAACGTATAGAAGCACGCAATGAGTATAACATGTTTGGATTTTCTTTTGTTTTTTCTTTGTGATCAGACAGATACAAATGGCCTGAATGCTGAAAATAGTGAATTGAAATTGCGTTTGCAAACAATGGAACAACAGGTCCATTTGCAAGATGGTAAGGATCTGTTTCCATTTGTGATGATCACCCTTTGGAGTTGCTTTATGCCTTGCATAGTATGGTGTATTGCCTGCATAGAAACTAAAAGTTTGTGTGTGCATACAAATTGCTTTTTGTTACAGTGAAATGCTGCTGACTGTTAGACAATGTCAAAATTCTTTCCTTTACATCCATGTTGTTGATATCATTTGATTGATGAAAAAGTTGAAGGCATCTACAACTTTTAATTAGCTAAACTTTCACGCATTTAATGATGAATTGGAGTTTAGCCCAGTTCCAATTGCCATGTGCTTATGAACTGCCCTTTTCGTTTCAGCTGATTGAGAAGATGTTATTTACCCCTTTGGCTAGTTGTCAGAATATTGATTTATTCATTTCGACTTTATATAATTGATGATACAAGTTAACTTCTGTCTGTACCTGTTATCATTGTGAATATTCAACAAATTTGAGGTTGTTTAGAGTTTTGTGATTCAGTTCAACAACTTGATGTATTTTGTCTCTACTAAATAGACAGGTTCATGTGTCAAGAATGGCATTGCGAATAAGGATTTGACATAACAATTTTCAGTGAACATTCAAACTGTAGGCTTAGTTTCCACATGAATGGAAATATCTTGATCTTTCAACTAGATTGTTGTAGTGCACAATTGCATATAGCTTTTGCGAAGCAGCAGGAGTAAAGTGGATGATTACATTTCAACCGGGAGACTACATCAGAATTGAATATAACTGTGTCACATTGCCTATTGGTGTGGTTCTATATAAGAAAAATTCTGTTAGACTGGAGATGGAGATATGGTGTGGTTTAGTTTGAGTTGTCTGGTGTCTGTACTTCCACCATATTTCCTTTGGTTGTTTGTTTGCAGAAAGGGCAGTGAAAAGGAGATATGCATTAGAATAAATGACTTATCAAGGCATAAATTCAGCTAGAAAACAAATCTGAATTATTATCCTGCTGCAGAAGTGACACGTGCTTAACCTCAATTCATATTGCTTTTTCATTAACAAATTTATGCAAATCAAATGATCCCTGTGTGTGCAAAAGATTGCATGCAAATTTTAAGCTCCTTAAATTGATAAGTTTACTGGGTCTATTGTTTGAGGAACTAAAATTTCCTCTCTCTCTATTATGTGATTTTAAATTTGTTACCAGAGTTTGTTCATTATATTGTATGCTTTTATGTACATAGTCAACAATGAATAGGCTAGTTTTCCAGTTATCATAGGCTTCTTCTCTTCTATAACTTGTCATCTCTGTTTCGCTGACATCTTTATTGATATTTGTGCTTTTGATATCTTTTTGTTTCTGATGTTAGTTCCTTTTTCATGCGTTAGATGTCCTGGGAATAGATTGGTTTTGTTTGTTCGCAGTTGTGTCTGTCAATCATTTGTTTGCACACCCTTTTCCCAACTTCTGAAAGTTGAGATGATCGTGGTGGATGGATCAAATTTTAAAGTCTCGACTGTTTACAGGATTAAGGAAAAGTAATTGTTGCAAGGTTTAGTTGCAAAGAGTCAGACATTCTGCTATTCTATAAGGAGGTTTTAGTTTTACTAATGTGCGAACGGATTGTGACATATCTTGATGACGATGCTAGTATCCTTTATGCACAGTTAGAAATTTAAGGAAATGTGTCCTGCAAATTGCGTATTATCCTGCATTTCAAGTCTTCACTAATTGCAAGAACTGGACTTCTTGTTTTTTTGGGTTTTAATAAAGCAGTTGTATTCTCTAGTTTTCTCTTCTTGTTACCTGTCATAATTTACTTGTGGTTTCTTTTCTTTCTAGCTTTAAATGACGCATTGAAAGAAGAAATTCAACATCTGAAGTTATTGACTGGTCAAACTTTGCCAAATGGTGGACCCATGAAATTTTCTTCTTTCAGTGGGGTTCAGCAATTTTATCCCAACAGTCAAGCTATGCATACACTTCTAACTACACAGCAGTTTCAACAGCTTCAAATCCATTCTCAAAAGCAGCAGCAGCAATTGCACCATCTTCAACAGCAACAGCTACAGCAGCAAGCTGGAGATATGAAAATGAGAACAACATCGATGCCTTCTTCAAGCCAGAAAGATAACTTATCCGACATGAGCTCTTCAATGACAAACGATTGAGAAAGTAAGGACTAATGTCCCAGCTAACGATGGGCATCTGCTACTGTTTGGAATTGGAATCCCAGTTGCAATTTGACTTAGGACTATAGCCCATATATTCTTCCTATCCCCCTAGTCATGCATTCATATTCATTTTAGGCTGTTATATATTCTAAAATTGGTCAGAGAGAGTTATGTGATGTATTGGTCTAGTTTGTGTAGCAACCTTAATGCAATTATAGGCCTCGAGATGGAATTTATTGATTTACCTACGCCTTTTAGAACAATTTAGCTCCTGTAGCGACAAAATTATGGGCAGAGAAAGAACTGAATATAAATGTGCACAAGTCTGCTTTTGGCCCACTCGGGACACACGGCAGTATGGCTTTGTGCTTTTAACTTAATAGTTTCTGTGGAGTAACCATAAAACATCACTGAAGTATCCTGTTTCCAGTTTCTGGAAGACTTTAAATTTTCCCTTTTGAGTTTCAGCTTGGGATACTCATTCCCATCGACCTTTAAAACTTATGAATTTGATCGTATCTGATGACCAACATGAGTCTAAAATTGGTAATGATTTGCAGTCAAAAGTTCCACCATTTCAGTTAGCTATTTTACATTTTGTTTAGATGTGATTCATTCTCAGTTCATAAGTCTGGAAATGTCTTTAAATGATTTATCTTGTAAACGTCTAAGAAAAGTGCAAAGTAGACATGTTATTGAGGAGACTTAAGGATGACGTTACTGAGGAGACTTTTTCTAAAGATTAAGTCTAATGGGGAAACTCGAAATTTTCTTCGGACCCTTCTAAGAGTATGACGTCTGGATCTCCCATTATTGATACAACCTACAAGATATTTTCAGACTAAATTGAAGTTTCAGCAGACTTGGTGCATTGGCTACAGCATCGTATGTACTGGGTGGTTACCACCCAGCAATCTACATGACCGAGTAACCAGGGCCACCTCCTCCTTCGGGCACAGTCCATTCAATATTTTGCTTTGGATCTTTGATATCGCATGCCTGAAATACAATTTCAGCAGAGTTGATTAAAACAACTTAAAAGAAGTGATGGCAGAGTGTAACCAAGCTCGTGCTTAAAATGCAATCTTTTACTCTTTGGATTCACCGTCTATGATTGCAGTTGTGCACATATTCAAGAGGTAGTTTCTAAGTACTAGACGAAATCTAGCAATACCTTGCAGTGCAGGCAATTCTGAGCATTGATCTGTAACTTCGGTTGACCAGTTTCATTTGAGACATACCTAACAAAACCAAGGTCACGTTTATGTCAGAATAACTCAAGATACAAGCTAAGAAAGAATATGAATAATCTGTAGAGGTGTCAAAACACATCTCTATAAGAATAGAATTTACTCGTATACACGAGCAGGACAATATCGCGACTCTGGTGCAGCATATTTTGGCAAATTTACAAGCTCAGGAATCTTGGGATCCCTCAACCGTAGATGAGCTGGCTGATCATGGTCATGATTTGTGTTGCTCCTGAAGAAACATTAGTATCACCGAGGAATTAAAACGAAATATGCCACACAAATTGGATAACTAAAGAACAGTCACCAATGAATTTCAGGACATGTGAAATGAGTTTCACTAAAAAAGTTTATGTATTGACTCCAATGAACTCCCACAACAAGCAATTGATATTAAGAAATTTATCAACATTAAAGAACATCTATATTATGCAAAGGATCAACCACATAACCCTGCATCAAGTCTATTGTTTCAGCATTCAGCCCTTTCAGCCCCTCATCACATGATTATGCAGGCAAAATGAAGCTGATAAAAACTCATATAATCACTTCAACTGCCATAAGCTTTTGAACAAGTGAAGCTGACCGTTCAAGAATGGGCCAATAACGGTATAAAAAAGTAAAATAGCAATAGTTAACACATATTCAAACAGATTTACACATCATATATTCTCAAAGAATTGGCATTTCTTATACAAACTGTAGTTTAAGAGATACCCAATTTAAGACAGTTTGAATGATGAATTTCATAGGCAGGAGTTGCTACTCTAGATACCTGTGCAGAGAGGTCGGTAGATCAAAAGAAAAAACTCCATCAGGCTTCGGATATTCAATTGGAGAGTGAAACTGTGCAATCTGCAAGGAAAAAGTTCAATCAACATTAGTAAACCGTTTCATTTGTCCCTCAATACAATTACTTAAATATATAATAAGAAAAAGGGGAGGGATTCCTGTATGGTGTTTGATTGAAGGGCAATGGACATCAACAATACAAATTATTGCAAACAGATCAATCCTAAATGTAAAAGCAGTGCACATTTTTAGGAAAAGTTCAGTATGGCAATGAGGGTTTTAAATAATAAGATGGCTGGTAAACCATAACTTTGGATCTGTTTTACGCACTTAAACTAATTGCTGCCATCTTAATTGTCTTGCTGCTGAAGAACCAGTATGATTTGTATCATAATTGCAACAATATCTTTTCCCAAAATAGTTTCTACTTACATCTGTTGCTTCATGATCAGGCCTCCCATGCTTCAGTGTGAAAGAGGACCTCCCTCTTAGTATATAGCTGGTAAGCACAGAATTCAGACAAGTGAAGTATTCTCTGTAATTACATGCAAAAAGGAGCAAGCTCCCTACAATGAAAACAATCAACAAAAAGACCAGTAACATTGAGGTCTTACTGTTCTAAACCACTTATAGCCAATCCAGGAATAAGACCATATTCGAAAGCCTACAAGACCAAAAATGCTACTTAGAATGCAATACGACATCAGAAGTAGAACTCAAGGAACTGATCCCTATTGTTTCTTAACCAAAATCTAATAAAGAAGAGAAGACAACAAGGCACTTACAGGTCTGTAGTTACGAGCTCTGTGAAGTTCTTCCCATACCCAAGAACTCCTTAAAGTATCCCAATACAATCCTAAATTTGTACCTTCATGAAGGGTAGCAAAGGTAGCTTCTGCAGCTAGCATTCCTACAAAAACCATTCAGGCTAGTAATACGCTCAAAGGACAAATAAAATTGTATGCATCATGATTAAACTTCTATATTCATTTCTTAAGCAGCCATACTAGATAGTTTTGAAGTTAGCCAATGATGAAACACATGCTGCATATTAACAGGAGATAGCGATGATATTCCAACGGTAGCCATGTTAAATCTAACAATATCAACCATTTGCTTTGAATCCTTAAATTTTAAAAGTAAAACATATAGAAGAAATGATGCACTTTTTCACACATGCATATAGCATGAAAATAGAAAAGAATAACAGAAAACTATAGCTCAAGACCATTAAACTATTGCTTATTCAATAGTATCATATACATCTATTGCTTACAGAAACAGGGCATTTTTGCACTGCATCTCGTGAGCATGAAGTATGACACTACAGATTGTCATGACCTCCAGAAAATCAATCTCAAGTCCCCAGAAGAAAACTTGAAAGTAAGGAAAAGGTTGTGGCATTCACACACATTTGAATATAGCTTTCTCTGAAGATTGTAGAGCAATTTCCTCTGATACATGTGCGGTTCTGACAAGAAATGTTAATAAGTAATGTCCAAAATGCCACAAAATAGCATTTCTTTTAAGCAGCCTATGTGAATATTACGCAATATTAATTTTTTATGACTGATAAACTAAGCCAGAATCTAAATGCAAACTTCAGCTTTGTCTTAAAATAGTTGATCCAGATGCATCGAGATTATCCACAAATGAATGTTGTTTATAATCATCATAAGAATTCAAATACAGAACCTATGATGCCATCAAGCTTATTTCTGTGTTTCCTAAATTCTGTCAGTTGAAGGAAATAGGCATATTAAAAATTGCTGCACCATATGACTCCAAAGATGATTCAGGACATGTTTTTAGAGAGGCAATGGCATGAGCACAATTCAGTAGGCATGTGGAATGTACCTGATTTCATTGCAGTATGTGTCCCTTTTATTTTTGGTACATTCAGGAAACCAGCAGAGCAGCCAATAATTGTTCCTCCAGGGAAAACTGGATATGGAATAGACTGAAATTTACCTATCATCAAATTCATACTTGTGTTGTATGTGTATGATATTTTATAGTTAAATTCAAATAAATCCTTTTGGTATGTTGGTGACAATTATCATAAAATAAGATGCTTCAGCCACAAAAACCTCAATTTATCATACAGCACTAAATACGCACCTGGATACCACCTTCATTTAGAGTTCGTGCCCCATACTGTACGACATTCCCACCCTCCAGAAGTGGTTTGATGGAAGGATGATGCTTAAATTTCTAAAAACAGAAGTAGATGAGTGGAAGTGGGATGAAATTTCAAAAGCTTGAGAGAAGAATTGGAAGCCAAGAAGATAATATGAATATTTAAATGCTTTATTGTAATAAAAGAAAACAATTGTCAATAACCAAAAAAGCTATCAAACTTGCCAAACCAAACTCTATCATCAATATTGCTAGGGATTGGATTCGTGAATTTCAGCTATTACATTGAGTCAAGGATATAACTCCAAAGATGTTCCTCAATCTATGGAACTAACTTAAGAAGCACCAGAAAAAGTCGTGCCAATCTCTGTCTACCCCCACCAATATCCAGCAATAGATAAGCTAAATATGAAAAAATTGAACATCATAAAATGAAAAGTCAGTCATTTAGTTTCTCTTTTGTTTCTCAAGTTTCTTTTCATTTTCATCAAAAATTACCAGCTGTTGTCACATGTACTTCATAGCAAGGCTCTCTTCTAGAACAATCTAGGGATAAATGAGTGTCTAATTTGTAAAAAAAATCGGAGATTGGGCCACAAGCTGATTGATAACCAAAATGACCAATAGATTGTGCTCTGACCTAACAATTGGATGAAAACCTTCATCAGTGATTCTGGCAACACTACAGGTTATGTGATCAACAGAACTGAGACTGGGAAAGTCAGGAATACAAAGAAAGAGAAATGATAAATAAGGGAACTTCAGTTATTACTTAAATCTGAACTCTAAGATCCCTCTTATCCTTGTTCACAACTGAATCACAGGATCAGTTGATATTTGATGCTCCCAAATAGAAATGATAAATTTAGAGTGCTAAAAAGAGACAGGTACAGATCACCTGAAATTCTTCATAAGGATTCAAATAAGGATTGTGATAATTCAGAGCTATCACAAGGCCAATTGAAACCTGTAAAGACCCAATAAAGGAAATACAATGATGAGTACCATGCATTCAGAGGCATCCACTTTTTGATGAGTAGTCCCTAACTAAGACATCAAAAGAAGAAAATATTTCCAATGATGTTTAAGCAATCGATGTAAATCAAGGTTCAAGAACGAAGTGCATATTTACCAAAAACTCCTAGATGCAAATGGCCAATACTTGGAAATAAATAGCCTTGAAACTGAAACTCACTAGAGCAACTTTAAACATACAGCGGTGGGTGTGATTATGTGCTTTGAGCTCATACTGTGATGATCCATAAATAACTCAAACAATTTGTATCAAAATATTATCATAATAATGAAAATGCAGAATTGATACCTGGTTATCTTTCATATGGTACAAAAATGATCCTCCATATGTTTTATGATCCAAGGGCCAACCTAAAGTGTGAAGCACAGCACCAGCTTTATGCTTACTTTCATCAATTTCCCACACCTGACAAAGTCCACCAAAAAAATGTCCCATGAATCTTAGTTTAACAGCAAGTCTGATTGTGAATTTAATCATATAACAAATTATTTTTGTACAAAAACACTAATAAGATTGTGTACATAATACAACCAAGCTTAGTTGAAGTGATCAAAAGCTGCCAGCTATACAAGCAATAAATATGGTTTGTTCATTTGATATATATCAGCATACTAAAGTTCTTTCAGCCCAAATCTCCATAAATTAAAGATAATAAAATGCAGAGTTGTTCTGAAGCTGGTCACCTCTTTAATTCCTAAAGCATAAGTCTGATGCTGTGCGTGCACCTTCTCCCTCAATCTGTATTTTTTAATTATTTTCTGAAAAAAAAGATTATAAGCCTGCATTGACTATCAAGCTCAGAAACCAACACTGCTGCAGCTATAAAGTTGTACTGCAAACCTCTGATAATGATCCACGGCACCCTTCAGCTAAAAGTGTTATGCGACCTGTAGTTTTTAAGTGGTCCAATATAATTAAATTTAGTATCATAGCACAATTAGAACATTCAAAATTAAGCTTGATTAGGTCAAAGTTTGCCACCTTAAAATGATTGATAGAATGTGCATGGTACACAATCATGCTAGAGAGAAGAGGCAGAGAGACCTACCTTTTAATTCTACACCACACTGAAAATTCTCCTTCTTAGAACCATCTTTAGCAATTCCCATATCATTTGTGGCAATGCCTGTGACAGTGTTGTTTGTATTGTACAGTATCTGCCAAAATTCCATAACTGTTAAACACATAAATAGAACAATAGATATGAAAAAAAGTCAAGAAAAAGTACCTCACTTGCGGCAAACCCTGGATATATCTCCACCCCAAATTCTTCAGCTTTTACCCCCATCCATCGCACTAACTGACTCAAACTGTTCTTTGTTTTTTTTTGGGATAAAGTCAGAGGAAACAGTCCTTCTCAGTCACTGATAAGGTAAGATGGGAAAAACAATAAAAGGAAGAAAATCGAGGGAAAAGGAAGAAGGAAAGGATGTGCCATATTCAAGACGAGCAAATATGAAGTCGAGAAGCAGTTTTCTCATGTCAGTAAGATTCTCCTAATGACCATCTTATTCCATTAAAACAAGACGGAGAATGAAGGCAGACCTATAATACAGATGAGAGAATGAACGAGCAAAATGACACATGTCCAAAGACCTGGAAAACTAAAGCACAAACAATACTTCCCAACCTTAACAAAACAAATGCATTAAAGGATGATCAGCTATTAAAACAAATATCAGTGGTTGTCTAATCCTGGAAATTTAAGGAGCCTGTGGGCCAATACAAAATCACAAAGATATTTTGAAGATATTAACATAACTGCAAATGGGAAACTGGCATTTTATTGTCAGTTGATGACAGGAAACTCAGTGATAACTTGAATTACCAAGCAGAATTTGACGTTTGCAGAGATGAAAATTTTGAGGTGAGCAAATTTTAATGCACGATCAAAGTTTGCAAGCTTACAAGGTCAAATCCAGCTCCAGAGCCAAGAATCCACAATTACCTGATAACATAGTTCCCCTTATTGTTGAAGGGGCTTGGAAGGGAAAAGGCATGATTCTTTGTAAGAAACCAAAACTTGTCAGAAGAAACAGGGACAGTGATCGGCGCCTGGAGATAAGTAACATGTGAGAATAAAAGTGAGATACATGGCATTAGAATTTTATGTAGCCAATCCTACATTCCATGATCCCACATCACCAACAAATAACCACAGGTAACTCACTTTTCAAAATAAACAACACATCCGTTAAATATCTTTCCAGAAATTTTCTATTATGTCCAATATCGTTAGAGATTTTGCATTGTGAATATGATTCTTTTCTGTATTAGAATATCATGATCACATAGAAGTCTTAGAGTGAAACAAGGAAAACTAAAGCAATTTTCAAATTCAGGGCATGATAAATGTATATGAACCCTAAAGAAAGCTTGTTACACAGACTGAAATTTCTGGCATAGGTTTATTGTCGAGAATCATAATCCATCACTGCAGCCAATTTAATTCAATATCAAAATGAACGGGAGTCATATAACAAAGGATTTCATTCCATACACTCGAGGGAAAACAAGGGAAACTTTGTCCGTGGAACCAAAGACTCAAAAATACAATTTTCATGGGAACTTATTAAAAGCACCTCTTCCTGCTTCCATTGCGGTAAAAGTTCATTCAGAGCCCGGGGTTCAAACACATTTCCAGATAAGATGTGAGCACCTACGATCGTAATGCAAAGAACAATGATTATTAAACAACAACAATGCATCCAAACCTGGGTTCTAGAACTTGATAAAGCTAAGGGAAATAAAGCAAGCAATGAACAAAAACTTGAAGATGCTTAAAAGAACTACTTACATATTAAGAGCCGCGTAAATTTGAAAAGAACAGAAATGTGACATATGGATGTTAAGAGAAAATTCCTTACGAAGCACAGGTGTAATAGTTTGAAACTTTATTGGAGATTTGATTACAATCACCATGGATATGATGCTCTTATGCAAAGGACATATAAGTTCCCAGTGGAAAAGGGAAAAGTATTAAGACCACAAAAGAGAGTAACCAGTGAATGGACTTGTTTAAAATGTCAATGCTTGAGGACATCCATCCAATGTAATACATAGAATTAGCAACAAGAAACACCTACCAACTTCAGCACCTTTCTCAACTACACACACAGATAAATCTACACCCTTTTCACGACATAATTGCTTCAACCTTATGGCAGCAGATAATCCAGCCGGTCCAGCTCCAACGATCACAACATCATATTCTATAGATTCCCTGACCGGTCCGCTGCAAAAACTCCTAATGGAACCCTCAGTTCTTCTAAAATCAGCCGAGTTGGCACAGTTTGATGAATACCCAGATGACAAAATCCGGTTAAAACCAACTTGAGATACGGAAAATCTCGGGATTGAAGCTAAATGTTGACAAAGCGAAGAACTCTTTGGGACGTGACTTTTACATGGAATATTCGAGTTTTGAGAAGGTGATTCACAGAGACGCGAGACACATCCATCACTTACTCTGCTTGTTGAACAGGACAGATGGTCGTGGATGGAAACGGGAATCGAAAAGCTCCGAGATTTAGAGGACTTGCAAGGGATAATGATGAGTCTATACATTATCAAAGGACTACGAAGTGTGAAGGAGATGAACTTGGCAGAGTTTGATTTTGTTAAAACTAATAAGGTGATACGTTTGAATGTGACGATGATTAGGAAGTGACGTAGCAAAGCTCCGTGCTGATCTTATTAGATCGTTTTTTTCTTTCTGGACACGTATGTATGTTGCATAAACTTCACGTACAAATATATGAAATATATATAGGTAGGTAGATAAAGGTGTTGTCTTTAATACTCTCCAGAAAATCTGCAGTTATACAGAAGACCGATGGTTATGAAATTCATATAAATTCGAGAAAAGGTGTATCCTTTTCTGTAAAAATATTTTGTCGTGGTAACTATTTTTACAGAGAAAAATCTGTTTCCGTCTAGATTTAAAAGAAAGGATGGTGAGATTGAAACGTTGTTGATGGATCCCCAAGAGACGTGGAGCAGTTCATAACAGATCAAAATTTGCAGATTTGTCACGGATTGATCCTAATTTGCCATTCCAAATTAACTTTCTTCCGTTCGTCTGGCTTCTCATCAGGCACAAAATAGATATCCGTTTTGAATATATTAAAACAATAAAACAACACATGGTAATAATTTTATCGGATCATACCTCAAGCGTTTTACAAAATTTGATATCTGGGTAGCCACTCTCTTCTCGATCACAACTCAAAGGTAAGGCCTTTATGCTTTTTCATTGAATTCCGCGGTGCGAATCTGCTGTGTTTTCTTAGCTATCATTGGTGGGAATGTGGCTTCATTGATAAGCTTGAACTCTTGAAATTTTAAGACATTGTCCCTAATGATATACTGCATCAGTACATGAGACCGAAATACTCCTACATCTGCATGTCTCTGCACTTCACGTCTTTGTGAAAACAGCAGTAAAGTCAATTTCCATCCAGAGACTATGAACCTGAGCTTTGGATTTCCCTAAGTAATTGTCATCAGACTCCTAATCCTAATTAAACACTTGGGAGCCGTCCTAGATAACTCAAAAGAAACATGGCATCTTCTGCAACCTTTGTTTCGTTTTTAATTCTGATGTAATAACCTTAAATCTGAATAGGCACCTCTTTTACCAGTTTCATGTACATGATTTGTATCCTCCAGAATCACAATGCACCAAATGTGTTGTTTGGACTATTAGTTGCACAATGTAAACGATGATGTCCCAAGCCCACCAATTCTTAACATGACCATTCTGTACTTCAAGTTGATTAGCACGGTACTATTCAGAGTATGGGACCTATGCTAGTATCTCCATTAATGTACATTCTTTTATCACCACTATCACATGCACAAAGATGAAAATCTCGTGCTGTTGCAACAAGTAAATATTTCACAACAAATCAACGCTAATGCAAAAAATGCAGAGCAAGGAACTGATTCTTACTGAACCAAACACTACGCATAAAGACAAAGTCTCCGGTGTGTTTATTTGAACCATCACAGGAAAGCATTGATTATGTTCAAGTGTACAAGCAAGCTCCAGGATTCTGTTAAAAGAAATGGTAAAAGAAGGTTCAGTAATACAAGTGTCCTCTCTCTCCATACATTAAATGCTCACAAAATGCTCAAAAGTTCCATTTCACAAAATGATTTGATTAATTGATTGAATCCAATCAAATGATTTTTAAAAAGCTCCTCTCTGCCAACGTCTTGACATTCAGCTGATACAAATTATGTATTAATGACAATTGTTCATTTCATCCCTCGACTATTCTTACTACGTTTGTTTCAGCAAATTCCAGTAAATCCACAAGTAAACTGCATGCTTTTTGGGTTGAGAATTTGTATATTCCAAAATCGCATCACTCGTGATAAATGAAGAAGTGTACAAAAAGGGAATGTTGATTGCAGTTCAGGATAGAAAACACCAAAGTCCAGTTCCCCGAAACTTGAAGTTTTAAAAAATCATCAAAATGATGTAATTTGACTCTTTCTAACTAAAGCGTTGATATTCACAGCATTTATCCTAAAATGCAATCTCAGGAATTAGTACCGTGATTCAGAAATTTAGTCCGCACCAAGAGTCAAGATATAAACAATAAGCTACAAGATAAGACAACCTAGAACAGACTGATCTGAGAACAGCACAACTTGAAGCAAAGACTCGGCATTCTTATGCGTCTGGTTAAAAACGAATGGAATTCGAGGACTTTTTTTTTAAGAAACATGCGTTAACAATAATGTAATTTGAAGAATTGGTATATAGATAATACCTCATTACAATATTGTTTAGTAATTCCAATGGTAGAAATATTGTTTCACTAGACATCAAGATACTCAAAAGATGGAGCCAAGAATTAGAGCACTACACTAGTTGGTTTCTTCATTGGCAAAAGGTCCTTATTGTAGTACGTAGGATAGACTTTATTATGTGTCTCGAATCGTTCATGAAAAGGTTAAAAACGAAGAAAATGTTGAATACCTGATTTTGATAATACGTAGGATAGAGTTTATTATGTGTCTCGGATCATTCATGAAAAGGTTAAAAACGAAGGAAATGTTGAATACCTGATTTTGGTTCCATTTGATGTTTTGAAGCAGTTTTTGAGGCTAAAACAAGCTCTAATCTTTCGGGACCTTCATGAAAAATTTCACGGGCACACGATTAACACCTTTCTATAGTTTTCTTAAGACATAAGCAGCTTAACGGGTTAAAGAAGCCATATGCTTACGAATTATATAAGCAACTGCATGAGACCTTAACCTTTACATATAGTTTCTATATCGGATTTTCCCATCACAAGCTCGATATGGGTCCAATTCACACTGATCGGGATCCATTTTTCTCCCAGACTTCGACCTATTAATTTAGATTATTTATTGGGCCATTTTATTACCTTTGTTTGGATCAAATTACGTAACTTAATTGATAAGTTATTAAAAACTCAAAAATACAATTAATAGTTGTCTAATATTATGGGGAAGGACAAATTTGTCCAACATTCTCCCTTTTGGACAAGTATTAATTGCAGTTTTGACTCAAGTTTAAAAAGTTTAAAAAAATCAGTTAAGTCACGCTACTGTATTAATACCAAATTTTAAAAATTAAAACATTTGATCCAAAGTTAATGAAAGTCCAACATTTTGTCTTGCAAGGCTTTCGATACCGAAAAATATCAAACACATATGCCATGTGCGACACAAGTCCAATACAATCACGAATATCTTATACCTCACTAACATGAATAGGAAAATAGAGTGTGACAAACTAGGATGATACATGTATGATTTAAAACGTATCATCTTTCCTTGTAGGTCTCGATTTCTCCAATTTTATGCTAAACTACATGTGCTAAACTACAACAGAGAAATCTTGTTTTCTCTTACTGAATACTAAACAATATTAGAGAAAATTTTCATGTTCTCTAACTGAATGCTAAACTGCATTAAAGAACCTTTATGAGATTGAAAACTTATATCCCCTTATGTTATGTTAAATTTATGGATATCCATACTAAACTGTATGTGTCAAAATGACATAGGCTCAAGGTCAATCTTTATATATGGCCAGTGACCTTTAAATTGCTTAAGATCAATACAAATCTTAAGGCTTTCATATGTATGATGACTATACACAAGAACATTTATGATCGAGGATAAAAAGATGATCATCTATATTAATAAATAATCATATTGTCATAATACATAAAAAATGTCAATCTTTTAAGGAGCAAATACGATGATCTCTAACTACTGCTGTCTAAGGACTTTAACACGCCCATACTAGATATATGTTTAATCAACACTAGTGGGTGAAGTCCTTTAGTCAATGGATCAGCTAACATCTCCTCAGTCCTGATGTACTCTATTTCAACGTCACCCTTTTGAATCAACACCTTTATGGTCAAATACTTGACCTCCAAATGCTTAGACCCTATGATATTCTTGTTGTTGTTACTAAACAACAATGCAACAAGATTATCACAATATAACCTAATGGGTATAGCTATCGAATCTACCACAAATAACTCAAAAATTAAGTTTTTGAGCCAAACTGCCTATTTAGCAGCTACATAACATGCAACAAACTCTACATGCATGGTCGAGGAAGTTACCAGCATCTGCTTGACTCTCTTCAACGATACAATAATATTTGCGAACATAAAAATATATCTTGAAGTGGATTTGCGATCATCCTGACACATAGCGAAATCGGAATCTGTATACCCTGTGTGTAACATCTCATTACCGGCGGGGAGGTTAGAATAGTAATTCTGAGTGATCAATGGGCGTTTAGAAATGCCTTTACATATTCATGCATAATCTAGCATCCGCATACATATGAATAGTGAATTTTGCACATGAAAATGACAGTACATGCATTCATGATATTTCCCGGTATAAGTGTTAAGAAATGTAATTTGTTTGTATAAAAAATTGAGTTGGGGAGGGTCATTGTGGTTTTCGAATTTTTGGAGATTTTTAGAAAATTTTTTTCTTTTATAAAATTTTGGGGTAATTTCTGAACTAGGAAAAATGCCAAGTGGCAGAATAATTGTTTAATGGTAGTAGAAATTACTGTCCAATGGCAATGAAAATTTAGATAAAT